>CAJQZP010000081.1:6922500-7302500 GCA_907164705.1 Parnassius apollo | reverse complement strand
TAGTATAATTTGTTTTAATTTAGAGATTAAGAGTATGATCGGAGAGTTTTTGTGTTCTTCTGCGGCGGGTTTTGCAGAACTTAGCTTCGACCGCATGGACAGTTTCCACGAGCTTGTCATTCATATCGTCCACTGCGTTGCAATCTTCTAGATACTGAAAGCGGTTACGTAACTCGAGCTGAAAGGATTCGGGATTCTGGATTAGAGCACAAGGGGGACTTCATTGGACGAGACCTCTCCAACTTAATGTTTAGGTTCAGTGTGCCTCTAACCATTCGGTGATCGCTGCCAGTTTTCACCCTTGTGATCACTGAGACATCACTGAACAGTTGCCGTCTGGTCTTCATAATGAAGTCAATCTCGTTTGTTATTGAACCATCGGGGCTCAACCAGGCCCACTTTCTGTGGGGACGCTTCTGTAAGAAAGATTTCATCATAAAAATTCCCTCTTTCTCCATGAAGTCGGCCAGCTGCTGGCCCCTTGGGTTCTGTTGCCCTATCCCAAATTTCACTACCTTCAGCTCACCTTGCTTTCTTGTGCCCAGTTTTGCGTTGAAGTCATAACAATAACACCGTATAGTGAGTTTTGGAGGAATGCATGGCTCTAGAAATGTCCTCATACATTTCCTCCATCTCCTCATCGAGATATTCCGACGTTGGCGCGTAAACCTGTATGACCTTCAGCGAATACCGTTTGGTGATTCTGAGTATAAGGTACGCAACCCTCGTAGATACACTCCCAATCTTTAAAACGTTGTTAACGAGAGACTTGTGGACGATCAATCCAACACCTCCTTGGGACAGATGGTCGCCCTGCCGGTGGTAGAACAAGTTGTCGGATTCGAGGATCACCGTGCCCTCACCCTCTTTTCGGACCTCGGATAATCCTATAATATTCCAGCGCAACTTGTCTATCTCTTCTTCTAACTCCAGGATCTTCTCGTCATTCCTCAGGGTGCGTGCGTTAAATGTTGCCAGGTCGAGTCGTCGTAGGTGGCAACCGAACCTCCACCGGAGATTCTTAGCACCCCCTGCCCCGCCGTTACCATGGTCACCACCGTAGCCAGAAATAGCGGGTCCGCTGGGGACTGGGGGCCGTCTATTTATGTAATTCTTCATGCGTTTTTTTGTTGTACAGTTGCTGTTATCAGGAAGATGCTGCTGCCCATCTCTTGCCTGTTTTCCTCTGTCGCCTGTTACGACACCCACGGGAAGATATGGGGTAGTGGATATTTTTAACCGCCACAACACGGCACCTCAACTACTCACTTTGTCTTAAATAATATTGTAAATATAACCTAGAAATAGTCGCCGTAACACACGTTGAGAGCGATTTTGAAAATTAAAATTTTGAAAACAATAAAATAATTATTATAAAAAGAATTATGGTGAAAGTCTGTGCAATAAAAAATTATAAAAAGTTCTTTAAAATTTACACTCTAGCTACAGTGGCACCACCCTTATTTAGCGCTTTTATACGGAAATTTTTTATACAGAGTTTGTTCTCTTTATCTCTACACTCCATAATACAATCACTACATTTATGAGGTGAGACTTCCTTAAAGTTTAGCTTGCTGCATATCTTATTTATCTGTTATTGGACATGTGTGTTGCCACCGGACGGGCGACCTCTTCCAAGAGAACTCCTCTCTATATGTGATTAGAGAGTTGAGTAACAACCCACAATGCCGCAGAAAGGCCAACCCAGACTCAACCAGATAACCACCTTTTTCCGTAGTTGGTTAACTACGGAAACAATACATCACCAAATACGGAACAAACCCGGTATGCTATTAGCCTAGAATAGGCAACAAGGACTGTCCCATAATAATGGGACATGAGGACACCCGGGTAATGGGGGTCACCCCGAGGCCCGAGACCTGTATTGCATCTCGGTGCAATCAGACGACATTCAACGGACATGTGTCAATCGTGAATGATTCGTTTGTTTTTAAGAGTACCGGGCACTTAAAAGTATTGATGATACATTCTTCTGTTTTTGAATGTATCGGTTCAACCAATCACTAACAACTGACGGATCCTTTTTAACTAGTGATTGGTGTACATTGTGAATGAGACGACTACCAACCGAGTCCCAAATGATTTAAATTAATAGTTTGTAGTGTAGAGTACACATTTAGGTTAGATCTAAAATAATCGGAGTGACAAAATTTGTGATTTGCGACTAGTCGCCAATTAGGCCATCTCAGAAAGTAGGCGATTGTGAGGGATATTTGAATTTTGCGACTGGCGTGGCGTCGCGAGAATATTTTTTATTCCAGTGAAGTCTACTTCTATGCATAAAATTCTTATTACTTCTGATAAATAATATAACTCTGAAGGATACATGTGTTTAAATTAAAGCATATTCATAAAATATTACTTATAGATGTTGAGCGAATTTTTAAGACTGACTACTACTGCTTTTGTTTTGTAATAGCATCATCTACTTTATTCATTAAGTAATGTCACTTTATCGAACTAAATTGATTAACTCTCATAGTGATACGTAAAAAAGACGCTAGATGACACAAGCACAAAAATTTTAAATGAATCGGTAAGTTATGAAATCCTGTAATATACAGTGATCTATGGCAGTGACAGTAAGCACCAAGTCAATGACACCAGCAAATTTCGGCTTATGCCCACAAATTAATAAGAGTACTATAGTTTATAAAAGATAGCTTGATCTCTGCGACAGCTGTTAGTAAAAATCACGCCTATGAAGTCCTGAATTTCTTAGTAGTACAGACAGTACCCGTCAGTGTCATACTTTATGGGCATGCCGACCTAATTAGTGCATGCCCATAAAGTATGACATTGACTTAACTCGTGATTGGTGTGAATTGTGAATGAGTCGAAACCGACCGAATCCCGAATGATCTGAATGAATTGTTTTTAGTGTAGGGTACTGGAGCCAACTAAATAATCCATTTGAATTATTGATCTGAATGTACCGGTACGCGTGACGAATTGAACTAGACTACTACTGATTCGGTCACGAGAAATGAATGATTGAAACATGTCTATATATATTTATTATGTTTCTTTAAATATAGCTGGATTAGAATGACAGCTTTCATTCCGATGTGACTAGTGCTGGGAACATTAAATCGATAAAGTATTTATAAATATTATTAAAAAATATGTACCCAATACCTATTTTAACCAAGTATTTAAACATTGGGACTCATTTTGGGCTAATAAAAAAATAGCAATAACAAATTTATTGACACAAGGATGTACATCCTATGTCACAATCATCATCATCAGAATCAGTGTCACTGGAACTATCTTCGAGATTAAATATTACTTCCTGATCACACAAATAATCAAAGCGGACATCACGTTGCCAATCTTCTGTGATAATTCTTCGCGTTTTATCGACCACCTTCATCCAATCATTTGATGTTACATGTTCACATGCATTGTTCAGCAAATATAACATTTTATTTACCCTGAACGGTGAGGTAGTGTTATGTCTTGCTACATGACCAAAAACAAAACTATGAGTTATTTTTTGTAGTTTTTTATAGTTTAGTGATGCACTAAATAATCAACTTCATTTAAATATTAAATACCTTTAACTTGCACTCAAATTAATTATATTGCATTATACTGGCAACAATACGGTGGCAGGTAGATAACGGTATGTCCCTTTTCTTTTGTCATCTCATCCAAAACATATATTGGCGTTTGGTGCTTGTGTATTCCCACCAAACGCAAAATTTCTTTTTTCAACATAGTGCCGTCGGCTTGTACTCCATTGGTTTGCAACCACGAAATTATTTCATTCTCCCGGTTATTCGCTGTCAGAGGCTTACTTTTTGAACTAAATGATGCGGTGTATTGTCCATTAGTCTCACATGAGGTTCATCTAAATTATTTAGAAGTTTTATAAACCATTATTCGAATTTTTAAGCTGTTTATAAATCAACTGAGTTCTGGTATATAAGAAAAAATGGGAGCCGGGATATAAATGGATAGAATTGTGATGTTCATAGCCTTAACAGCTACTGCGTTTGTATTGATTTGTACAGGAGGAAAGGAATGGGTGATAAAGGGATGGTTCTATTCAAAATCAGGGTACCGCCATAACCGTCACTCCTATCAATACGATAACTGGAGAAGCCTGAGATTGTAAATGTGGACCCTGGCTTAAGCCAGGGTTATGTAGTAATTAAGTTAATTATATCAGGTTATTCCTAAAGCTCCGACAATTCCACTGAAGGAGAGTTAGGAATTCGAACATAATATATTACTGAGAAGAGAATATCTAGTTTGCTTTTCAAGTCGAACGGTAAATGGAAAACGCCGCATTATTTTTTCAATAGGATAAGGGTGACAAACGAGCACACAGTCCACCTGATGGTAAATGCTGTGGCCCATAGACAACTATATTTAACCTAGATCAAGATCAAAATACAGATACGTTGTCACCCTTGAGGACTAAGATGGAATGCCTCGATTCCAGTATAACGGGTCTCTGGTTCTTTACACTCACCATACGAAACAAAATAACATTAAGCTGCTATTTTACGATGGTATTCTGTGAGAGCGTGGTCCTTCCCCGGTCGAGCCGACCTATCCATGCTACAACCATAATATAGCTGCAGCCTGGCTCTACGACGTATCCATTGCCAACAATATCTTTAAATATCTGTTCTATTCCTCTCAAAATTTAAGTACCACATTATTGTCATTATGTGGGTGCTACAATCTACTGAAAAGTCAGGGGTCAAAATCAAGTCAAATATTCTAAGTTTATAGTTAAATAAATCCGCGAAATTTAAAACACAAAATCTATCCACAAATACAGCCACTATGCCAAAAGCGCATTACAAGTTGAAACTCGAAGCTACCAAATAAATATGGAGGGTAAAGGTAAGCAGGACCATCTTATGTGGGGGACAAGTCGAAAAAGTGTTCCACTGTAAGCAGGAAATTCATCATAATCATAATATCATAAACACTCACGCCTGTCACCCAGAGGGGTAGGCAGAGACTACGGACTTCCATTTGACACGATCCTGACATACCTCTTTCGCCTCCTTTACATCCATATATCTACGCATACATGCTCGTCGGTTAAGGGTACTTTTAACGTGGCCCATTTTCAAAATATCGCCAATTTGGTCGATAAACTTTTTTCTAGGGCGTCCCTTCGCGACTCTGCCGTTCACATCTGCCATATAAATTTGCTTTGTCACTCTTTCCTCGTTCATTCTTTCTACGTGACCAAACCACCGAAGCATTCCTTTCTTAATCCTGGTCACAACATCATCTTGCATACCACATTTATCTCTTATCACGCAATTTCTCACCCTGTCATTCAGATTCAACCCTAACATACTCCTTAAAGACCGCATTTCTACAGCATTTATTCTACTTTCGTGCTTCTTCTGCCACACCCAGCTTTCACTACCATACATTAAAGTAGGGAATAACACAGCATTATGAATTACCATACGTGCCTTTTTTGATACATTCTGGTTCTTCACAATAGAGTGTATTGCCCCATTCACTCTATTCCCTGCATTTACTCGTCGTTCTATATCCTTATCATATCTACCATCCCTGCTAAATACACATCCCAAATACACAAACTCATCCACTTGCTCAATTAACTCTCCTTCTATTCTTATTTCACATACCGTTTTGCTTTCCTCTCTTTCAAAAACCATCACTTTCGTCTTACTTCCGTTCACTTTCCTTCCCCTTTTCTTTTAATGCCCAGTTTATTAATGTAACCATCATTTGCAACTCAGCCGCCGACGACGCAAATATGACTTGATCATCGGCATATAAAAGGCATTTGACGGTTAACTCGCCCATTCTTAACCCACATTCTTCATCTTTCAAAGCTTGCAAACACCTGTCCATAAATAGGTTGAACAGCCAAGGAGAAGCCACACAGCCCTGTCTGACACCTTTTCGGATGCCAAACCAGTCCGAGTAGACCCCATTGATCCTGACACAAACACTAGAATCCCTATAAAGAGACCTCAATGCCTGTATCAAACCAGCGCTCAACCCATATGTTCAATGTTCGCCATAACACATTCCTATCCACTCTGTCATAAACCTTTTCCACGTCCATGAACGCACAAAAAACTTTTTGGTTTTTAGCCAAAAACTTCTCCGCAATCATGCGCATGGAAAAGACTTGATCTGTACACCCCATACCCTTTCGAAAACCCGCTTGCACATCCCAAATTTTTCCATCAGTTTCTTTCATAACTCTTTCAATTAACACCTTAGCATACAGTTTACCCACAATACTAAGCAAGCTGATACCACGGTAGTTTTTGCAGTCCTGCTGTGACCCTTTTCCTTTATATATTGGTACTATAACTGCTTTACACCAGTCATCCGGTACCCGTTTTAATTCCCAACACAAATTAAACAAGGTGTACAGCAGGCCCGCCACCACTCCCTCTCCAGCCCTTAGCATCTCGGGTGATACTCTATCATATCCAGCTGCCTTACCTGCTTTCATGCTTTTCATTATTTCATCTACACTTATCTCCATACCCCTTTCCACTTCTTTCGGAATTTCTTGTTCATTTAATTCAGACGACTCTTCACTCATAAACACGCTTTCAAAGTATTCCTTCCATCTATTTAAATTCGAAACTTCATCATTCAGAATACATCCATTCTCGTCTCTTATAGCATAAATTATAGGCTGTTTTGTATTTCCTCTGGCAGTTCTTACGAGTTTCCAGAACATTTTTATATTAGCCTGGAAATTATCAGATATCCTTCTATCATTCTTATTCGTTCTTTCTTTCTTTTTCCTTTCCACTACTTCTTTTACTCTCTTATTTAGACGTCTAAATTCTGCCTTTTTTCTCTCAATCTCATCATTCATACCACCAGAATTACCAGCTTTGGTTGCTAGTAAATCTAACCATGCTTTCTTCTTTGATTCAACTTCCACCCGTACCTCATCATCCCACCACAACGTATTCCTTTTCCTTTCATTTGTTCTCTTACTTACACCACATACTTCAGTGGCTGCATCCACCAAACCTTTCTTAATATTATCCCACACAGTATTCAAGTCTAAATCATTCATACACAACTCATTCAAACACCTAATATTTTCTCTCAGTCTGCATTTATACTTCTCTTTCACATCTTCATCTTGTAACTTCTCTATTCTTATACGCTGTAACGCAGTGGTAGACACAGTTGTCCGATGCCGCCAACGCTTGAAAAGACCATTAATTCGACATAAGACCAAGTAATGATCCGTCCCTACGTTGGACCCCCGGTAAACCCTTGTATTTACGACTGCGCTCCTCATTCTTTCATCCACAATTACGAAATCTATCATGCTTCTATCATCACCTCTTTCCCGTGTATACGACGAAAAAAAGTATTCGTCACAAAGAGATTCTTTTCCACACATACGGTGAGGAGGTTTTCACCATTCTCATTTATACTTTCATCACCAAACGTTCCCAATATCCTTTCATAACCAGACCTCTTCACCTCAACCCTTCCATTAAAGTCTCCTAGCATAATAATATTTTCATTTTCCTTACATTTTGTCAACACCATCCTTACCATGTCCCAAAACTGCTCTCGGATGTAAGTGGGCTTAGACATGTCTGGGGCGTACACCCCTAGCAAGAACAGCTTCTTTAAGCCCACTTTCATTCGTAGCAGCAAATTATATTTCAAGAACCCACCAAAATAGTGCTATCGTAACAAGGGGAAATTATATGATTTTTGCAGTTTTAATCGGAGTGTGCTGATTGAATAAAACTAAATTTACTGATTTTATCGCGTTTATTTTACTACTTTTACTTATTTTTAATTCCCGACGTTTCGGGTGCTTTACGGCAGCCATGGTCACGGGAGGGACTGAGATGTTTGACGTCCCAATGTCATAGTTAGTCCGGCTACCTTCAGTTTTTGAATATTAATTTTTGGTCCGATTTACGCAAAACGAGCTTATAGTATCATGAAGTCTTGCAGTGGTATGCTTAGGTTTGGGTTTAATTTTGTTAATTATAGGATGCCAAGCAGGTGGAAGTACCCATCCATCTTCTCTATTGAAATTTGGATGTTTTTTAATTTCAATAGCCTCGCGGACAGACTTTCCGCAGCATCGGTGCTTCACGTCAACTATATATTCGCGCGGGTTTTTATGGATCTTTTAGTTTGACCTATGTAAGAGAGACCACAATCAAAATCTAACTTGTACACTCATGCATCTTGTAGAATGTAGAGGGATATTACACTTGACAGATGGTAAAAATTGACTAATCTTCTTTGCGGCTTGTAGTATGTTTTAATGGAAGCTTGCTTCAAGATGTAGCCAACCTTGTCTGTGACTCCTCTGACATATGGTAGTACAGCAGGTACACGCTCGACTGTGGCCGGCTTCACTCGGTCACTGTGACGTAGGCGCGGGACCCGAAGCTTGTTGTCTTGCAATACTTGCTTGTCGTGCTGAAGCTCGGCGGCCAGATGTTTTCTGTCACAGATCCCTCGTGCTCTCTGAAACAAAGATTTACCCACGGTAGCTAACTATCAAGGATAATGGTGAGATTCACCATTTAAATATCGGTTGG
Source organism: Parnassius apollo (assembly GCA_907164705.1). Classification (NCBI taxonomy): domain Eukaryota; kingdom Metazoa; phylum Arthropoda; class Insecta; order Lepidoptera; family Papilionidae; genus Parnassius; species Parnassius apollo. The sequence goes on along the minus strand of CAJQZP010000081.1, from coordinate 7,293,912 downwards.
TATGGGTCTTTTTCCTACACACAGTGTGACCAATTGTGTTATTAGGATTCCGAATGACTAAAACATCTAGGAAAGCTAAAGAATTATTTGCCTCTAACTCCATTGTGAATTGTATTTTAGAGTTTATAGAGTTAAGGTGGTTTAAAAATGCAGTTACTTTGTCAGATGGTAAACCTGTGAAAGTGTCGTCTACGTACCGCTTGTAGAATCTTGGATTTATAGGAGCAGTATGAAGGGCTTTCTCCTCGAAGTCCTCCATGAATATGTCGGCGACTATTGGAGATACAGGTGAGCCCATCGCCACACCATCTACTTGCTTGTAGAACGCTTCCTTTCACAATAGATAGCCAGATGTGAGGCAGTGTTTGAGTAATACTAAGTAAAAGTGTGGTCGTGGTAGGAAAAGGGGAGATCTCCCGCCGGGCAAGGTGTTGTGCCCGGGGAGCGGCCAACGCTCCGTGTGATAGTTTGGAGATGTTCTATATATACTTTTTTGACTCTGAATGTTGATAGCGCGATTTAGGCTTCGGTGTGTTTTCGCTTGTGGCGGCGACGACAGCGCCGCTACATCACCCCCTGCTCAGACCGGAGGTCGTTAGTGCAGCCTTGTAGCCGACGAATGTGCAAGTGCCAGTGGATTGCCTTGTAGTCTGCGGTGAGTCGAGAAGAAGGCAAGTAATCTGCGAGAGTGCCGTGAAGCAGAGGCGAGCAGTAAGGCTCAGAGCCGTGCCGAACACTGTATAGCGCAGAGAGTAGCTTGAAGGAACAGGAAGCATTATTATTCCAATGCTGCGATGAACCTTGTGAAGCTAGATGGCTTGCAGGATATGAAGACTGCAGACGATATCTACTCAGGAGTGAATGGGTGGGGTATTTTTATGACGATGATGAAGCTTGAAGTTTCCGAAGGTTGTTGGTTGCGTGTTCAGATCACGTCGGATGGTCACCACTGTGGCCGTGAAAGGAAAAGGGGGAGATCTCTCGCCGGGTAAGGTGTTCTGCCCGGGGAGCGGCCAACGCTCCGTGTGATAGTTCGGAGATGTTCTATATATACTGTTTTTGATTCGGAATGTTGATAGCGCGATTTAGGCTTCGGTGTGTTTTCGCTTGTGGCGGCGACGACAGCGCCGCTACAAAAGTAGTGAAACAAACGCGATAAAATCCGTAAATTTAGTTTTATTCAATGTGTATTGTTCACGTAAATTTAGGAGTGTGCTTAATTATAATTTATTCAATTAACAACTTTTCTCTTTTATAATTATAAATTATGATAATTATCTTGAAAAAAGATTTTTGGTGTTATTTATAAAATTTTCCCCTTTGCTACCGAAGCGCTTCCCTGATTGGATGCATAGAGTATCTTTTAATAACCAAAAATTGGACGCTTCTCGACCACAAACTATTATAAGAAGAGTGCTAACGTACAGACCATGGATGTTAGAAAACAGGAGAACGATCGCTGTAGAAAATAGTGTCCCAGAAACATGGACAAAATAAGTGAGGCACTGCGATCGCTAAGTTGACTCAATAAAAACGGGCTGTTGTGCGCTAGTCTAAAATGATTATAATATCATTCAAAGAAAAATAAGGCAAATAACTAAACTATTATTATTATTATTTATTAATAAATAAATTATGTTTTTTATAATTTTAATTATTATAAATTATTATTATTATTATTATTTGATAATATTACACCATTTTACAATGTTTCTTTTTGTCAATAATTAAAAAATTACTTCGCAGATACTAGGTACTTACCGACGGTAGTGCGGCTATAAATTCTACAAATTTTCAGGGTCAGGCGGGCTATGCTTTTGCACGTAGCGATCGTTCTCCTGTTCTCTAACCTCCATGGTCCATACGACCGTCTTCCATACTAAAAATTGGTCTATAGCGAGCATTGATATACAAAAAACCCAAGATGCACAGTCTCGAACAAAAGTTACACTCAAAACTGTCGCCAATTATACATTAGTAGTTATAGTTATGATATAAACATATATTTTTGCAAATTCGACCTTACGTGCATGATCAAAAGTTGTTTTTAAAAAGCAATGTCTAAAAAGCTCATAAAATATATAGAAATAGCCAAAGTTCCTTATCAAAGCTCAGAAGTGGTCAACAAATTGGTGGAAAATGTTGGTTTGAAGCTCAAACACAAATCACTCGTCTGTGAAGCCTTCGGCATTCATTTTTGAATGGTAGTCCTCGTTCTGAGACTTCACAGCACGGAATACCCATCTGGCTCCGGGTATAAAGCCATACTTTGCGCAGCATGCATGACAAACTGAAACAACATAATTAAATGAATATCATATTTTGTATGAAATTATTATTAAGTCGTATTTCTTACATAAAAGATGAAAAAATATATATCAATTAGTCAGCCCCCCTTTCCCGTCTATGTGTTTAAGCCGCCTTGTCCATCCTTATATAGCCAAAATCGTTTGCGGCTGTGATTTTGTTCACTCAAGTCTCATCTAAATAAATTCTTGTTCGAGTGTCTTCACTATCCCTCAGGGTCTTGAGTTTTCTCAGGAATTGTAGCCGCGCACAAACGATGTCAGCCTTTTCATCAATTGTTTACGACCATCTGGAGCCTGTGTGTACTTGTACCCAAGTTCTATGAGTATTTTACGCATAGAAGAAATAGAACATTGGAATCTGTCAATTCTTTCTTTTGCTGTACTTAAAAAAATTGCCGTGGAAGGATATTCACCATCGCGATAAAACGATGACACTATTTGTTTAATTACACTTTTGTCAAAGTCGTCTAACGCAGTTACTCTACAAGGCCGATAGACGCTTTCTCGCGAAGAGCTAACTTACCTTTACCTTCATACACTCTTTTTTAATTTTGTCGATATATCGCCGCAGCAAGTTCACGAGAATGGCAGAAATTATATAGTTCGTGCCGCCGTGTACCTGCCTTCGGTGATTCATTTGTTGTTATCGATAATGGCGTTTCGCCCGCGACACATTCTCACCGCCCTAGCCTGAGCCCTAGTTGAAATATAATATTGTAGTCTTTGATTGAGCCCTAACTTTAAAATAATATGACGTTTTGTATGACAGAAGCCTCGTCTGTCCGAACCATATTTTTTGGATATTTTATTATAAAAATAGCCTTCATTATCTATAGCCATAAACAAAATAAAAAAATATTTATAAACGTTATTGCTATAATAAAAGCATTAGCTTTCGTTTTTCAGTTTAAAATATATTTTTATGACTGTCTCATGCATAACAGAAACAAAGACCATTTATTTATACTGAAAATTTATCATTTTATTATCTACATATTTTTGTATTAACTTACGTACGAGGTCAAGAACCCAATTTCATACATTACTTTTTCGTTTGTCTCTTTGTCCGAGTTAATCTTCAGAATGGCTGAACCAATTGTAATAAAACTTCGCAAATAAAATAATAGAGAGTATTACCTGGTCTGACCTAGACTGAACTTCATTCGAAAAATTTAGAGACTTTTTTTTTATTTAGAATTTTTTTTTTCTTTTATTTAATTTAGGGACTTACATTATTTTTAACATGTCAGCCCCATTGTACCTTATAACTAAAAAACACACTACAATTTATTATATTATTTACACAAAATATAAATTAAATTATATACCATTTGAGCAGCATTTGACATAGGTTCAGACAGAATGCTTTGATATTCCCCTATGTTACGTATTTTAATGTCAGTTTTGGCAATTAGTAGTTTCATTTCATGATGATTTTTGGAACATTCCGCGAGCAAGTGTTGTACATCTTCTATTGTCTTTCGTGTTTTGCAATTTGGAGATTGTTTCTTTTTCATCATGAAAGCAAACTGATAAAAATATTGATAAGATGAAATAAATGATCTTTAATGATTATCTAAAGTCTAAATAACGCCACATAAATAGATTCCATCTAGGCGACGCTAGAGTGGGTCGCTAGTTATAAATGCTATTTTAAAATTAATGTATCTACCTGGGTATACAATTATTTTTAAATATTTTCCCATTTATAGAAAATTACTATTATTACGTTATAACGATATACCGTTAATTAGCGGGTTTTCGCTATTGGTACTGTGCATGTTGATGAGTACGGGTTCGATGAGCCGTCTTTTCTAATCTCATTCTTTATCCGTACAGATAAAACGAGAACACCGTAGGCAACCGTAAAAAGTAGTGATTATATCAAATAACTTTTACTAATCTATGGATTCAATACTCTTTGGGCAATATTACCAACGTAGACAGTGAAACCTATAGACAAATTGAGGCCTTCTTTCGCATTCGCACACGAAAAAGATAGATTTATGCATACGTCTTGCATAGAAATGACATAGAGCGGTGTAATTGTTTGTCCCTTTCTCCGTGCCGGTTTTTTTGTTTAGCAAACTGTAGAGTTTGTTAAACAACTTTGACAGCGTAGCGATTTAAGGAGTTTACAAGTTGGTTTAAGTGAGAAAAAAAGTGTTTTGTGAGCTTAACATTGATGAATCTTGTTCAGTTCAGTTCTTAGAACAATTAAAATTTTTATCTAAATGTGTTTAAAAGTCATAAAGATTATTCTATAACCTAAAAATTCGTTATCGTTCTTTCTCACTTGAGGCCACGCCGATCATTAGTCTATAGGTATCTCTGTCTACGAGTACCATATTCGTTTGTCAGGCTCAGAAAAGCTAGAACCAGAGCCGTAAAGTCAGATAATAAAAAAATATACGTACGTCAAAACATTGAAGTGACGTTTACAAGTTCTTGTTGGTTGTTGGTGCAAGGAAAGAGATTAATTTGTTGGTGTGTCGTTTATTGCGAAAAATTCGTTACGCAGAATGGGAGACTCGCCAGCTTCAGAGGTAGAGTCAAGTAAAAGCAGTCCTAGGAATGAGGAAAACTCTGAACTGGTAAAAAATTTGTAACACGTCATATTGAATGATTTATTATGGTTGCTTATAATTACTTTGTTATCAGGACCGGCGTCCTTTCGGTGGGTTGGAGTTTCAAGTATCTGAAGTAGTTGGGAGACTAGAGGCTGTAGCGAATGCTCAAGATGCTCCTGAAGAAGAAAAAAAAGTGGAACCGCGTAAAATGAGTACCGGTTTCTTTGAACCTGAAGAAAGTTCTATGGATGAAATTCTTAAACTTTTGGAAGATTTGGTGATCAAAACCGACCCTAATTGTGAAAGCGTTGAGCCACCACTATTACCTACTGATGCAGTGACACGTGCAGCTGTACTTTCTCACAGTATATCAGCCCTGTTTGCTAGACTGGAGAGAAGCCATGCTGTTAGAATTGGAGCTCATATTGCGAGCGAAACGACACGCTGGATGGCACACATGTTTAGGTAGGTAAGAGTTATTTACAATAATAGCCTTCAGACTATCTGAGGCAAGTGTTACCTCATGATGGACTACTCCAATGCAGAAGGCACCTTTTCTTCCTATACCCTCTGCCATTTGTTTTCTTCTTGCTTAAGGTTTCTATAAAGTTGGGTTTTGTTTATAGTGTAATACTTAAGATCACAGAGAATGAGGAGCTTTGATTGAAACATATAAAATTATGCAAGGATACTATAGTTCAGAAAATTAGGACATCACACATTTTAGGTGGCACCACCGCAAATATACTAAAGCCTTATCACAACATAACTCGCACAAGAACTTTTTTAGCTGAAGAGTGGTTGAAGCATGGAATGAGCTGCCATCAGAAGTGATATCAGCAAAACCATAAACCAATTTATGAACAGATTGGATAAACAACTAAGATACCAGGTTACAATATGTATATAAAATACTTTTCTAAAAGTTAAATTTACTTCAAAAGTATTTTATCTCTGGATCCTCATCTATTGCAAAGGTGTAACTAGTGTATGTTACCAGTGATGATATGACGACTTGATGCTTGGTCCTTCACTGCTGGCCATATGAGTAAGTTTAAAGTGGCTCAGGGAGCATTGGAGATGGCTATGCTCGGAGTTTCTCTGTGTCATAGAAATTATAATGAAGATATCTACAAGTTCTCAAGAGATGGCTATAAAGTTCGAAAAACCAACAATTGATTGGGAAGAAAGGTTCTCGTGTGGGAGCCTCATGCCAGTTAGAAAAGTGTATGGCGCCCAGGAATCAGGAAGCCAATGGATGCTATTTCTTGGGAGAAGCCTATGTCCAGCAATGAACTTGTAAAGGACTTTAATGAATGAAATGAGCTCACACCACAGTTTACCTGATGGTAAGTGGATATTGTGGGCTTATAGACAATCTACGTTTATCTTCAATTAAGAATCAAAATGCAGATGTGTTGTTACACTTTAAGGACTAAGATGGAATGCTTTATTTCCAGTAAAAAAGGTTTTGGTTCTCTACGCTCACCATATAATACACAGCAGCATTAAACTGCTATTTTACACTAGTATTCTGGTATAATAATGCATTTTACTTGTACAGCTGACTTTTCTCAGAGCTTGTAAAAGTTCCACTGCAAACATGGGACTTTTACATTTTAGGGAGGATTTGGCTTAATCCTCACGCTTAACAGAAGGATTGACAATTGTAGCGCAAGCTTTAACAAGATTGTTTAATGTACCCAGCATCACAGAGGCAGTCTCCAAATACTAACACTTTTTACTCTAACCATTGGACCACACATTTGTCAAACAGTAGCTTAAATGACGAACATGATTGTTTTCAGATTGGCTGACTATAATGCATTCTATCATCAGGAACACCTGGAAGGTCTGGTGCGCGTTACAAGAATGCTCCTTCATCACAGATATCCACGCTACCTGGAAGATGGCGGTAAGATCAGAGAATAAAGCTTTAATTCATACTTAACCCCTGAGTTACCACAGCATATGTGTATAACAAGCATAATATTATTGCCATTACATAGGTTAAGCCCTTAGATTTTGAGTAAATTGAATATTTGTTTACATAATAAATGTAGGAAAATTTATAAGTTCTCATTAAAAAAATCAGACTATCTAAACTTTTATTATATCAGTCTATAGATCAATTTAAAGATTATTATGCTTTTTTGCAGCTTTGGCGTTTGCGAATCGTCTACCATCTATATACAGCTGTGTAGCAAGTCCATTGGGTGTTGTACAGCATTTATGCCGGCAACTCAGTCTTCCACTTGCATGTGTGCGACCGGTTCCAGTGCATCCATCAGGTATACCTTTTTAAAATTGATATTTTGGAGAATGTTCTCGGATTTTACAAATATTCATTTCTTTTTGGCCAAAATTCATTGACATTGACTAATATTTATAAAATATTTTTTTAATCCTATAAATGTCCAAAATAATTTGTAATTTTTTTTTCAATGTTAACAGTTTAAGTTTATAATATACTTTTATATGATAGACACAATATGTGTATTGTGGTATAGAATATATTATATTTATCCTAAATAAAGGCTTTTATTCACAACTTGACTTGTGCCATGTAATTATTATCATAATCATCATCATTACAGCCCTTCATAAGATCGCTGCGAAACGTAGGCCTCCCCCATTAATGTCACAAAGCACGGTTCTGAATCACCTGCATCCATTGAATTCCTGCATGTCTTACCAAGTCAGCACTCCATCTAGTAGGATTCAGATTATGCACTACACTTTGCCTGCTAGTAAAAGGCTGCCACTCGAAAACCTTTATTCCCCATCTGTTGTCGATTCTTCAAGTTCTTTCTTCATTGCCTTGAAATGTGGTAATGCAATTAAGCTAAAATGCTGTGCACACAATTTTAAAATTTTGTCTCAAACAAATAGTTTCATTTGAAAGTAATTTATTATTTATTGCATTTTATGCTAATATGCAATTCTTCCATTTAATAACTCCAGGTCGAGGTATGGATGTGGAAGCCCTAGAACGGTTATGCGAGGAAGACATAGCAGCAAACAGAACTCCCTTGTTAGTATTAGGGGAGGTCGGAGCTCCGCCCCTCGGCTGGGGTACTCCGTTGGCGGCCTTGAGTGCAATTTGCAAGTCTAAAAACGTTCATCTTCATTTACGCGGGCATGCGTTGGCTCTACCCGCCGCTACTGGTAGAGACGAGGTATGTGTAAATTTTTTTTGAGCTAATGTTTACCTATTGCAAAAGAGCATATGTATGACTTCAGCAGTCCATCGATGTATTAAATTCTTGTCATAATCACAGTAGTAAAATACCAGGAACTCAAGGCCAGAAATGATGATTTTGGTATGTCAAATTTAATGTTTTAAAAGGCGCGTATCTAAGAAGGCTAAGAAACAAAACATGAACGCAAATCTTTATCCAACCATCTGCCTCATTGTAATTTTTGAGGACTTTCACAGGATAAGAATGGAGGATAACTGTAAATGTTTATGAGTCACAACACCACTTTCATCATCAGGTGGACTGTGTGCCCGTTTGTCACCCTAAATTATCCAGCATTTTTCATCAACGCTCTGGTTTACCTTTAAAACATATAAAACTTTCGCCTTTTACATCATCTCGCCAAAATGTCTTCCACTCCATATGTAACGTGATATGAATTTATTGCTAGTCCATATAGTGTTAATTTACCTTATGATAGTGTGAATAAATAGTTCCTACTTTTCATCATTGGGCTTCTTATTTTTCCCTAAGTCAGCTTACCTATCACTGAACTACATATTATTATCATGATGATATACAATATGTAACATAATTAACGCACACCCTCAGACACCCCAATTAGTATATTATGTTATAATCATAATACATAAACTGAATTTTTAGTTAAACATTTTTATGCACTGATTATTTATCAAATTAGTTATACTAATTCCGGAAGCATGTTGTGGTCACAGTACAAATCCACGAACGCAAAGACTTTAACGTGCTTGAAAAAGTTCATTTTTCTTTATTTTTATTGAATGACAGAATCAGTAACAAAATAAATGAAACTGCACTCTTAAAATCCTTAAGTTACGGTCCATTTCAGTTTGTTTTGACTGTACAGATTTAGTGTGACTGTAATTTACATAGTTTTAATTATTTTTGTGATAAAAAAATTACCTATATTAAAAATGATAGGAATCGGTTCAGTAAACGATTCTGAACAAACTACTTTCTCAAAGTGCGTTAATTATGTTACGTGTTGTATATATCCCCAATGCAATTTTTTTTGAATCAGTGGAGTAACTCAACAAATTGTATCCACTATAGTTGCAAAATGTAACAAGTGTAAACAAACTTACAGTTACAGTCCTTGGACACCTGCATCCAACTTTAAATAAAGAAGGCAAGAGATGTGTTTTCACCTCTGAGGACTAAGATGATATGCCTCAAAGCCTGTAACAATTGTACTGGTCCTTCGGACCACACATATTTCTATCATGCTCCGTGTTCCCCATCTGAGACAAGGACATTATAGTGATGTTATATTAATTCATTTTTCGTGACGTCTAATTAATACTTAATTTTAATACAGAGCTATAGCATTGCGGATTCGTTAACACTCACACCGGGACTTTGGTTTGGAGTGCCTGGCCTGCCTACTGTTGTATCCTTTTACTGTTTAATTTTATAAAAGAAGCAAATATCTAGTTTTTAACAATAAATTACTATTATTAAAAAAAACTAAAAACCCATCTGTGGTTTAACTTTGTTTTGACAATTTCGTGCGCATACAGATATGACTGCTTGAAGTTATAGGATGCCGTATACCTAAATGTAAATAAACTCCAATAGCAATATTGAAATTGACTTGTATATTTCTGTATTTAAGACACATGATTGTATTTGGAATTATAAAGGACAATATTGTAATAACAAAACAATAAAAAAACCGAGTATGGGCTTTTAAATCATCCATTAACTCATCACACTGAGCTATAGACATGCAGCAATAATTTAAAAAATATAATTTATTTGCAAAACTTTATAAGAATTAAAATTGGATGTTCTTTATTCTAGCATTTGCCCCCATTGAACATATTTTTTCGTTTCATTTGCGTGCTCTGTCGTTGAAAAAGTTCTGGTTGTCTGTATGCGCACTTATGCCAGCCATACTTATTTTAAGCTACTGTCATAAAGTTTAGGGTCTCTTAGTGCGCAGTTATGATAAAATAGTCGAGATGATATTATTTGCCAAATCCTACGCCAATTTTGGAGTTATGGGCTGCAAACCAGGGTTGCAAATTATTAAGATAATAATGTTCATTGATAATTATCCGATAACTATCCAGTTATTATCCAGCAATATATTGTGCAATAAAAATATTTTAATAGTAATAATTCCTTTACAAAACAAATAAAATGCTCCCTGTTTGATACAATCAACAATAACAAAATTTAAACAAATCAACATTATTTGTCATGTTACCACTCCACAAGTTCAGCAAAATCAAAGACAAATCAACATAACCAATAACTAATAAAATCAAAAGAAAAAATCAAACCAGTGTTGCTTGTTATAAGTCCACAATGGATCCCGATTTCGTGGCATGTTCTTTTACGTTTATGACTGTAAACAAAACTATACATTGAGGGCATGGGGAATTACTACCCATTGACGTCTTCGGATACGCACTATCAACTTGACGCCAAAAAATTGACGCACAATATTACCCGTGTTCGGATATATGCTATAGACTTTACGCACAATATTACAAGCAGGAATAAACGTTATTATCATTGATAATTATCCCGTGTAACCCTGCTGCAAACATATAGAGAGTTATATATATTGTGTTTCGTCGCAGTCGGGTTAAAATTATGTACTGTTTATATTATTCATGTCAAGTAATTAAGCTAAATATGCAATTGCAAATGTCATTTCGTATATGATTAAAAATTGTTTTATAACTGGCTCATCTCTAAAATCTACTTAAAATTTACCACAATTATAACAAGAAAGTGTGTATCTTTTCTTTAATAGTTATTGACTTTTTTTTAATTTGTCTTGAAACATTATTTTGTGATATGTTAAATATACTAAACTATTATATTTTCTTAGCAATTCCACAGACATTTTATAAAATACCCGAACCTGTTACCGCAAATGAACACTCTAAATCTGTTAGTACGGTAAGTTCGCATTTTTATTTTTTTTTTCAAATTATTTTGGTATGAAGATTTCGCACATCGCACCTTTTTTAAAATATCTTACCTGACTAGAAGAATAGAAATTCGCAGTAGTGCTTCTTTTAAACGTATACGAACTACCAGTCCACTTGATGGTAGGTGGCTATTGCAGCCAACTTCAAATAAAGAATGCACAGATACGTTAGCAACTTTAAGCTCTAAGATGGAATTCTCTAAAGCTTGTAATCATACTGGCTCTCTATACCCTTCTGACCGGAACAGGGCATATATAAACAATGAAATGGGGATGAAATGGGGTTTTGATGAAATCCGGAGGCCATATCAAGAGTTGTAAAATAATGACCACCAGCCAACTGATCGATCTGGTCCGCAATCAATGGAAGAGGATAATGATCGCGTTACCGTATTGTCATTTAGTTTGCGATAGTCGACGCACATTCTATCGTCACCGTTTTTCTTTTTGACCAGGATAATAAGGCTAGAATAAGGCGATTTACATTCTCTGATTATTTTATGTGTGATCAATTCAGAAACTATATCTTTAACCTTCCGGCGCTCAACGGGACTTAATCTATAGGGTCTACGGTCTACATATTTATCGGAGTTTTTTAAACGAATTTCTAATTCACCAGTGTGTTAACCAGTTACGTTCACATGAATTAGCCTACTGCCCTGAGCGAATTTAGCATTTGTGATCGATTAGTAGTTTTCGGCCGAAGTTGAAACCGTAGCCGATTCGGTATTTGCAAGTAAATTTGGATTAAAACGAAACGCAAAGTTTGAAAGATAGTACTAATCTTTACACTTTTTTAACCATTGAACTTACCCGCCAGCAAAGTAGCGTCGCTCTGGTGGCAAAAAAATCTGAATGTGGCTGTGTCGTTGACACAGCCTTGTGTTTTACGTGAATAGGTGTTTTTTGTTTTTTTTTGCACCCGAAGCAAATAAGGACAACCCTCCGGTAACGGGGGAGGGAGCTGGTGAATGCTCATAGCATACCACGCAGTCGGCTGCGTGGTTATGTGGAGACTTTTACCCACTAAACACCACCTTTTGGGATTGGCTTAATGATCTAGCGAGAGATCTTTAAGCCGTAAACGGACGCGACCCTCCTTGGGTGAAAAGAGGGCGGAATATTTGTACGTAATGTCATAATTTATATTAAACGGAAATTCCTCAGACCTCAAAATGGCGGCACTCACTCCACCGCGCGCGCGATTCGTCACAGTCCTCACTCAACGTAACGAATTCTTTGATTCTTTAGCTATCAAGGGTTGTAATTAAATTTTAGATGTAGATGACAGATGATATGTAGATGATATTGTTACGCGCCTAAGTCGACGTCATGTACCCGACACCAGCGCCATCTAGTGTCAGGGACGAGAGCGAGGGGAGCTTTCCAGAAAATACATGACTAGTCTTTCAACCGACAGCGCCATCTAGTATCGAATTGAAGAACTAAGCTTTCTGGAAGCCCCACACTCGAACTTTCTGCGCTTGGTCGGTTGGCGCGCGTATTTACTCGAATATTCTGGAATATTCTGGATGTTTTCGTGGAAGAGCCCTATATAAAGGCGCTGCAATACGCGATCGGGGAAGTATTGAATTCGGCGAGACAAGCGAAGCTTCGGAGCGAAATAAAGTGAATCAGTGTGATTAATTTTTAGTGTTTTAAGTTTTAATTGATGTAAAGAAAATTAAAGTGTTAATTTAGGTAATTCTATCGGCAATTTTTATTGTCACGAACCTCAAGCTCGTAACAATATGTAGCTACACCAAACTGTACTTCGACTACGGAAGCAAATTTAAACACGTACACAATACCCAACTTAATAATTTGATTTTTTTGAGTTTCATTATACTGGTGACCTTTTTTACCGTCTGGAAAAAAATAGGGTGTAACATGTGAACGAAGTGGAAGCCTAATGCACTAATATATTACAAAAATTTTGAATTAAACGTTTGAAAACATTTTTTGAACAATTTTTTTTAGTGATAAGGTCAAATATGCCTACTAAATTTATTGTCTTATTTCCGTTCGTAAAGTAGGGTGGATATGATTTAAATTTCGATAGATTTTAATTAATTAATTTATTTAATTCAAAATTTTTGGTTTTATTTAAATTTATAAAATTTCTAATCCGGCCCATTTTTAATATATCGCCAAGTGGGTCGATAAACCTTCCTCTAGAGCGTCACTTCCTGACTCTATCGTTCACATCTGCATTATTAATTTCTTTGTCACTCTTTCCTCTTTCCTTAATCCTGGTCACAACATCATCTTGCAAACTACACTTTTCTCTTATCGCACAATTTCTCACAATGTCATTCAGATTCAGCCCTAGCATACCCGTTAATGACCGCATTTCTACAGCATTTATACTACTCTCGTGTTTCTTTTTCCACACTCAACTTTCACTACCATACAATAAAGTAGGGTACACCCGCAGGAGAATTTGGCATTTTAAAACAAAGCGCCGTAGTAAAACATTATTTGCTACCTACTTGTGTTTAATATTTATATTCGTATTTTATTACAATAACCATAAGAGTAAAACAGTATTCTGTTTTATTCTTCGATTAGAAAAACATTTATTAAATAAACACAGTAAAAAATAATAAAATTAAAGCAAAACTATAAGTGCGCCTCCAGTTGTACCGACACTATTTAGTAAGCAGACTATACAGGGTTTTTGTTACATGCTGTATAGAAGTGTGCATAAATAGTAGATAAACAAGTAAAATGTGAAGGTTGTTTGTCGCAAAGGCTTGCGGGCGGGAAGGGGCACTGGCTGCGCTAGCCGGGTTGGGCGGGGGGGCGCGGGTTGCGGCGCTGCCGCTGTGGGCGGCGGCGCGCGCGGGGGCGCGCGGCGCGCGGCGCCTGGCGCGCCGCCTGAACGCCGCCTTCCGCTCCGCGCGAGCAGCGCGCGCCGTCATCGCCGGCGCCGGACTGCGTTTGCTCGTGAGCTCTTTTTATTTTAATTTTATTTATTTCTTTAGTAATCTGTAAAAATGTAATAAAATAATCATCATCATTACAACGTTTTATACGTGGTAGAGCCATGCTGCAATTATATTAGTAGTATAGTTGTAGCACGAACGGGTCGGCTCGACCGGGGAAGGACCACGCTCTCACAGAATACCAGCGTAAAATAGTAGCTTAATGCTGCTGTGTTTCGTATGGTGAGTGTAGAAAACCGGAGACCCTTTTTACTGGAAACGCGGCATTCCGTCTTAGTCCTCACGGGTGATAACGCATCTGCATTTTTATTCCTAATCGAAGATAGATGTAGATGTCTATGGGCCACAGCAACCTCTTACCATCAGGTGGACTGTGTGCTCGTTTGTCACCCTATCCTATAAAAAAAAACAACCCTTCACAAGTCCACTGCTGAACATAGACCTCCCCCAAGGAATGCCACAAAGCACAGTCCTCAGTCATCTGCTTCTTACGACTTCCTTCATGTCTTACCAGGTCGTCACTCCATCTAGTGGCAGTGATAGTATGATGTCAAATAATAAGAGATTATCCTTTTATGAATTTATTTAAAAACTTCTTCATAATATATTGATGCATCACATTGCGAAGTTTTTGAGAGATTTTGACGTGTGCTGCAGATGACGATAGTATCTCAAGGCGCCAAAGCAGACACAACAACTTGAGCTTCGCATGACCATCAGAACATTTGTTTCATAGTTCTTCTAATAATTCCCATGTATTGACATTTCATACGCAAAATCGCACCACTTTTACGTATCAAAACCCATTTCAAATCATTATTCAAATAATAAAACGGGAGCAGCAATCCACCAGCGGCCTAGTTTCCGCCAAAAACCCATTTATTTTATTAATTAAGTATATTATATGACTCACCAGCATTATTATATACAAGACATTTGGTGCAAGCTCCGCGCGTCGTGTTTGCCGCATCGGACTGTGCCTGCTTGTGAGCTTTTTTTTTAAGGAAGAGAGCAAACGAGTATGCGGGTCACCCGATAGTACGTAACTACCGCCGCCCATTTGTTAAACTGCAACATCAGGGCAATTGCAGATGCGTTGCCGGCCTCTTATAAAGGAGTAAGCTCTTTTCTTGAAGGTCTCTAAGTCGTACCGGTCCGGAAAAATCGCCGATCGTAAACAATTTCACAGAGAAGTCGTACGAGGTAGAAAACTCCAAGTAAAACGCACAGAGGTGTACCGCAAAACATCCAAACGGTGTGGATGTAATAGAGAATTTTGACGCGATGAGCGTTTGTGAATTTTGGCGGCTGGAATTAATCCAACAATTCCACAGAGCACTCCCCGTGGTAGATGCGATAGAAAATGCAAAAGGATGCGACATCCCTACTCAGCGCCAGTGAATCGAGACGATCAGAAAGAACTCGGTCTTTGACGATTCGAACCGCTCTGCGCTGGATGCGGTCAAGCGGAAGGAGCTGGCACTGAGGTACTCCGGCATAGAAATGAGAACAGTGTTCCATGTAAGGCCGAACTTGCGCTTTGTAAGGTTGCAAGCGATGTGCTGACATGAAATACTGACCCGCTCTGCTAATCACGCCAAGCTTTTTAGAGGCTAACATGGCTTTCCCTTCCAAGTGATCACGAAACTGCACACTCATATCGAGTCGGCGCCAAAAATTCCGGAATTTTTGGCGCCTTGAAATTGAGGATTTAAATATTAAAATTAATAATTTTATTTGTTACTGGACTACTATTAATAATAATAATACTTTGAATTAAGGTGATAGAGACAGCACGAGACTTAACGACATCCTAAAATTGAGTAGCATCTTAGTATTTGTTCATTAGTGTACTATAAATAATTTTCTTTTAGTTAATGTTAATAATACTATTTTTATTACTTTGCAGAGTGAAAGACCAGGCGGTGATGAGCCACCGAATGTTGACATAATTGTAAGTACCTACTTTTTATAATATTTTTTACGTTGGGTATGTTCCAAAATAGAACCCAGTGTACTGTCCAATGCAAATGACGTCATGAATCGACGCTATACTGGTGATTCGTTCCAGAACAGTATATGACGCCATACATTTGCGCCATATTGATAAAGTGTTGGCGATTATTTTGTCATTTTGTGCTCCAAAAGTCATTATATTCTCGCACGCCAGTACAATATAGTGTCATTTGCTGACGTCATTTGTATTCGGCAGTATACTGAAAACGTTTCGGAACATACCCATTATTTAAAGTGGTCCAAGGGGCAGCGCAGCACACCAAATTCGTGCGCAACACGTTTTCGCGTGCCTTGAGGAAGATTCTTCTGTTCCGATTCTATTCTATTCGATTTTTAAAAGCGATTCTAATACTTTGTAGTGGCAGTGTAAGTATATCTACTACCGCATATCATTACGTGGGTGTCGTGTCGTGGCGACAGAGGGAATCAAATCGGGAGATGGACGCAGCGTTTTCCTATTAACTATTAAAAATAAAAACTGTGATATACTGTACCTGGTTGCCCACCCGCTTGCCAAGAGTGGCACCTATAAGGCAATCTATAGGGGAGGTCTTTGTTCAGCAGTGGACTAATAGGTTTGTTTACACAACAATTTAAATTAAAGTCATAGCACTCCAAATTCTCGCTCAATATGTTTTCACTTGCATCACAGATTAAATAATATGCTTGCGTGGAGAAATCAGAATCAGAGTTTTTTATTTGTGAAATACAGGTATACATATACAATAGGTGGTCATACATTTAATAGTGCACTGTGTTTTGTCGTAAGACATACAAATATTTTCACAAATTAAATAGTTTAAAATTAACATTTTTTCCTAATTATAATAATTAAAAATATTCATAAAATTAGATAAAACTTATAACAAATTGCCAGCATAAGACTAATAATATTATAATAATGTATTATTTAAAAACTCGTCTATTGTATAATAACATTTGTGAAGATGTTTTTGCAGTGCTATTTTAAATTTTAACAGTAGCATTATTTAAATTGCATTTGGAATTTCGTTGAATATTTTAGGAGCAAGACCGAAAAAGCTTTTGTGCATTAAGGCAGTCTACATTTTAAATTGATTAACTGATTCAAGTAGAGAGCATGTATTGGAGTTTTCTTGAATGCTGCTGAGGAAGTGCTTGTCATACATTATAATAGAAATAAAAGAGAATAAGAGAGTGAAAACGTGAAATAGCAGCCTCATGCTATTGTGTTTCGTATGTTGTATGAGAATCGGTTACCCTTTTACTTTTCTTATTCCTTGAGGATAGACGCAGGTGTTTAAAATTTAGAGCATCTAATCATAGCCTGGTGGACACCTATAAAAATACTGCATTTACAATTATCCAAAACGTCAATTGAGCGTGTAGTGGTGGTGCAAGAATATCCACTACCCCATATCATCCCATGGGTTACGTAAGAGGCGACAGAGGAAAACAAATTAGGAGATGGGCAGCAGCGTCTCCTAATAACGACTCAAAATAATATACTGCGGTAGCTATTGTTGCGCGCTATGATTAGCGCCTGGTATGTGGCGGCTGATTATTAGCGCCATCTGGTATCAAGTAGCAGAAATAGAAGCGTCAAGATCTTTCTAGAACACTCCTACTAGCGACATCTAGTATCGAAGGAAGAACTAAGCTTTCTAGAAAGCTCCACACTCGAACTTTCTGCACCTGGTCGGTTGGGAGCCGGTATTTGTTGGAATATTCTGGATGTTTTGGTGGAAAAGGCCTTTATAGAGCTATTGAGGGTCGCGATCACGGCGGTACTGAATTGGCGATACGAGCGAAACTTTCGGAGCGAAATAAAGTGATCAGTGTGAATAAATATTAGTGTGTTTTAAGTTTTAATTGGTGTTCGGCAATTAAAGTGTCAATTTTGGTAATTCAATCGGCACTTTTTATTGTCACGAACCCTAAGCTCGTAACACTATTCTATGGCAAATATCCTTAGGCTGTAAAAGAAAAACGTGAATTTTCTTCACTCGACTTTTGTCCAACTGTGGTCAAAATTTATTGTTGATACTGACCCCATCATGCGGCCTACCACAAATTTTCTATTAATATAATTTCCAAACGACTAGATTACTCATCGAAGTTAACCTTCTGTCACAGGAAGCAATAAGCCAAGCGTCAGCGTGCGTGGCGTTTCAGTTTGCGCCACCAGGCGTTGAAAAGCCGCCACCTTACTACGACAAGTTGAACTCCTGGCTTGGACAGGTGCTACAGAGGGAACCTGATATGGTGAGTGTTTATTTCTACAGCTTTTGGTTTCACTATTATAGGACAACACAAGTGCATACATACTTTTACGTCTCGCCTGTAATGCCCTAGGGGATTGGCGGAGTGAAAAAAGCAGTGATACTCAGACCATGTTAAGCCAAATGATATGGCTGTAGATTCAACATTGTAAAATAACTGATAGGGGGCTAGTCCATAGCTTTACAAAATTATACCCAATATCCCATTAGTTGCATTTACTAAAAACTAGGCAAGTATCATGGTTGGCACATCATTTTTTGTTATGAGTGATTCATTAACATATTGCTCCAGTGAGCAATTGATCCACATTGCGCTTTCCGGTGCATGGTTACCATTTAAAACATCTTTGTCTCCTACTATTTTGGTTCTAGTTATAAAACTGAAGAAGTTGTAGGTATGTAGTTTCTGAAAAAACATATAAGGAGGCGCAAAACTAATAGACACAAATACAAAAAATATATTTTAAGTTAGATATTAAATAAAACTACTTTTACAACGTTTCATTGCCGTGGTTCGAGTTCGAATTCAACACGCAGCATGTATTTGTATTGCCTAAAATAATTGTTCCGGGTCTGGAAAAAATAAAATGTCTGGAAAAATAAATGTTTGTCCTTGTGCAATTTGTGTTTGCAAAGTGTTTCCACGATACGGTAGAAAATCCTAACTTATTTTTTTAAACAGAGTAAATATTGCGTTTTACGCTATTAATATATATGTGGTAGAGCCATGCTGCAGCTATATTATGCTTTTAGTACAAATGTGTCGTCTCGACCGGGGAAGGTTCACGCTCTCACAGTATAGCAGCGTAAAATGGCAGCTTAACGCTGTTATTTCGTATGTAGTAGTGTAGAGAACCGGAGACCCTTTTACTGGATACGAGGCATTTCATATTAATCTTTAGAAGTAATAAAGCATTGGCGTTTTGTTATTTAATTAAAGATAAATGTAGATGTGTAAGGGCCATAGCACCCATTTACCATCAGGTGGACTTTGTTCATTTTTTACTCTTATTTTATAAAAATCATCGTCATCATCATTATTACAGCTCTTTACAAGTCCACTGCTGTATTTAGATTTCCTCTCCCAAAAAATTCCACAAGGCACTGTAACGGGCCACCTGCATCCACCGTCGTCACTCGAGGGAGTACTGCCGTCCTTACGATAAGTGCGATAACTCGAGTTTTTGGGCTTATTGACTTAATTACATATTCGTAATCAGGAAAATGAGCCTTGCTAAGTAGTGAGTGAAAGATAAAATTGTCTAAATGATTAGTGATTTTTTTAAAGTTATCTTGCTATTAATACGTGCAAAGTTCCTTAAGTTGTGATTACACAATTTTCGTGAAAGAAAACACTTAAGGTAGTCTAAAGGGAATAAATTTTTATTTTTAGAGGGTAAAGTGATATATTTATAACATTTTTCACAACAGTTAATTTAATTAGTAAATATTTGCATACATTGTAATTTTGTTTTAATCATTTTTTATATAAACTTATAATATTCTTGCAATCAACCACCACTGCATTGTGTCTCATTTAAATAATTTACTAATTAAAGCCTGTAAAATACTTAACTAAGACATTTATTGCACTTGTGGTTGGAAAGCAACTACAGGACATACAGTTTATGCTACTCAAAAGAGCAATTTGTCGGTTTACTAACGATAACTGCAATAAGTAGTCTACTTATTACGGTTATGATTATTCGCGCTCTATCACAACAATTAACAGTCCAACAGATAAATAAATTATTGTGTTTTTAATTTCTATATAAATGTATGTAGTAATATAATATACAACAAAGAATTCTGCATCATTTTATCTATCGTGTAGTAAAAGTTTCAAGTAAAAAGCTAACAGTTACGAAGATACATACAAAACAAGAATTAAATCTTTAATTGCGATTAACTCGAAAGTAGCCAAAACCAAGTTATTGCACTCTTCATAAGAAGGGCAGAGTAGGAGGCCGCTCTACACCGGTACGAGGCTATAACTCATGAGCCCTCGGTAACCGTACAGATAAACATCGAAGTGTGCGAGACGGAGAGCTACGGCGTAGTGCTGCGCTACTGTCCGCTAGAGGGCGCTCTGGTGGAGGAGGAGCGCGCGGAGGCGTGGGGCGGCGCGCTGGAGGCGCAGCTGCACGTGCTGCGCGCCACCGTGGCGCTGCGCGAGCCCTTCCGCCAGCGCCTGCAGCGCCGCGCCTGCCTGCGCCTGGTGCACGTGCCCGGCTGGGCCGGTCAGTTGTTTATTGATTTTTTATGTGGACAACGAATTGTACCAGTTTGTTATCCTAAATATGTCGCAACTAATTTTTGTCTTTATTATAAGAGAGGTCAACTCTGCAATTTACAGTAGACTGAATGACTTTTTTACCGTCTGGTAAAAAATAGGGTGTAACATGTGAACGGAGTAGAAGCCTATAGCACTGATATTTTACAAAAAATAAAAATATTGAATTAAATAAATAAATTAAGATCTATAGAAATCCAAATCATATGCACCCTACTTTACAAACGGCAGTAAAACAATAAAGCAGATGTTTCAAAATGGGCCAGGTCCATGTACACTATCTTAGAGAAAAGAGAAAAATCTGTAGAATTCGGGAAAAATATAGATAATTCATTTAAATCTATCCTGTCGTGGTGAACAATTGATGTTTATCAATTATTTTTATCGACTTTCAACATGGCGTCTCACCGAATTAGTTACTCTGTGCTTATAGATAATGACAGCGAACTATGAAGCGATCATTGATCGTAGAAAGAAAACTGTCAGTTGTCACAACAGTGTCAAAATACGTGAAATAAACATGTCAAACGCCACTAATCAATAAAAATGACAGCTTACCGCCATGACAGGTTTTGTTGTGTATTGCAATTTCAAGTGTAATTTCCTATGCTTTACCAGCAAACAAAGCCATTATAAAATAATTGGAAAGATGAGAACCGTTTAAAATGTGTTTACCTATTTTTGAGTATAGTGTACAAGGACCCGACCCAGACTCCATACATTTTGGAACATCTCATTTAGTAGGCATCTTTGACCTTGTTACTTCACAGGGTCACAGGCTAGGGTGGATATGATTTAAATTTCGATAAATTTTAACTAATTAATTTAATTCCCAATTTTAGATTTTATTTTTTGTAAAATATTAGTGC
Source organism: Parnassius apollo (assembly GCA_907164705.1). Classification (NCBI taxonomy): domain Eukaryota; kingdom Metazoa; phylum Arthropoda; class Insecta; order Lepidoptera; family Papilionidae; genus Parnassius; species Parnassius apollo. The sequence continues at coordinate 7,272,457 of CAJQZP010000081.1, read as the reverse complement.
CATAGGCTTCTACTCCATTCACATATTACACCCTAATTTTTTCCAGACGGTAAAAAAGGCCATCCATTATATGACATACATAACTAATCATCATCATCATCACAGCCCTTTAGAAGTCCACTGCTGAACATAGGCCTCAACCAAAAAATGCCATAAAGCCCGGTCCTGAGCCACCTGCATCCGTCAACTTCCTGCATGTCTTACAAAATCGTCACTCCATCTAGTGGGGAGATCGCCCTACACTCTGCCTTTCGGTATGAGGCTTCCACTCGAGAAGGTTTTTCTTATCAGTTGTCGAGCTATATGGCCGGCCTATTGCGACTCCGGCTTCCGTCCTTCCATCCGTTGCGCTATGTCGTTCACTCTGGTTTTTCTGCGGATATCCTCATTTTTAGGTTTATCACGTAGAGAAACCGCGAGCATAACTTTCTCCATAGCTCGCTGAGTGACCGTGAACGTACTCATATGGCCAGCATTTAAGGACCACGTCTCAGATCCATAAGTCGTCACTGTCAAAACACACTGGTTGTACAATCTCGTTTTCAAGTTTTGTGGTATACCTGACAAGATGTGTTGTAATTTCCCTAACGCTGCTCAGCCGAATTGAATCCGTCGATTGACCTCTCGGTCGAAGTTGGACTTACCTATAGTCTTTGCGTTGTAGCATGGTGCGAATGACACCTCACGCCTATGAAGTTTCATATTTTTTTAGATAAAATGTCATACAGATATTGTTGTACTTCATGGATGGGTACCGCCCACTTACGATAGTGACTTGCCATGTTAAACTGTGCCCTATCATAACGATTAACCACAGAAAATCAAAAATAGGTTTTGAAATAAATCGAATATATATAAAAATCGCGTAAATGTGAATTGGAACTAATCGTTCAAAATATTTTCCGATTTCCGGAAAAAAAAACGCACATGCAGTGTTTCCGATGCATGGACGATAAATTAATCGTTGGTCTACTCAGGCGCAAAAAATATTATAAAGCAAATTGCGCATTGTATCCAAAAATACTTTATCATACCTCATGGTGGCCAAAATGGCTACAAAAACCTATTTCTTTATTTTATTACATCTCTATACCAAATTCTCGATTATTTTTAACTTCAGTACCGATATTTTTTCCACTGGATCTGGCAACATTATTACACATTTAGCGAAAACAAGGCCTAAAGGTCTAGATATCAGGCCATAAACTCAAAAAAAATATAGCGAAAGGCTAATACACATTTAGCGAAAAATTACAGATGCAGACCGCCATTTTATTTGTTTAAATGTCAATATGAATGTTGCAATCAGCATATTAATAATCTATACATTGAAGTGTCTGTTCGCCTAATAATAGCCTTTTATTAAATGCATATGAAAGTATATACGCTATAATTATAACAAAAAGACAAAAACAATTTTTAAAATGTTTCTCTGCCCGTCTGTATTTTCTGGCTTATAGTTGGCACTGGCAGATAGCTGATGTCATAAGGGGTAACACAGGCTAAATTTATTTTAGAAAAAGAATTAGAAATCCGCGCAAAAAAATTAAAACCCATGAAATCCAATTGTAATAAATTTTACGCAGACGAATAGGGAACAGCTGTTATGTAACTTTGTCATAATTTGTATTAAAGTTTGACTTAATTTTACATGCATTGTAGTTTATAAAGAAATATATGTTTCGGTTTTTATTTTCACATCGATAGCTAATCGATAATTTTTGCTTTGTTTTGTGTATCATTATTCACCTTTTTTAAATCGATTTAACATTATTCCATCTCTAGACACGCCAAACTGTAAGCTGTAATGTTATAACGCAAAAACTATAGTCGGACTATTTGTACCAGGTATAACACTCGTCAACAACTTCGAGCTTAGTACTCCCAACAACTACCGGCATACGTGTGACATGGTTACACATGATCTTTGTTTTGGTCCATGTTCATCTTAAGACCTATCCGTTGGGATGCACTATTGAAGTCATTGAGCATAGTGCTTAGGAATGTAAGTGATGTACTGGCCCTTGATGTTAATACCATATTCTTTCCAGTCCAATAAAAATGTCTTCCAATGAAGCGGTGAAGTTTCAGGGATATAAAGTCACCCTGTCTTACAGAGCTCACTGACGTCAGGAGCTACATAGGTGCTTCTTATCAATTTCATAAGATGCAAGCGACCCAAGTATGAATTCAGAAGTACCAGGGAAATTGTCAATTATATATTTGAATGTTAAATTACTACATCCTTAGGCAAACGGAAATAGAATATTAATTCGAAGATATAAAGTCCATCAACATGAATTGGGTAATTGCGGTGGACTCTTCCCTATAAATAATAATTATAATGGTATCGTATTGTTGCGCGCCATAATAAAGGCCTGGTACATGACACTAGCGCCATCTAATATCGAGTAGCGGAACTAGGAGAGCTTTCTAGAAAATTACATTCTAGAACTTTCCCACTAGCGCCATCTAGTATCGAGTGGTAGAACTAGGAGACAACTTTTTACACCTAGTCGGTCGGAACCGGTATGTACTCGAACATTCTAGATGTTTCAGTAGAAAAGGTCCTATATAAGACGTATTGACCGCGACCCGGGTCAGTATAAAATTGACGATTCAAGCGAAGACTTCGGAGCGATATAACTGTGAACTAAAGTGTTAAGTGTGATTAATTATTAGTGTGTTTTAATTGGTGTTCGGTAATTAAAGTGTCAATTTTGGTAATTTAATCGGCAGTTTTTATTGTCATGAACCCTAAGCTCGTAACAATATCTTTGCAGAAATTCATTAAATTAAAGAAGTGGAAATTAATTAACAAAATACCACTTTAAAATTAAAATGGTAGCCTTATCTGTTTTGTATGGAAACTCACACCCTCCCACAATTGTGTGGAATATCACTACCACCACTAAATCCAACACTACCAATCCCATCATCATCGGAAAAAAACACACCACCGTCGATAATACGACACGTTTTTCGTTTGTCGTATAGGAGAAATAAACTGCGATACCTAATTCAAAAAGGCACCGGCAAAATATCAGCGCTGTGGTTATTATACTGCGACACAATTCTGAATCGGGTGTCTATTTATAGCTGCATTATGATAATGTTATATAATATATTCATGTGGTGTAAATATTTATTATGTAGCTTTAAATAAATATATTTCTTTCTTTCTTTTCTTCGAAAACCTTCTCAGAAATGAAAAAAGGTTGGTGTCCAACTGTGGAATATATATTATGTACTTTAATTTAAAAAAAATGTAATGATAGCACTATACAAATCTAAGTCCGAGTATAATTTTCAGGTCTGGGTGGTGTTCGTTACGTGCCTCCCGGTTGGGAAGATGCGCCTGTCGAAGAACTGAACTCTTTGAACCAACAACTGGTGGAAACTTTGAGAGCCACTGATGGAGCTTTTTCTTGCGGGGAAGGGGAGGATGGGATGGCTTGTGTGAGGTGAGACATACTACGTCATAGATTCTGTATTGGGATTCAATCTAAAATCAATTTTTAATATCTCCTCTGTTCATGCGGTGGTAAGTAGCTACTGCAGACTACTACTACTATGCCTATGTTGCAGCGAAATTCGAACAAAGAAGCCTATATATACGTTGTCAAATAAAATGAAATATATTTTCGTTAGGAAAGAGCCATTGAATTGAAGAGTGTGCCAGTCGAGCACCTTTGACGCCACTGACATGAACGAGATGGTTGTACTGACATATATCGATAAATATAGGATTTTTTTGCATTTACGTGGTAGAGCCAAGCTGCGGCTATATTTTATTTACTTTACTACTGGTTGTAGCACGAATGGGTCGGCTCTACCGGGGGAAGGACCACGCTCTCACAAAATACCAGTGTAAAATAGCAGCTCAACGCTGCTGTGTTTCGTATTATGGATGTAGAGAACCGGAGACCCTTTTTACTGGAAAGAAGCCATTCCATCTTAGTCCTCAGGGGTGATAGAGCACCTGTATTTTAATTCGTAATCGACCGATTGATGTAGATGTCTATGGGCCACAGTAAACACTTACCGGTGAACTGCGTGCTCGTTAATATCGCGATAATTTTTTTATATGTAAGGGTGACCCTTACATATAAAAAAATTATTCGACTTTTACAACACCCAAGGGATGTAATGGGTTAAAGGACTCTTACTCGGCCACTACACGGCACTTAAGAAAGGAGGATGGCCAAATTTCTATAGGAGCTAGACTAGACTTTTTTTCATGTCCCAGAACAAACTGTAGTTAGAATTGTTTGTTTTTATGTTATAAACACAGTCACGTTTAAAAATAATATCAAAATAGCCACGATTTTTATAATGTCAACAATATTTTAAAGGCTGAATCATCACAAATACCTTTTACTTTTTTATTTATTGGCCATTTTGCATTATTACATGATGACTCTCACAATTATTCAAGATGTGAAAAATCAGTCCGTAAAATAATATCGAGGTCAAAACAACAGAAGGAAATAACAATACTGGCGCGGATCGATGACCTCAGATTAAGGGATGACAAATAACGTTCCGTTGTACATATGTAATTGAACAAAACATTTAGCTTACTATGACCTACATAATTATTTTTATGACAAGAATTCAGTACATAATAAATCAGCATAGTAGTTGATTTGATGTCTACATACTAATTGAATTGAATTAAAATTTACAACTATTCATAAAAACGTGTATAATTATAGTCTTTGAATACTAAGTCCTTTCACACACGAAATGTCTAATTATCGTCATTAGGTGCGTTCTGAAACTATTATTTGAAATAATTTTGAACAGTTACAAAAGTAGAAATAAATGGATAACTTATTTTATGCTACTTAGAGAGGTATTTCTTGTGTGTTTTAAGACCTTAAACAATAAGAGTATTTTACATAAATATTTCATATTGGGACACTATCATTTCGTTGTCTGGTACGATTTGGCCATCCTCCTTTAATAATTCTAAAATGTATATAAAATTTTCCTGTTTAAAACTACAGTTGGAGTATTTTACAGGTTTGGTATGGTCACAGCTGACACGGACGTGGATGAATTGTTAGATTTGGTAGTTACCGCTGGCAAGGATGTAGAAGAGAACTCCAAAGCACTGACAGACATGACAGAGGTACTGAAAAAAGGTAAGTATCAAGTAAAATCCCGAAAATATTTTTATGTAATGTGCTACAAAAACCCTGAAAAAAAGGTCTTGAGTTCGAATCCCACATAGAGATTTTCTGTCAAGAAATTGTTCGCAGCAGCCCAGAGAAGGTGTTTCGCCTCTGTGCCTCAAAAAGCACTCAAATCGTTGGTCTTACACCATCTCCTTTGGTCGTGTTGGATTGCCGTACCATCGGATTATGAGAGTAAGGGAAGAGAGAGTCCACTTGTGCTTTCACACACATTTGCAATATAATTGTGTGTTTCATTCCCGTGCCTCGGAAAGCACGTAAAGTCGTTTTTCCTGCGCCTGATCTCTCTCAGGTCGTGTTGTATTACCGTCCCATTAGACTGTGAGAGTGAATGAATGGAGAGTGCACCTGTGCTTGCGCATATATTTGAGTACTATAATCCTGTCCCGCGCTGATGGCTAGTCTCTGTTGAGGCTTGCCGCCGTAACCAAAATTCGGTTTAGAGGACATTATTATTGTATACGTTATTTCAATGTACTCTCGCTATACCGTTATCGTTACAGCTCATTAAAGTCTCTGAACTGTTGAACATATGCCTCCCCCATAGATTTCCTCGTAGAGATGTATTAGCTATAGTTGCCACGCTTGTGAAATGGGTTGGCAACCGCAATTTTTAATTTTTAGTTGTTATTAAGAAGACGCTGTACTGTCCATCTCCTGATTTGTTTCCCTCTGTCGCCTCTTATGATAGACACGGGATGTTATGGGGTGTAATAGTGGTTATACGTACACCGCCACTACACGGGTTGTATTGACAGGTATCGAGGCGGCGCAAGCGGACCTGGAACGCGAGGCGTGGCAGGAGGGTCTGCTGCGGCGCGTGCCGGTGGTGGGGCGCGTCGTGTCCTGGTGGGCGCCGCCGCCGCCGCCCACCGGCCGCCGCCTGCTGCTGGCGCACGGCACGCTGCAGACCACAGCCGACATATACAGGTACACCGCACCGCACCACCATACGACACCACCACCGACATATACAGGTACACCGCACCGCACTACCACACGACATATACAGGTACACCGCACCGCACCACCACACGACATATACAGGTATACCACACCGCACGACAGCGTAACAAATCCACCACACGACATATACAAGTACACCGCACCGCACCACCACATACAGGTACGACATATACAGGTACACCGCACCGCACCACCACCATAACACCGCACCACCACACGACATATACATGTACACCGCAACGCACCAGCACACGACATATACACGTACACCGCAACGCACCACCACACGACATATACAGGTACATCACACCGCACCACCACACAACATACAGTTACACCGCACCGCATCACCACACGACATATACAGGTACACTGCTCCGCACCACCACACGACATATACAAGTACACCGCATCGCAACACCGCACGACATATACAGGTTCACCACACCGCACCACCACACGACACCACCACCGACATATACAGGTACACCGCACCGCACCACCACACGACATACAGGTACACCACACCGCATCGCCACACGACATATACAAGTACACCGCACCGCACCACCACACGACATATACAGATACACCGCACCGCACCACCACACGACATATACAGGTACACCACACCGCACTGCCACACGACATATACAGGTACACCACACCGCACCACCACACGACATATACAGGTACACCACACCGCACCACCACACGACATATACAGGTACACCACACCGCACCACCACACGACATATACAGGTACACCGCACCGCACCACCACACGACATATACAGGTACACCGCACCGCACCACCACACGACATATACAGGTACACCACACCGCACCATCACACGACATATACAGGTACACCACACCGCACCACTACACGACATATTCACGTACACCGCAACGCACCACCACACGACATATACAGGTACACCACACCGCACCACCACACGACATACAGGTACACCGCACCGCATCACCACACGACATATACAGGTACACTGCACCGCACCACCACACGACATATACACGTACACCGCAACGCACCTCCACACGACATATACAGGTACACCACACCGCACCACCACACGACATACAGGTACACCGCACCGCATCACCACACGACATATACAAGTACACCGCACCGCAACACCACACGACATATATAGGTACACCACACCGCACCACCACACGACACCACCACCGACATATACAGGTACACCGCACCGCACCACCACACGACATATACAGGCACACCACACCGCACCACCGCCGACATATACAGGTACACCGCACCGCACCACCACACGACATATACAGGTACACCGCACCGCACCCCCACACGACATATACAGGTACACCACACCGCACCACCATACGACACCACCACCGACATACACAGGTACACCACACCGCAACACCACACGACACCACCACCTACATATACAGGTACACCGCACCGCACCACCACACGACATATACAGGTACACCACACCGCACCACCACACGACATATACAGGTACACCACACCGCACCACCATACGACACCACCACCGACATACACAGGTACACCGCACCGCACCACCACACGACACCACCGCCGAAGTATATATGTTCACCACACTACCACACGACACCACCGCCGACATATACATGTACACACCGCACCGTACCACCACACGACACCACCGCCGACATATACAGGTACACTGCACCGCACCACCATACGACACCACCGCCGAAATATATAAGTACACCGCACCGCACCACCACACGACACCACTGCCGACATATACTTGTACACCGCACCATCACACGACACCACCGCTGACATATACAGGTACACCGCACCGCATCACCACACGACACCACCGCTGACATATACGGGTACACCGCACCGCATCATCATATGAGACCACCGCTCACATATACAGGTACAAGCTGAATAACCACACGACACACAACACCACCGCCGACATATACAGTTAAGTACAACCTGTTTTGATCGATTTCTACTGGCAGTGAGTCGTTCGTTATTGTTATTGGGCACAGCGTTACCTATGGTAAGGTTACCATTTGGAAAACATTACGTTCGCTCTAAAACCCTAATTACCAACATTTATATAAGTACTAGGGATGAGATATTTGCGGTTTCTAAGTACGAGTTCGTAAAATAAGTTGGAAACCAGGTTTTAAAATACTTGAAAATATAAGTAAAACTTCTTTACGCGCGCTTGACTCGGGGAGTAAGCTGGCGTGACGAAAGCGTTACGAAAAGTGTGATCGGGCGAGGCGAACGGGAGTTGAGTGGGGGGTATAAGCCAGAGAGAACAGTGCACATTTTCTTTCTCATTTATTTTTCGTAATTTTATTTAGTTTTAAATAATATTATGAATTAATATTTTGTTCAATACATTAAATATTCTACGTTTAAAGTTATTAAAATTGTAAATTAATTTTAAAGTTTATGTTTTGTGAATTTTCGAGTGAATAATAACAAGTTGTGGAAGGAAGCCGATAATAAATTTAAATATTTGTAGAAAATTAATATATATATATATATATATATATATATATATATGTGTGTGTGTGTGTGTGTGTGTATGTATATTACACGTATATGCATATATACACATACAAGCAGATGGAGCTAAAGAAGTTTTACTTCAGTCGTGTGGTCATAAGCAAACTCGTTTGTTTTATAATCAGTTTATTTCTTTTCGTGCCACAATTTTGTACAGTACTCGGAAACAAATATTGGAAATCGACCTTTGGAAAGAGATAATCGGCTAGTTTCAGCTTAGTAGAGCATTATCTCTGTCACACACTACATAAATATGTTTTTCGCTGGTTTGTTAGCGTGGTAGTTTGTTAGTTAAATGCGGTCGCATCCAGTTCAAAATATATATATACCTACGGAACCAAAACTAGAAGATTACCTCTTTCCAAAGGTCGATATGCAATACTTATTGCCGAGTACTGTACGTCCCGTCCGCCAACGCCCCGGGCCCCACGCTGCTTACGACGTGTCCTCGGTGTCCAAAGTTGAGAATATAAAAAACAAAGATGAATAAAGAGCACAATCATATAAGTGCAAATACTTGGATGTTCAAAGTATTTTTATTCGCTAATATACAAGTACATGCTTGTGTTCCTTGTCCATCATAGGACAAGACGGAATACGGATCGATTTTCTATGCAAGTTCTTTCATGTCTGGTGTTTCAAGTTTTTCCGCATCCGACTTATAGCATATACAAGATTTACACAAAATTCATACAACAATATTTTGGTACCCGCAAATATTTTCTGCTCATACCAGGGCGACGTACTACGAAGTGAAATCCTAGTTTTAAATCGCTTCTGTCCCAACCAAACCTTGGTAAATGGTTGAAATGCTTGTATATACATATATATATATAGGAGTATGTCAGTGTGGCACACAAGTTCTTCAGTATACGGAAATAATGATTTTTTTAACAGATACGTTCAAAAGAAAGAGAAAGAAGATGAAGAGGTGGAACGTGCACCGTCACCAGCCAGACAACATGAACCCACAACGAAAGAGTAGTGTTTGTATGAATAGTCCTACGTAAACAGGCTAATGTCGATATGCACGTATAAAAAGTCTTAAAGCAATTATATGCGTATCTACATGTTTATATGTTCCCTATGTATTCAAAATACATTGTATTATTTTAATATAAATTATTTTTATTATTTAGTGACCATAGATTTTTTGAAACCAAAGTGTTTATGTCTATGGATTTGTATAATAAAGACATTTTGTCTATGGTCCGTAAGTGATACTATATAAATTGAATTTGTATTATATTATATAATATGTGTTATTTTGTAAGTTAAAGTAAGTTAAAAATTGAGAGTGCTTTTATTACGACTGATTGAACATTCGTAAGAAATGTACAGTAAGCGGCAATAAAATTAAACAATAATTAGAAAGAGAAGGATAACATGAGGAAGAAAGAGACAATCGCGCTTCAGCATGGTGCGTTGCGATGAGATAGAATGTAACGAGTCATTCCATATTATTCCTTAGGGGCGACAAATTTTCTTCTTTCTTTCTTTCTTTATCAGTACGTAAAAATTCACTGCTGGAGGCACACTTGTACACCTAAAATCATGGTGTTTGCTTGCAGGTTTAATTGTTCTTTCATTTTTTTATAATACTAAAGTGACTAACGAACCAACAGTCTACCTGATGGTAAGTGGCTACAGTAGTTCATAGAGACCTGCAAATAACTTCAAACAGAAAGCTACAGACGCTTTGTGTCCTCAGATGACTAAGATGGAATGCCTCACAATCAGAAATTATTCTGGCTCTTTTTACCCTTCAGATTGAATGAGAATTGAGAGGGGCAGCAGCAGCATCTTCCTGATAACAACTCATAATAAAAACTGTGGTTGCCAACCCGTTTGCCAAGCGTGGTAAGTAAGGCAGAATCTCCCCATGAGTCAATCTATGACGCAGACTTATTTCCAGCAGTAGACTTTAATAGGCTGTAATGAATTGATGGTTACCCTTCAGATTACAACTGCAGTGCAGGCACTGCTATATGTCATCGGAAATAAGGAAGAGGGTGGCTTCCCAGACGGAATTTTAGGCAGAAAAACAGTTCTACCAACTAGTGGTTATTTTAATTTCTATGTGCTATTTTATTGCCAAGTACTGTAAACATTATATTAATTCGTTATAAATGGTGCCAGCATTAGTCCTAGTATATTTAATAAAATTTTATGAAATTTCATTACCTATAAAGTTTAGTCTATTTACTATATAATATTTTTAGGCAATTGTAAAAATGGCCGCTTTGAAATTGATGTTTATTGGCGCAGCAGTTTGCTATTATAGTTTTTAGTTGTTTTCTTCTAAGTAACTATTTTCTTATCGGCACTACCTACATTTCCTTTGATTATTAGGTGAAGTTTGGTTACTTAAAAGTATTCATTCCACTGTCAATTTGTTAGATTATTCAAATAATGACTTAATTGTTGGTTTAATTGTGTAAAAGTTTGCTTTTCTATTTAATCAATTTCGTTAAAGTTATTTTTTTCTTCAGTGTTATATTAGATAAGCAGAGGTACAACCATATCCCACCAAATATAAAGATGCGATAAGCAAAACTAATAAAAACAAACAAACTAAAAATTGTTTGATCCGAGAGTCTTTTATGACGAACTATAAAAAAAGGGTTTATTAGATATTTAACAACTTTAAAAAAATCTCTCTGTATAAGTTGAAATAGTGTATTTAAAATAACTTTTTTTTTAACATTTTTGATTATAGTTATTATATTATGTACCATCTGTCACACCTAATAATATACACTCCCATTTTGTCAAAGGTAGCTAATGTCATAGGCTATTTGTGAACAGAGGGCTAATAAATTACCCACGGAAATCTAAATAATAAGGCAATAGAAGTCTTAAAAGCGCGTGACCTTGTTGCCGCACATGTGACTCGTAGGCCACAAGTGAGCGAGGAGCGTTTGTTTCGTTCAACAGTGTTCTTTTGGACGCAGAGACGTAAAAACGGTGTTTTGCAACATATCCAACTGCGGAAATTCTTCCACAACTTGTAAATTTTCAAATAAAGGGATAACATTAACTCTGTGTTTTAAATAATGTTGTGTTTATAGAAATATACTTAAATAAAATTATTTACCTCCAGTACTACGATTGTCTTCGAAAATGTAATGGTTTTAACATTTGAACATCCATTGATTCCTAGTTTATGTCTACGAGTACAACTAAAAGCAGCGATGGATTTATAGTATGGACAATAAAAAATATTGTCGCGTACGTAAATTTACAAGAACACGGCCGCATGAGTACAGCGCGAGTGAATGAAATGTGATTTTTTCGTTAAATATTTATTTACATCTCTATTTTTTTTCTTTATAAATATTTATACCGCTAACCGTTTATCAGTACCGTGAAACACGCCAACTTACCCGTTTTTTCCATAAATTTTAGTTTTTTTAAGGGTACATTAGTATATTTTATTATTTGCTACAACTTTATGATCGTGTGCACGTATTTGTTTTGTTAAATTTATTGAAAGTTAAAATTTAAACCAATATTTGCTCGATTTTGAAGACGGGCAAAATTATCTGAACTTTTTGCCAACATTGCCCACGTTGATTTTTTAAGCAAATACAGTTTGTAATTGACTAGCAATAAGCGTCACTACCGAGATGTGAGAAATCTTGGCGTTGGTTTAAAAACTTTGTTAGTAGTGTTAAAACATTTACAGTAAAATGAGTGGGTAAAGTTAACTAGCTATTTTCTGCGATTATATGAGTGATAAAAGTGTTAGGGTTGTCACATTCTAGTAAATGTCAATCATATTACAAAATTTCTATAGAGGTAGCTGGATATTATAAAAATCGTGATCAAAATTAAATGTTTGTTTGTTTTTCCCTTATTTCTAAATTTATTATAATAAATTGAGATCAATAAAGGTTCATTTAAATAATACTAGTTTTTACGGAATTTATCGCGTATATTTAACTTTATAATTACCCGACGTTTCGAGAGCTTTACAGCACCCATGGTCACGGGAAGGACTGAGATGTGCAACGTCCAGCTGTCATAGTTAACCGCGGTTACCATAGATTAAAATTTAACTTAAAATAAATTTAAAATAAAAAATACATTCCTATTAAAAATAAAACTATTTGTATATATCAATGTAACGCTTTTATACTGGAAAAAGTAAATGCAAGAAACCATATTAAGTATAAAAGTTTGTTGTTAGAAATGCTTTTTTTAGTAGTTTCTATTCTAGGGTAAGTATAATAAAAAGTAAAATAAATTAAAATCAAATAATTTTCAAGCCATTTAATTAGCAGGTATTTAACATTAAAATTCTAATTTAAAACAATTAAGTACTGTCATTTTCAAAAGTGGTCTATTAATTTTTTAAAAAGCCTCAACACCAGACATTGTTTCGCTGTCGTTGTTGTCAAATTCTTCATTGTCGCTGAAAATGTTGTCATCACCTTCGTTGTCACTATTTCTTCACCTAATGAAATGACTAATTCCTGTTCCTCAAGTTCATACAATCTATCAGCATGCCAAAACTTGTCTCTTAAGCGATCGACATGGTTGCATTCTTTTTTCCAATCTTCTGGGGTTATACTCTGTATCGCTTCCTTTGTTAGTCTTTCTATATCTTTTTCTGATTGGTCTACATTATTGTCTGCCACCCTTTGCTTCATCAAATTCCAAACATACTCAATTGGGTTAAGGTCACAATGGTAGGGTGGCAGACGTAATACCTCTTGTCCATGAGATCTAAATATTTCATCGATGAAATATACCTTCTCGGGCTTATGCCTTTTAATTAACATATACAGTTCTCTTTTTGTCATTTTCTCGTCAAATTCGATGTTGTGTTCTTGCAGCCACATTTGCATTACGTTTTTACGTGCACTGAAATTTGGCGGCTTATTCACCTGCTTGCTGTGGTACGGTGCGTTGTCCATGACAATGATACCGTTGGGTGGAAGATTCGGTATCAATTTCTCTTCGATCCATTTTGTAAAATTTGATGCATCCATTTCGTCATGGTAATCACCGGTTGTTGACTTACATTTATAAAGGAGCTCGGCACCTTGTACGAAACCATTCTCATTGCCTGCGTGTACCACAATCCAGCGCTGACCAGGAGAGTGATTAGTTCCAATACTGGAATCGCTACTATTTTGCCAACATCGAGACAGTGTAATGTATCCAGGTTTCGTCGATGGAAGTCACTGGATTTTTTTCGGCAACACATTCGTCATTTTCTTTCAATCGCCTTAAATATTTTGCTCTCCAGGCTGCTATTTCAGGTCTTTGCACCAAAAATCGCGTTTACGTTTACATTTCTTAAACCTGTACCCCAAAGAATTTATTAGTATATTTCTTAGGGCGTCTTTTTGTCCGGGAAAGTTCAGCTCCTGCTTGGCTATTCTCAAAATCTTTTTTAATGTAGGTATTTCTTTTCTGGTGGTATAAAAACTTTCAACTAAAGAGCGTATGGCGCATAAATCAAAACTATCTAGATCAATTTTCTTTTTGTATTTTTTTACGCTTCTTCCCTGGTGTCGAGAGCATAATAGTGTTCCGTGGTAACTGAAGCTGACGTACTAGGTTGTGGGTCTTCTTCGAAGGACGTCATCTCTTCCTGAACATTTGCCTCTCTAGTTGATTCTGACAAAACTTGTAACTTTTTTGCTTCACTTTTTATTTTCATTATGGTGGTTTTAGATAAACCAGTTGCTGCACATGCCCTTTTTGTTGCTTGTTCAACCGGGATACTGAAACAGCCTTGTTGTTTTTCATTGTCAAAGAATTTAATTACTTTGAGCACTAAATTCCGCTCGGCACTATGTATAGTCTTACACATCTTGTAAGTAGTCTATTGTAATAATAGTAATATTTCACCAAACAGAGAAACAATAAACAATAATGCGATTACGAAAGCGAGATTAATATACGTGCGTCGGCGCTTGCGTTGGCAACGGTACTGGATAGACGATAACGGGCGGAGGTGCGGGGAAGCGCGAGGGGAAGCGCATTTCAGCGAGGTTCGCAGATATTTCCGACGTGTTGTATGTTAAATTGTTTTGGTTGGAAGGGTAAATGAGATAGTATTATTAGATTTACAGGTTGTGAGATGTGCTACTAATTCTGTCTTAGTCCTCAGGCGTGACTGAAGTTGGTTACGCAGAATGAGCTTAAAGACAGTAATCTTAAAGTCTTGCAGTGGTATGCTTAGGTTTAGTTTTAATTTTATTGATTACAGGAAGGTCGAGAATTGAATATAAGTAAAATTGAATGCGATATAATCCGTAAAATAGTTTTATTAAATGTGTAGTTTTTGTAAACATATGAAATCTAATAAATGTCTTAAATCGTTAAAATTCTTGTTATATATAATATATGTACCTGGGTCGAATATGGCCACCTTAAGGTTTGATACACAATTTTTCATATTTTCTAAGGTTTTTAAACAATCTTTTGCACATTATATTAATAATTATATATCTAGTTTTCATGTCGTAAGCAAAAATCTGGCAAATGTATTAAAAATTAAAAGTTATGTTCTCTTTTTAAAAAAAACGGAAAATGGCCATATTTTCGCCGGTGTAGGTTAATATGGACATTAACATGGCCATATTTTCACTATTGCTATTTTAGCGGTCGAATATGGCCATTTTTGTACTTTGTATAAAAATGGCCATATTTACTATATAATATAGGCATAGTGTGTCAGTTAAACTTATAGGTTTAACTGAAACACTATCTCTATATTTGGATTTTTTGATAAGGAAACAATGAAAAAAATATTTTTATTCATTCTTTTTTATTCATAATAATGGTAATGGTACATTCTGAGTTCAAGACTAGAATGTCACTTACGGTAAGAAATGACATAATAATGTAACAAAAAACAATCAAGTTTTCAAGAAAAAGAAGCTGCGCATTAAATCAAATAAAAACGTTAATATTAAATGAATGCACAATTAACAATATAACTCAAACAACTTTAAAAGTACGTAATTTTTTGGAATATATTGAGATCCATAATTATTTATAATTAATTAATAATAATATCTACTTGTTTAAATATTGCAGGTGAACCAAAAGGAAAAAGACTAAAACAAATTTAACAATTAAGTAACATTACAGCTAACAATACTAACAATAAGTAGGATTATTATTAAAGTAATAGTAAGTGGCATATTCTGAATTCTATAATAATATTTCAGTCTTAAATAGAAGTAACTGGCAAAACATAATTATAAAGAAAAAACGTCAATTATGTTACATTATATAGCAATGCTTTTAGATCAAATAAAGAGATTTAGACACAATCAACAATAAAAAGAATGACTTATGGCACATTTTGAGATTCAAGATTAATTTCAGTCAGTCATAATCAGCTAATGTTTTTTTTATATAAAAAAGAATATTAATGGAAATTAATGGAATACAAAAGGCATACACATTTTTTAATTCAATCATTACACTTAACGCACATAAACTGGTCTTTGTCTACTGCAGTTAGTCCTACGCATTCTTCATGGACGTAAGTTTCACAGATAAAACACGGTCTCATATCTGCTACCCTGTCTTCTCCACAAACGAAACAGTACCATGATTCAGTACATTTTTTTGACTTATGCTGTTTGTCAACTTGCTTTTTTTGTGTTTTTGCGTTAATTCCTTCCTTTTTTCTGAACGTTTTGTAATACTGTTTGATGGTCCTAAAATATTTTTCTTTTCAGGGAAAATTGATTTTTTAAGTTCTTGAGTTAAATTATTGATCGTTTTTTTTTCTAGTAGCCATTTCGAGACGTTTTGCACTTTTTTTCAGGAGTTTTCAACAAATCATAGAAAGATTTTTTCGGTTCATTACAAACGGTAATATTTTGACTCGGGGTAATGGCAGAATTTCCAATCTGCCCTGTAGAAGCGGAAAGAGAATTAAAGTTATTATCGCTTAAAGTCAATTGCTGAACAGGTGCACTTATATTTGAAGCAGCCTCATGAAGGAGACTTTCACTAACATCAGTGTCAGTGTCCTTATTATCAACAATTGGCATGGGGTTATAAGTAGGAATGCTTGGAGCATATGCTTCCCCTGGGATCCGATCTGGATTGAATGGGTTTCCGAAAGCTGGATTTGAGGCTACAGGGATCTCCCTGTAGCCTCAAATCCAGCTTAGATGTTTGCTGGTGTTGCAGCTTTATCCCACACTTTACTAAATATGATTCCAAATCTTTGTTTGGTGATTTTTCTGTCTTCATGCAGAGACCAGTATCTAAGTATTTCCTCATCCCAGTAATATTCAAACGACCTAAATACGCTTTTATCCATAGGCTGAAGCTCGTGGGTCGTATTACTGGGCAAGCAGAAAAGCTTGATTTCATATTTTTCAGCTGTCTCCACAATAGAGTAATCCAAATGGCACTTTGCACCATCGAATATAAGAAGCACATTTCCTGGTAATTTGAATTTTGAAAAGTGATGTATCCAATTCACAAAAGCGTCGGTGGTCATGCTTCCTTTGGGAGTCATCTGAGCTACAGCACCGGTAGGTAACGAATCGAGCCATTCTCCTTTCATCTTTTTCCCCTTGAATAAAATCATGGGTGGTATCGCGTGCCCTAATGCATTACCACAAGACACTACAGTCACTGATTCTCCATGTTCAGCTGCCACTATGTGTACTCTCTTTGTACCGCGTTCTGCTAGAACTTGTGGAGTTTTGTGTAAATTTAATTGACAACCTTTTTCATCACTATTATAAATTCGTTCTGGTTTCTTCATTAACTCATATTTTTTCATTAAATCCTTTAATTTCGCAAAGTAATCAGACACTACTGCCTTATTAAGCATTTGAGCTCTGGCGGGATTTAAATTTTGGGCTTTACGTTTACTGATATTAGGGTGCCGTCTTAAAAATCCCCTCAACCAATCTCGTCCAATCATAACTCCTTGACTTTTGGATAAAATGTTATGTTCATTACAGAACTTTTTAACACATGAACGTAATACACGCTGTGTTAGTGGGTAACCAACGCTGTGTGTTAGTGGGTACAAAAAGTCGGATAATGCGGGATTTCAAATCGTTTTCTTGATCCGAATTTAACAATGGTTTTCTACCAAGGTGGATTTAGTGTTTTTGTTTTCTGCCAAATATCGTCTCAGAGTCCGCCTTGGTACATTAAACCTCTTTGCAGCTGTGTTCACTCTCATAACCCCTCTCTTTACAGCAGACATAGCGACCTTCATATCATCTTCCACCCAATTACCGCGAATGCCTTTGCATTTGTATCGCCCCATCACCTGAAGCAAAAATAAGCGGATAATTACCTTCCTAAGTACTTAATTATCAGTGCATCAAAATCTATATAGGAAATATGGCCAGTCAGTGGCCATATTTTCAGCCACGCCACTGTTTCTTTCAATCCCATGCTTGTAAAAAACGCGTAAAATAATTCAATAAGATCTTATCTGGATGTCAAACTCCTTTACTAAAATGCGTGATAAGTCGATATAAACTTAGTTAAACTAATAAAACACTGAAATATATAGCAAAACTCGCAAAAAAAATTAAAGCAGCAACACAAGCGTCCGTTATTTCGTCTTTTTCGCTACTGGCGTTCGCGCGGGAGGCGCAGCGGGTGCGCGTCTAGACATGAACCTCGGAACCGAACTTTCCCGAACATAGCCGACTCCGTTTGTCGTGCGGTTTTCTATGTAGTGGTGAGTGGCCATATTTTTCGGCTGGCCATATTCGACCCAGGTATTATTATTGCTGTTTTCAGTGTTCTCTGCCACAATAAGGAGTTAGGACGGTATCGGCGATGTTTAAATAGATGAAATACAGTGAAAACTCTATAACGAAAGTCAAGGTCACTGTTTATGTCATTATAAAGAGTTTTCGTTAAAAGGAATGAGCAGAAAAATAACCAAACATTAACAAAATATTTTTATTATAAATTGCTGATGCTTACATTTTAGGGAATACATATTATAAAAATTTTGATGCTTAATTGCATTGTACTGTGGTGCCCTTCATTATAGAGAGTGATTTAATACATAAGTTTTTCATTAAAATCAACCAATTTCAAAATAACAATTTACTCAATAATGTTTTTTGTTACATAGAGTTATGATAAATAGAGTTTGTACTGTATAAACAAAATATTTTCGTTGCAAATTTAAACTTGGAATGTTTTTGTCGATTGTACAAATTATTGATCGTATTTTTTATAATAATTGTGTGGCAAACGGGATTGTTATATCACCATATTACAAGCAATAAGATTTCTCTGACATTTCAGTTCCTACACTCGCCTCTTACGACACCATTTGAATTGAAGAAGAATGAGGGCTAATAATCTTCAGCTCAGCAGATGTCGCTAGTAGGGACTGAGGTGAAGTTTTTTGTTACACAATGTCATACAAGCAAGAAGCTGAGTGAGTTAAGGTTTTTGTTTTTTATTTTCGCTTTTGTATGGGAGTGATGTATCTGTTGGTAAACTATTTACTAATCTGTGGTAATAGGGCTTCCGATGCTGAAGATGACCAATGGCCTATGACGTGTAAGTGGTCCTAGAAAAAAAAGCTTAAAAAAGAACAAATTATTTCATTTATGAAGTAATTTTCAATGTTAAATCGTTTGGTCCAATTATTATAAAAATGTTTAAATAAATGTTTATAATAATTGGACATTTTTATAATAATTCGAAAACAACTTTGCATTTTTTTATTACAGTGACTAATCCAAGGGTTCAGTAATCAGGTAATGTTAAACAGCAATTAACCGCGCTACCATCGCATGACTGAGGGTAAAAGTGCATTATTTTATTAGCTGCAGCGTTACATATACGGGACAAGGACGTTTGTAAAATCGATGTGTAATTTATCACGTGTTCCAAGAAACAATAAAGTATTTTCAATGGCAATATTTTGTTATTTTACAGACCAGTAACATTTATTTAGGCATTTAATCTATCTAATCTATCTATCCTATACCTTTAAACGAGAAATTCTTATATATATATATATATATATATATATATCCTATACATTTAAACGAGTAATTCTTGTATATATATATACTTTTGTGTGCAGGGAGCTTCGAGGGCAATAAATCGATCTAGCTAGGATTTATTTTTAGAAAATGTCTTTTTGTCCGTGTTTTTAGGCATTAATTTAATGATTACATATAGCTTAATTGGTATATTGGGCGGTCACAAAATCGTAATACCATGGTTCGATACCGACCGACCGACTTTTTTTTAATTTTTTTTTCAAGTTCTTTTCTTTTTGGAGAAAATCTATTTTTTCGAGCCCTTTTTTAGTATTTTTTAAAAACACGAAAATTTAAATTAAGCTAATTGCATTCATGATTTTTTATTCAAATAAACAGTTCAGTTTTTTCTATTATGTCGCTAAGATCAAAAAATATTATTCGTATTTCATCAGTATGTAATTTGTATCTAAATATAATTTCCAAAACACACGAATTAAAAAAAAAAACCGAGCGAAAAATACCGAGCAAAACTCGGTCAACCGGGTACTTATTATAATATCTACATACTTATTTCATTATTATGACGTTTAGAGTTCGTGATACTACCCAAAGATAAGTGTATGAGTTCGTGGTTTAAATCCAATTCTAGACCTATATGAGTGCTACACCAATCTATTTTTTTAAATATTAAAGTGACAAACAAGCTAAACCCATTTGATGGTGAGTGGCTATTACATTATTCACACCTATAATCAGCTATAAACAAAGAAGGCAAAGTGTATAGTAAATATATAAGGAAAAAAGAAGGTCACAGGTATGGAGTGTAGAAGCTAGGAGTACCAACTCCCATAGTAGAATAGTTGAAAAAGTGGCCATCTGTAAGCAGTAAATAACAGCGCTGGAGTAGCTACTCGGATGCAATGAACTTAGCAGTTGTCGACGGTTTAAGTATGCTGCTAAACTGCTCAGTAGTCTCTAAAATCTAAAATAATTTTAATTTAGTAAATATAACCTCGAAAAAGTCGTCTATCCCACTAATATTTTTCGGTGCGTTCTTTAAAGTATACCCCGTAGTTATAGTGGCGCCACCCTTATTTAACGGTTTTCTATGGATACTTTTTAATACACAGTCTGTACTCCTTACTTCTACACTCCATAGTCACAGGGTTTCGTCTAAGATGGAGTGGAGCAAAGCATGTAATCGTACTAGCTCTTACCCATTACGGGGACTCGGATCGGCCCTTGGATTGTACAATTTATGTTTGTTATCTGCCTCTGCGATACAGGAGAAAATCCTAGTACTCTATTTAGCAGGAACATCGCTAACTTCGATGATAACAATATTCTTTATTACGTTACGACGTATGCTGTATTGGGTTTTTAGATCTATCACTACTGAACTACAACGTGACTGTCATTTGGATGTCAATAAGGTTAGAAAATAGGTCTACTTAATCAGTTGACAGTTTAACTTAAATACGGATGCCGTAGGTGAAATCGGCCAGAATAAAAGTATCGTTATATATATATATATATATATATATATATATATATATATATATATATATATACACACACACAATTGTACAATGAGTGACAAACGAACTTACAGTCCACCTGAAGGTTAGTGGCCACTGCAGTCAATGGACCTGTAGCCAACTTCAAACAAAGTCACTTCTGAGGACTTAGATCGAATATCTCCAAAGCACGTAATTAAACTGGCTCTTAACACCCTTCAGAGAGGAAGATAGCGGTGCATCATTTGGTGGTAGAAATAGGTAATAGTGTTGTAAACCTAGATTAACTCAGAAGCAGAAAAGGCGTCCTACCCAGTGTATTGTATTATATCTCTCTACACTAACAAGCATCTGCTTATCAAATGTTTGTAAAACATACAGCAAATATGCAGCTTATTATGGTCAACTATGTATAAACACTTGCATGGCCTAACATTAACGAATTAAAAGCAACACAAATTTTGCAAACTACATCACATTAAATTATAAATGCCAAAATTACACTTTAAATTAATTGAACGCACTGATTTGTTTTAGTTATATTGTGGCCATTATTTATATTTTATTGTTTAGATTCGCGCGCTTTTTTTTTTCAATAAAATGTATTAAACCAGCGTAAACAATCGTATATCGTGCAAATGTGGATTTAAGAATACATTTTTATGAGTTACCTACTTATTTAAATTACATTGTCTTTAAACATATGTTATTAAATGATAACCAATAAAGTTATCGAAATCAAGCTTTTGTTTTTTTTAATACCTGCCCTTATTCGAGTGCGCCGAATTTTTTTTTTTTATGGAAGAGAAGACAAATGAGCATGCAGCCTTTCTGATGGTAAACGATCACCGTCGTCTTTGAACATCGTCAACACTATATACGAGAATTACAGGTGCGTTGCCGGCCTTTTAAAAAGGAGTAGGCTCTTTTCTTAGTAAATTCCACAATTTGGTCATGCAAAAATAAAATTCCGCATAAATCGCACAGTAGTGGTCCAGTCATCGAGATGATGAGGATGGAATTTCGAGTTTTGTCAAAACAAACACATTCAAATATTTCTATGCATCAAAAATACAAACACTGTTTTCAATTTTAAATATCAAAGTCCATTAAAAAATAATGATAACGTTATTTATTTTATGACAAATTTAACAAATGTATCACAACGTGTCTCTAGAGTTGAGTATTGTAAATATCGACTAAAGGAAATGGGATATTTAACATCATTATCTTTGATAAACACTAGATTAACTATCAATATGCCAGACCTAAGATACAAGCTGACGCGTTTTAGTTATACGCATCAGCTATTGTACTTAAGATATTTTTTAATTGACTGTGATTATAGGTAAGGTTGTTTGTCTATTGGAAATATTGTAAGTTCGTTTCACAGAGTACTTTTTTGTATAGAGAATTTCTGAAACAGCGCTATTTTTTTTATAGAATAAGAGTGACAAACGAGCACACAGTGCACCTGGTGGTAAGTGGATGCTGTGACCCATAGACATCTACATCTATCGTGAATTAAGAATAAAAATGCATATGTATTCGTTTAATAATAATATTTTTATCTGCTTCATCATCGTGATTATTACAGCCCTTTGCAAGCCGACTGCTGAATATAGGTCTTCCAAATGATGTAAAGCACGGTCCTGAGCCGTCTGCATCCATGTATTTCCTGCAATTGGTTTTCCTTTAGCACCGAGCATGTGGTAAATCAACAATTACATTGGTGTCGGCGGGACCGAACCTCGGTGACTTGCGTACTGTACGCGTACAGCGAGCGCTTAGCTTTTTTATAGCCCCTGAGCTACTATGTTCCATATTACTACTTGTAATCTATGTTGATTAAAAATCATTCCGTTCTATTCTACAAGATTCATGGTTTCCTAATCTGTAAAGCCGTGCATATATTAAGAGGCCGTGCAGAAAATTTATTCGATAGAGTTTAGGCAAATTCAATGCGGTGCTATCTTTGTGTGCATCGTAACGCACAAACGGCTAAAGACCGAGCGCAGTGCTCGCTTAAACAGTTTGATCCTTTAGTTGATAATTATTTTAGGATACATAGTAAAAACGGTTTAGAAATAAAAAGTCTGGGATGTTTTTGTATAATAGTTTAGTATATTTATTACAATCAACATAAAATTAAAATAAAAAAGAAATGTGTTAGACAAATACACAATGCATATATATATTTAAGTAATTCAATGTTTTCGTTCTGCGACGTCATTAATGTCTGCTAGAGAGTACAGACAAATTTAACATGTCTTATTGGTATTTGCCCGAAAATCAAACATCGTGATTTCATTAAAACAAAGTTTTTGTAAATGCAAAACATTTAAATTTAAATATTAGGCCGTATATGAGAAACGGAATGTTAAAGGGATAAATAAAATACAGAGCACGAGTGCGTGACGTACACGTCAAGTATATACTTTGATTTTAAAATTGATAATACTCGTTTCTTTTATAATATTTACTCAATGTTTTGAATTTACTTTTATCCATGAGGGATACAAATTACACATTTTGGCAAAAATAAGGTGAACATGCTAAAGGATACTTGTAGTTTCGATAAAACATTCGGCCTATTTAGTTTAAATCTATGTCCAATATCGGTTGAAATAAAAAATAATTAAAATGTTTTGTCTCTCAGTGGCATTGAGCGAGTTTTTCTTGGATCGACTATTTCTGGTAAAAGGCATGTATTGTAGAAAACTACGAGCCTTTTTTCCATCTTAGTCTTCCAAATACTATCGTCCCTATATATTTGTTCAACTTTCAGTGGTTGCTCAGGCCATGTCCATACAGCAAAAAGGCACAAATATTTATTTGCGATGTGGAGTTTGCTTTGTACTTGGTACCACCAATCGTGGTTTTTATTTATTATTAATTCGTTATTTCGGATTTTCCAAAACTTTATTTTTTGGCTTTTATAGCGTCATCGTGGTTCATTCCAAATGCTGAGATGGGGCATTTTAATTCGACGATTCCGTTTTCTAATAATACATATGGTGTTGCACCCAGGAAAAAGTGCTCCTCATCGATAAATAGACCACATTGTTCAAAAACGAGGTGTTCCTGCCTTTCGAACTGAGCCAATGCATTCCGCTCGTTAAATTTGCCATGTTGAATGGCTGCAACGTGGTCAATGGAATATTTATACAGCAAATTTCTTACAAGACCTGCAGAACTTATATTATTCCTTCGTTTGCAGACCTTGCTAAAATTTGAAGCAGTCAAAAGGCATCTCCGTAACTCCAACCACAAGACGCTTTCCGCCTGCAATATAGTCTCCCTTTCGATATCATGCCTTTGCTCTATTAAGTATTTCAGGTTTTGCAGAAACTAAAACTAAATATTGCTCATCTGTCATGTCCAGCCTTTGGCAAGAATCGCCGTAATCCATGTTGTTATTGTTGAATAACAGTCTTTTTTTAGTTCAGTTAGCATTTCTGCGCTTCAAATTTTTTGGTTGCTGTTGATGGACTGTTGTTAAAATGGTTTTGTAAAATTCGCTTATAGGTTTCCCAGTATTAAAAGCAACGACCGCTGCATAACACCTCAAGGCATATGAATTTTTTAAAGAATAATTGACGCGTTTGCCACTTACATATTTGGCTACTATAGAATTAAACTGTTCAGCTCTATTATATAACGCGGAGTTTATTACACAATATATTATTTAAATTGTGTAATAAACTCCACGCATTGAATGCCAGGGTAGATGCAATTGTAATTAGTTTTTGGATTAATATTTTGGCATCAGGCACAAAGTTTATTTCGGACCTTTTCTCGTCATCACAGTAGTATCCATCACACTGGGAATGGTCACCAAATATATGCTTGGGACTGTTTACGATGTCCCTCTGCAGAGATTTAATTTTTTTCGTTAAAGGGAAATTCTGAGCCATTCTGAACCTTACTGCTGCTTTTGCAGCAATGCGCAGTCGTTTCACGCGTTCTGTATTTAGAAATTTACGCTGATTTCAGGGAATGGACGTAACTCTTATTAGATTTAAAATTTTGCCGTTATAGTTCCGCATTAGGTGATAGGAACACTCAATTTTTTCTACTATTACATTTGGATACGACCTGCTTTCCAAAATATTCTTGAAGGTGCTCGAGTCTCCATCTGCAATAAGTTTTGCGTAAACTAAATTGTGTGTTTCCACGGAACTTCGGAATCCCTCAACTATAATTGACTTCTACATACTTGCTGAAGAGCCTGTGTGGTTTACATTGCACTGATGATCTGGAGGTGTTTTATTTTGTGGGCTGCACGAGAACACACGATACAATATTTATTTTTTATGCCAACGTGTAGTATTTTGCCTGTGTTTAAACAAAACAAACAAACAAACAAAAAAGACAAAGTTTAAAATTTGTTTTATATGATCTTTCACCCCATGCACCATCAGCTGTCACCGATATGGAAGGTATGCCTGAAGGACTAACACTCCCTTTTTCCAAAGCCATATTAGCTTCATCCTTACCGGCTTCAATCATGGAAGATTCAGCTGTGGTCTTCCACCAGTTATAAAAGTCGTCATGGCATTTCTGGTAGGTACATTTGCTAATAAGAAGCAAATTAATAGAAGCTGCTAGTTCGTTTAGGTTTGCTCGGCCACAGCGCTATGGTTAACGCCTAATGCATTTATTATTGACATACCTGACATGTATTTATCTGAAAATGACTTCCGCACATACTACATGATAAATAAATTTTGGATGCAAACGACTGCATTTTTTCTTTTATTATTATCAGATTTGAAAGTTTACATCCAAATCTATCGTTATGGTTAGATATAGTGATACTACAACAAAATTATACATTACAACCAGTTACCTACGGGACATACCCTAGATTAGGGATGGCGAACCAATGGCACGCGGCAAAACATTTTGGACACGCCACCGATCGACAAAGTACGTAACAAACACTATGAAAAACAAAAGAACGTGACTAAGCCTACGTGCGTGGAGTTGATATTATTGTTTTTATTATTTTCCCCAATAATTACTAGGTCTCAATTATTGGATGGCACATCTATGGCCGCTTTAAACATTTATTTACAGAGAATGGCACGTTCATCTTTATAGGTTCGTCACCCTGCCATAGCTCACAATTTAGGTATCTTAATTTTGACCCAATTCGATGCAGCCGCGGGTGCTATTTTTGCATTATTTCATGCGGACATAATGAAATGCAACAGTAGACAAAATCGTATTTTATGAATGGTATCTGAAATGGGTACTAATCATTAAAAAACTGTCAAAATTAAAATATCAATGAACATAGCAGACGTACTGAGACAGCAGCCGGGTCTAACTATTAGGTACTAAGAACCACCCAGGTGATCCCATACGAAGAAAAAAATCATAATAATTGGTATAGCCGTTTAGGATAACAAGAATTACGAACACGCACACCTGAACTTTTTATATAAAGACTAGGCGTGCTACATATTATTATTCTTAATAAACAAACATTCCAAAAAAAAAAAATACCTACCCTGATCAAAATTTGGTGGTCGGCGTACAATTTCTGGAAATGTTTACGTAAAACACGGGAGCGCCTGCGATGCAAAGTGATACGTCCTGCTCTGGGAAGGCCCGGTCGTCACTGATCGATGATTTTGCGCGGTCGATAATATAGTTCACTTTGCCATTTAGTAATAAACGAAATTATTATTTATTTACGAAATAAAATTTAGTTTCCAATAAAGGGTTATCTTAAGATTAATGTGTAATTTTTTAAATTAATTAAAAGTGTTTCTATGTAATGGAAAAAATACTTATTTCGAACGAAGTTTTCTGGACATTACGTTATTTCAACAATTTTTTTCTGCTATATTGGGATAGAAATTAAAAAAAAAACTGATCTGGCTAAAAACAAGTAGACCGCATACTTATGTTAATTATATTTTTTAATGTTTGAAATATTTTGTAGTTTCGTTGTAAAACGAAGACAAAAATCACTTGATTGTTACTTTTCGGAAAAAGGGTTGTGAATATTGGTGATTTGCCATTATTATATAGATAATATGATACATCCCTTCAAGCCAGATATTAGATTAAGAACTAGACTATTATAATAAAAAAAAAGTTAAAATTCGTTTTCCCGTTCACACAAACAGTGATCAGATTTGTCCGAAATGAGTTGATTTCGCGCACGGGGCCTTAATCGCGATAAAGATCGCTAAGCGCCTATATATTGTATTTCTAATCGACACCTTTTTATACCAATCAGACTCATCAACAATTTACCCAAACGTTGTTAGTTGTCGCCACACGCATTCAAAGATAACATCTATACTTTTCAAATACAACCTTAGGCTACGGAAAATTGTCCACATAAAACATTCAAGTCTCTTGCGCGATGCACCGGTATAAGTGTAACGTCCTCCATCCATTCATAATTCATGTAAATTGAAATGGAGCCTATTAATTACATACATAAGTTAATAAAATACAAGTGGCCCTAAAACATATAGCGGTGATAATGATAGTGAATTGGATAGTTTACAAAAAAGCTTTAACTAAAAATAGCTATATGATGGTTAATGGACTAGTATCGATAGTTTTTATCTAGTCTTTAAAATGTACATTATGATACGAGGTTAATCGTAACCATTTCTATCGAGAAATGTTGTTACAAAAAGGATACGTAACTACGAGACGTCGAATTATAATTGCTGGTTTGATACTGTTTCTTGTACTCTATGTGTTTACGTCGTGGTCTGAGCCTGCGGAAGATATTTCATGTCATTACTTAGAGGTGGATGATGCGTTACCATCTGCAGATGATTACAGCTTTTCTCCTTCGGATAAATCTATTTTCTTTCACGAAACTTCATGTACAGCAAATTTGACTTCTAGACAATCGTGCGCAATAGAATCAGCAGCGCGAGCGCATAGATATTTTGAAATCCATGTGTTGTTCAGCTCCCCAGTCAGTGAAGCTACTCTTCATGAGTCGAATTTAAAAGAGCTAACTATATTCGATAATATTAGATTTTCAAGAATACATATAGTCAAATATGCTGAGGGAACGCCGGTGGCTGATTTAGTGAAAAGTGGCGCGTTAAACAGGACTCAATGGAAAATCTCGCACACGTCAGACGTGTTAAGGTTCTTGACTTTGTACAAGTGGGGTGGAATTTATTTAGACTTGGATGTTGTAGTCGCTAGGACCTTAGACCACCTTGCAAAGAATTGGGCGGCGAGAGAAAGTAACACTGCTGTCGCTACTGGAGCTTTAGCGTTTTCGCGTGACGAAATCGGTAGGAGTATTGCAACGGCTACGATCAGGTGAGATCTTTTTAAAATAAATAACCGATACAATTGATTGCTACGGAGTTTTGCCCGAGGTAGGTACCGACTAAATACTCAATCGGTCCGGAGCCATGTCGTTGCTGCAAGCTAACAATTAATAAAAAAAATCAATGAACAGTTTGTCATTTGTTGATTGTGTTGTAGTTTCGGTTAAAATTTCTTTCAAATACGTACATATTTACGTAATATCAACAAATATGCAGTGCAGCGTAACAGAATTCACTACTCCATGTCATCCCGTGGGTGTCGTAAAAGGCGAAAGAGGAAAAAAGTTAAAAAATGATTAAAACTACTTTTACGGATTTTATCGCGTTTATTTTTACTTTTTATTTACTTTTATTTTTAATTCCCGACGTTTCGGGCCCTTTCCAGCACCCATGGTCACGGGGGACTGAGATGACTGACGTCCCGATGTCATTGTTAAACCCGGAGTACCTTCAGCTTTTTTAATTAATGTTTATGGTCCGATCTATACAAAATGAACTGACTGTGTCTTGAGGTCTTGCAGTGGTATGCTTGGGTTTAGTTTTAATTTTATTGATTATAGGATCCCAAGCAGGTGGTAGTACCCAGCCTCCTTCTCTATTGAAATTAGGATGTTTTTTAATTTCAATAGCCTCACGTATCATCCTTGGTAGGAATCGGTGTTCTTTCGCAAGGATTTGTGGTCTATCAAATCTGATGTAATGGTTGGGTCCGTCTAGGATATGATCACAAACTGCAGACAGACAGAGTAAAAATAAACGCGATAAAATCCGTAAAAGTAGTTTTAATCATGTATAGTGTTCGCGTAAATATAAGAAATCATTAAGTTAAAAAATATTATGAAGAGCAGCAGCATCTTCATAATAACAACTTAAGGTAATAAAAAACTGCGGTTACCAATCCGCCTGACAAGCGTGGCAACTATTGCAGCATGCATTGCAGCATGTTTAGCAGCGGACGTATGATGGGTTGCGAAAAAAAATTGTGGAAAAAAAAATATTTGTTGGTACATATTTTAAAAAGCTGTTCTCTCGTTTTCGAAACCATTGCAGTTATTCACGGTCGTAGATGGTAGACGATAATAGGTAGTGGCAGCTTATGTACCATACGTCGGCAGAGTAAGCAAATCCACCATCATATTCCTGTGGATGTTGTAAAAGTCAACTAAGGCATAATGATGAGTACCTACTTTTTGCCTAAAGTACCACCACACAAATCCAACAGATGATGAATGGCCATTTCAGAAGTCGTCAGAACTATCACATTCTGATCGGTTATGGCTCAAGATCGTAGTGAACAGTACATACAAAAACTAACCAGTTTGTTAATTATCTTAGTAATTTAACATAATAATATCGTATATTACTAAAATAATAAAATAGCTGATTTTATTATAAAATAAATTATTTGTGCACAAGTAATAAGAAATATTATTCACAGATAAGTGTAAGTAAGTTATTCGGTGAATACCATTGTACAAAGGCGGGATTATTATGTTATGATGGAATTCTCTGTCAACTAGTAGTGTATGTCACAGTAATTATCGATTTGCAATTTTTTGACTTGTGTAAAGCAAATCTTTTCAGAACAGAATATTAGTTGCCGAGTATATTCGCGAACACTGGTGCACTCTCTATACCCTCACTCCTAGTATGACATGACGGTAATCCGCCATGAACGCAGAGAGATCAGGTGCAGGAGCAACGGTTTTCCGTGGCACGGGGTGAAACACCGCCAACCTATGAGTATAATATAAATGAATATAGAGTAAACTATTTAACCATTGTGTCTTTCTTACTTTCTTTGTCAGTTTTTTAAGTTTCGAAAAGTTTAGGCTGTCTAAATCTACTACCGAAAGATTTTCTAATAAAACGCCAATTGATATAAAAAGTAGAAATATTCCAACCCAATATTCCAAAATTTCTAATTTGCAAACCATGGTTCACAAAACATGTTGTACAAAGTCTGCAAAACTCTCTATTTGTGCAAATGGGGTTACATCCGTTCGAGTATACCGTATTTAATCCTGTAAACCTAGCCGTAGAAATTAGGAACATCAACATTGCGAAGATGTTGACTCTGACTATCCGCCGTAACTTTTTTTCCTACAGAGAAATCCAGACAAACTTCAGAGGCGACAAATGGGGCTACAATGGCCCCGGGGTCATTACACGCGTTCTTAAGAAAATGTGTACTACCAACAACGTTACTCTTATGTCGGCTGCATACTGTGGAGGTGAGAAAGCTATTATTGAAATAAGTATAGATTACGATTATGTACAATATAAGCAACCAATTACCCTTCCTTAACCAGTTCCGCACTCATGCCTACTATAAAGCTAAAACACAAAACGTCAAAAATCATGCAAGTAAAACATTAACATCAATAATTATTTTAATGCGGGCTCTACACGGACCGTCAAGAACTTCAACGATCTCTCCAACACTCGATGTAGGGAGGTAAGCTTTATGGTTTGAACTAATTAAAAAAAAAAGGTTCAGGCGAACATTTAGAGTAGGACGTTTGGACGATTGAGTAATGCCATCATAATGATCCGAAATTACAAACAAGAACCTTATTAAAACGTTTGAAAGAGATACCTTAATACAATACTTTTTGTTTTAGGATTCGAAGTATATAAACCAGAGTTCTTCTACCCAATAAAGTGGCAGCAGGAAAGAAATATTTTGAGGCGGGCGAGTTGAAAAATAGAGGCGCTTTCGTGTATCACGTTTGGAACCACCTGACAAAGGCACATAAGGTCGATAAAAATTCTCCATACGCGCAGCTCGCAAGACGTTTCTGTCCATTAACGTATGATTTGTATGGTGATCAGTTTGGTGCTTAGCTGTGAATCATGTGATAGTCATCGTCTCAATTCACTTTTAGCAATTAAACAAAAAGATAAAAAACTAAATCAATAGAAAAATGGAAGTGCATGAAATCAGAACGCGATTTAAGCAGCTGTTAATAATATCAATTATTGAGGTTTATCGTCAAAACTTTAGTATTTTGAAAAGATCTCATGTTTACTATGTCAATACGGGTTGGTGATTCGAATTCTAGAACAAATAATTGAGTTAGAGTCTGAAAATTATATGGACTGGGAACTGACAAAACTATGTTCGACTTATAGAGCTAAATCTGGTACTGAGGTTTCAAGCTGATTGTCTTTTTTTAAATTAATTTATATACCAATTCAAAACCGAATAAAGAATAAATTAAGGAACACTATTTGTCTCTTTAACTCCTCTCTTTTTCTCCTCTTAGTTATGGTCACCAATATACCTTAAGTATGTTGTCATTTTATAGTATATAAGTTGTATTTTTTTTTGTCTAATTTAGTGCACCCTACCCATTAATCTTATTTTTATTTTTTATTAATTTCCTCTTCTGGGTTGTCTGGAAGAGATTGCTATGTAGCAATAAGACCGCCTTTTGTTTATCCCTCATTATTTTTTCATTATTTGTTATATTTATGTTTTGTTGGTGTACAATAAAGAGTATTGTATAGTATTGTATTGTATTGTATTGTAGAGTTAATACGTGGCTGTTTTGTCGCTATTATATAAAACTCCACTTTTACAGGAGAGCGAGCAAACATATACCCTGGCAATGGTAGGTATGTGTTATAATATTCTATGGAGGCAATGCAAGCTATTGTGTACAAATGGTAGAGCTTTGCTACAGCTATGTTATGGTTGAAGCATGAATGTGGGTTCGATTGGGGAAGGACCACACTCTCACAGAATACCAGCCTAAAACAACAGATTAACGAAGAAATGAGGCATTCCATCTTAGGCTTCAGAGGTCTTGTCACCTCTTGACACGAGCTAAGTGGTCAGAGCGGGGGGGGGGGAATCCACACTTCCCCACTTGGATAGCGGTTAAATAGCTCAAAAAAAACCCACAGAGATACATGATGATTGGTAACAAAACCAAATCATAAACCATCATTATCACCATCGCTTTTCTCTTCTTTTAAACAACTGTTTAAAATCAGGTAACACTGTAAAAGCCAAGTAGGCTAACAGCGCTAAGATCACAGAATAAATATAATAAAGATGTAACCTCTAATATAATTAAAAGTTATTGTTGCAAACAATATTAAAATCTAGTATACATTAAATTTTATTGTAGAAGATGTTTTTAAGTTGAGCTACGCTGAATATATTATTCCTGCAGCACTAATGGGTCGACTCGATCAGGAAAGGACGACTTTCGCAAAGAATATGTGTGGAAAACAGCAAATTGTTTCTATTTTCAAATAAGTAAAAGTAAAGTAAAGTTACAGCCTATATACGTCCCACTGGTGGGCACAGGCCTCCTCTCGTTCCTGATAGGGTTTGAGGGCAAGGAAATGTCCGCCGCGCTGCCTCAATGCGTGTTGGCGAACGTCACGTGTCTTCGAAATATTTTTTTTTCTTATTTCTCAGACATGCAGGTTTCCTCACGATGTTTTCCTTCACCGGCGAGCACGTGGTAAATCAGTACTTAAAATTGCAATTAACAATTTCATTGGTGCCGGCGGGGATTTTCAAATGGTGACTGACAAATACTAGATAGATATACCCGTTTTACTTTTAACGTGGCGTTCCATCTTAGTTCCTCAAGGGTGACAACGCATTTCCAATTTTATTGTTTATCCAGGATAAATGTAGATGTCTATAGATCACTGTATTTATTCATTCATTCATTCATTACACCCTATGAATGTCCACTACTGAATATGCCTCCCCTTAGATTGCCTCATAAGAAGGATATTTACTAAAGTTGCCAACATTATTATAACATATGTATATATATATATATATATATATATATATATATATATATTTTTATATATATATATAATATAAGGCTCCGTATAAAAAACCCCTCTTCTGGCCACATCATGAAGTGACGAGCTTTCAAAACACTTTGAGGTTTGCACAGTCCAGTTTGCGCGAGATTACCTGCATGAGCCATTGTACAGTCATGCCTGCACAGGCCTGGACTGCGCAGGTAAGACGGAGCGTGTAGCCGGGCCATTACTAAGTAAAGTTGAATTCAAATGACGGCCATGCTTATGTTTTCCTCATTTTTTATATATCCTCCTGATACCCCTGGTTTCACTCATGATACCGAGATTCAATATTTTTTTCCGCGCCATCTAGCAGTTTTGCTGTGAACTATTTACGTAGTAAGTTACGTAGTATGACTGTGTGTCGTCATAATGTGGTTTTGGTTAATTCAAAGGAGTTTGACAGTTATTTATATTCACTTGCGTGAAATATTTTTTGCGAGTAACGACATGTCGGCGAACAAAAAAGGTAAATATTGGTTTTATTTACATTTGTATTATTTTTTTAACTGTTTCGAATAGAGAAATGACAAAATTTTCATTTGACATTGAGAAAATTGTAAAAGTGTTTTGCAAACGTACTTATTTTAGCCGATTTTTTTCGGTATCATTGATGATACTTTGGGCGCTTAACATATTTTTAATAATTTTTACAGGTTTGGAAGATAATCAAATTTGAGTTTCTGGTGAATCTCAATGTCTCCGATTGCGAAGACTTTGACCAAGACGATGATGACGTGGATGAATTCTCTCAGGATCATCAGATCTTCGAAAAAATGATATCTCGAAATCCTGAAAGTGAGTGGGAGGAATCGGATGACGACTTGACGAATTGTTCAACGTTAGTCGTGATCATCAGAGGAGAGCCATTAACCGACCACTGACGAGGAATCGTTCAGATAACTTCAATAATATCTTTGATGCAGATCCGCCATTGGAAAGTCAGCCCACGGAAAACGCCTCACTTTTAAGTTCTTATGAATACTTTTCGAAATATATTCGCTCCGGCTTTTTTGACATAGTGTCGACCTGTACGAACATATCCAATGTAGAACGAACTGGCAAGTCTCTGAATACGACGCCTGAATAAATAAGATCTTTCATTGGCTGCTCTATGGCAATAGGAATACTTGGTCTTACTCGGATTTGAATGTTTTGGACCGCAGAAACACGAGTGAAACTTGTAGCAGAGACGATCACTCGTAACAGATACTTCAGCATCAGAGCAAACCTGAAAGTTGTGGAAGATCACAAACTGTTTCCAGCAATGAGAGATGTAGAGCCTGAGAAAATGAAAGACAGAAATGTGTATCTATAGACGAACAAATGATACTTTTTACCGGAAAATGTAAAATGAAGCAGGTCGTAAAAGGGAATCCAAATCCCGAAGGGATTAAAGTATTTTTGATGACTAATCCAAATGGATTAGTCATCAAAAATACTTTAATCCTTTAGGATTAGGATGAGAAACTTAATCTAGGAGGACGTGTTATATTAAAACTGATCGACACTTTATCACAAAAAACATCAATCTATATCGATCGTTATTTCACATCCATTACTCTGTTGGAAAACCTAACGGAAAGAAACATCAATTGTACTGGCACTCTCATGAAAAATCGCGTACCGGGATATGTTCATCCTAAACAGCAGCAGAAGAAAAAGAAGGCTTTAATGAAAAGGACTTTACAGAAAGGTAGAGGAAATTATGATTGTGTGGTGAGGCAAGGCGAAAAGATAGCGGTAGTCAAGTGGATTGATAGCAAGCCAATTTATGTAGCATCGACAGAAATTGCCGTTGAACCTCATGGAACGTGCCGCCGCTGGAGCAAGAAAGATCGCCAATATCTTGATATTCCACAACCGGCGGCAATTAAAAAAAATATAATACATACATGGGAGGCATTGATCTATTAGATCGGATTATTGGAAAATATGCAATGCCCGGAAGAACCGGAAAATGGACTGTACGAGCAATCTTTCACTTTTTTGATTTCACGTCTGCTGCAGCTTGGATAGAATATTGTCAAGATACTGTGAGGTGTGGTCTTCCCCGGAAGCAAATAATGCAGTACCTAGATTTCAAAATAGACCTGGCTAAACATTTGATCTATGGCGATACCATGCAATCTCAATCGCAGTGTTCCAGTCTTAGTTTAGACCGTTTATCTCGCAACAGCCCCACGTACCACGTACCGCCCAACGTATAAGTCCCAGACTGACATCAAGCCTTCGACCTCCGTTACCAATGGAAGAAGAACAAGTACTGCCGAATCGGAAAAGGCAGTATAGACTTGTGGAACCAATACCCCATACGTCACAAAGGGTAAAGGAAGCAAAACACTTGCCTGTATGCGCAAAAGACAATCAATAGATCAAAATGTAGAATGAAGGGATGCAGTTAGCTAACTTTCGTGAAATGTTCTACCTGTGACATATTTTATGTTTTAATGTCAATAGAAACTGTTTTTCTAATTTTCACTTGCAATAAATTAAGAATTAAAGTATGTGAAATAAAAAGTAAAAACTACACATTTGAGTTTGATTAGAATCCAAAGTATCATCTGTGATACCCCCTTTTTTGCCCTCTGGCTAGGAGGGGATTTTTATTTTTATTTTTGCTGAAGTCCTTAGGTTTAAACTACTACTTATGCCAAAAATCACGAGGATCCGGCATTATTTTATACCTTGAGTCTCAGGAGGGTATAGTTATTCATCGGAATGCAAGTACACTACATAATTAAATATAACAAACGAAAACTAAAAATAAAGACATTTTAGATATTATTATATACATAAAAAGAAAGTGGCACTAAATTATTTGGCACTTGTAAATGTAGTTTTTCTTGTAGTAATAAAAAATGTTCGTGCTCAATATATGTTCTCAAATTATAAGGAATGTTAATAATAATGTTAATAAATGCTAATGAGTATTATGATATCCAAAATTATTTTATCCCCAATTTTGTGATACCCCACCACTAGCATATTTTGCGACGACGGCGTAAGTATTAAATATCCATACGGTCGGCCGCATCGCCTCACGTCAAAGGCGTTTCACAACTGTTAGTGATTTAAACTGTGGCTGTGGTAAGGGTTTTTGCCACTCTCCTTTATATATACAAGGTTTTCATGCCACCGACATTGTTGCATTTCATGTCAACGAAAGCGAAATTGTGAATTCTATGTACTTTTTCGAAGATGTACGAGAAAATATACATAACTCCTCCAAAACCGTGGAGTAAATGTTTCAGTCTATATTTTTCATTAATTTTAATCGGGGAACCGTAACTAATAATGCAGTATAATTATTTTTGAAGCCTTAAAACACCACAAAGCGTTTTTTGTATCAGTTCAAAAAAAGTCACGACACTAAAATTATGGTATGCAGATTTATACTACGCTGCTTGGCTGGTGTCGTCTAGATGTTCTGCTGTTCAAATGGCCATTGGATAAGTATGACGTTTAAAGTGATAATGCTATCCATTACAGCCTTTAAAAGTCCATCGCTGAACATAATCCTTCCCAAGGGTTATGCCATAGCTGTCACGCTCGGCACCGCATTTTTTTATTGTTTTGAGTTATCAGGAAGATATTGTTGCCATTTCCTGTTTCAGTCTACCTCCGTCGCCTCTTACGACACCCACTGGACAGGGTCTTATACCACCTCTATAGAGTCCAAATCATTTATAATACTTGTTTGAAAACGTGACACTGAATAGAGACAGAAACATACATCTATATGATTCAGCCTGCGAGAGTGAGGTAGAATACGTTAAACAGTGTATTCTATTATCTCGGTCTCCTCTTTTAATAATTTCTGAAGGTTTCACTTTTACCGCATGTGAACTGCACACGTTTTTTTTTTAAAATGTTATGTCTATTTGGTGTCTACGTCCGGACTTAAACTGAGAAACAAAAGACGCTAGAAAATTTCTAATTATTTATTGTGGGACTAAATGCGACTTTCGCGAAGTGCCAACACTTACATGTAACCATTAACGTACCTAGTAGAGATCGTGCACTTCATACTATTTAAGATAGTAATGTAAATGTAAGGGGCATGATGTGTTACGTGTAAGAACCTACATTAACACAGACCTAAGTTCTTCCCATAGAATACAATAATACATACATAATAGAACAGGGGAGTTGGCGGAGCCCGCGTAGCCACTAAAATGTCACTAACACGTCAAATCACACGTATAAAAGTCAACACGATATGTGTTTTGACGTTACAATCGTTTCCAAAATTTCGCATGCAAATTATTTAAAAAATGCCAAATTGCACCCTATTTACAAATAAATATGTATTAAAATTTAAACGATTTTTAATGATGATCTTGAACATTAATCAAAAGTCTAAAATGTGTAAATTTATTCAGTCTGTCAACACAGCGAATCGGGTTTGGCGACGCCGAACCTCGTACAAAATAAAGTTGACAGCCATTCTATTGTGTATTATAGTATTCTATGGTTCTTCCCCACATATTGTCACGTGCACGTGCTCACATTCGCTAGGACCCATTGCGTCCATCAATTCCCATGTCTCACCAGGTTGTCACTCGAACACCGCTTGGTATAAGGGCGCCACACGAGAAGTTTAAGCCAACGTCTTACCAGTCCAGAACAGTTTGTTGAAGTCCGTAACACTGAGACGAGTTACCACTATTGTATACTCGTATAGTTATATCGCCCCAAATACGCCACGGTATATACCTAGGCTGCACTGAAAGTATCGGGAATGGAATATTTCCACTGTTCCTGTCATATTAAAATCTTTTTAATTGAAAACTCCTTAGTTTTAAAAATCAAATACCATTTATTTATCTAGAAAATGATTCTCGGTCTTGTCACAAGGTTTTGTCAAACTTGTTTAGTCGTTGAGAAAATGGAATTGACTCGAGAAAATTCAAGAGAGATGATTTATTATGACTTTCGAAGTGGTTTAACACAAAAACAGTGTGTTGACCGGATGATTTCTGCATTTGGTGATGAAGCCCCATCCAAAACCACAATTTATAGCTGATTTGCTGAATTTCAACGTGGACGTGTCAAGCTCAGTGATGATCCCCGTCAAGGTCGTCCAAAAACTGCAATCACCCAAGAAAACGTTGATGCTGTGCGTAAGCTGATTGAGGAAGATCGACATGTGACATACCGCGAAATTCAGGCAACTTTAGACATTGGCATGAGTCAAATACAAATAATCTTGCATGAACAATTACGTTTAAAAAAGTTGTTTTCCCGATGGATACCGCATTCGCTCTGTGAAGAGCAAAAAGTGGCTCGCGTTACTTGGTGCATCAGAACTCTCGAAAGATTCCACGCAGGATCCTCAAATGCTGTATACAACATCGTATCAGGTGACGAATCCTGGATATATGCATACGAACCCGAAACAAAAAACCGGTCACGAGTTTGGGTGTTCGAAAATGAGTTAATGCCAATAAAAATTGTTCGTTCACGGAGTGTTGCAAAAAAAATGGTGGCCATGTTTGTCTCCAAAACCGGCCATGTTACGACTATTCCTCTTGAGGGACATAGAACGGTTAATGCAGAATGGTATGCTAGCATTTGTTTGCCACAGGTCGTTTCTGAACTCCGTAAAGAGAACTGCAACTGCCGCATCATCCTCCATCACGGCAATGCGAGTTCTCACACCGCACACAGAACAAAAGAGTTTTTAGAGCAAGAAAACATAGAATTATTAGACCATCCGCCGTACAGCCCCGACCTAAGCTCTAATGATTTCTATACTTTCCCTAAAATAAGAATAGATTGCGTGGACAGAGATTTTCATCACCTGAAGAAGCTGTGGACGTCTACAAAATGGCCATTTTGGAGACCCCAACTTCCGAATGGAATGGTTGCTTAAATGATTGCTTCCATCGTATGGAAAAATGTGTCAAATTTCGCGGAGAATACTTCTAAAAGAAATAAATACATTTTTAAATAGTAATGTTGTGTCACTTCCTTGATTCCCGAAATTTTCAGTGCCGCCCTCGTATGGTAGGCGGATTCATAATCGCTGTAGCAGGCGTCTCTAACTCCGGCGGCTCCGTGGTACGGTAATTTAGCAATGAGTTACGGCGCTGAAGGCCACAGGTTCGAATCCCGCACGGAACAAGTATTTGTATGACCTACAAATAACATGACTTGCCAAGTGTAACATTGGTTTTGCTTTTTATCTATATATCCACATGTACAGATGCTTAAAATTGTAATTCTTCAACACAAAGGCACTGTAAATTTTACTTACCTATGCCTAAGATCTAGATTGTAAAAAGGATAGAATACAGAGTAGATAGTAGTAGATAGGGATAGATATGACTATCACCAGAGTCCACGCCCCAAAACCATAGTTCGATTTTAGACACGAAAATTGGTTGTACGGAAATCATACAGCTCAGTCATCTGCTTATCAAGTTTGTTCTTATCAATAAGCAATTGGTATTTGACTCTGTCCAATTTAAATAGTTAAGTACTTTACAGTAGTTAAAACGAACATTTCTATAGAAATAGTATGAAAATATAGTGTAATAGCGTCATAGGTTTTATAAGTAGTCAAAAGTATTTTTGTTTATTAAAAATCTAGCTTGAAATAGAAA
Source organism: Parnassius apollo (assembly GCA_907164705.1). Taxonomy (NCBI): domain Eukaryota; kingdom Metazoa; phylum Arthropoda; class Insecta; order Lepidoptera; family Papilionidae; genus Parnassius; species Parnassius apollo. Next base: position 7,232,426 of record CAJQZP010000081.1, on the reverse strand, counting down.
ATCCACCGAGATTAAAGACACCAATGAGACTAGATATATATTGCAGTGTCACATAAAGGGGCTCTTAAACGGGATATAAAAATTGCGACATGTTGCCAATAGCTCAGCAATATTGCCAGCGATACTTTTGCTGCCATGTTATTGCATACAATGTATATAGAGGTCAGTGTATTGCGCAACAATTTTTAGAGAATAATCCGGTAATATTGTATCAAATCAATGGGCGAGCAATCGAGTTCATAAACGTGAATCAACATTGAGAATTTAAGAGTATATAGACTAAGGAACATGCAATCAAGGATGCGCCTTGATTAAGCGACTACTCCTACTCCTTGCAGACTCGTGCGCGATTGGAGGACACGTGCCTCGAATTGAACACGAGTTTGTAAAGGCAGTTAGCGCGAACTGCTTGCTAGTGAACACGGAAATGGAAATACGCGAACCGGAAACCCTTTCCTCCTAACGAGTGACAACGCATTTGCATTTTGATTCGTAATCGAGGATAGATGTAGATGTCTATGGGCCACAGCAACCACTTATCATCAGGTGGAGTGTGTGCTCGTTTGTCACCCAATCCTATAAAAAAAGTACAATAATTAGAGGAGAGTTAAGACGTCCAAAAAATTAAAGACCAAACCACTGAGGCATTATTTTGTGTATTTTGTATTTACATACACTAGACACCGATAAACTTTTATAACGCAACAATATAACGACATTGTGTAACAAATAACTTCTTACCTCGGTCCCAAATAGCGACATCTGGTGAGCAGAAGATAATTAGTGTTCATTGAAAGTAGCAATTGCCACAAAAGTAGCCCAGTTATGAGCGCTTTAAAATAATCCATCTTTCCATTTCATCCCTTGGGTGTTATAAGAGACAACTACGGGAAACACTAGGCAATGACCTGATGCTGGTGTGACGTAGCCAGGGCTGATGCTGCCACCCAGGGCCGCTAGAGCCATAAAGACATAACGGTGATTGACTTTCATCTCCCAAATACCTCCCTCTAAAACTTGCCTCCTGGTGTTATGCCCCTCCTTTGCTAGGGCACTAATGCCAGGTCTCATGACATCAACGAAAAAATGGCAGTGTAGCTATCTATCGCAAGCTGAATTTGAATTCTCAGGTTAAGAATAAGTTCCGTTCCATTTCCATATAATCACATAAGATGGACAATATGCATAAAACTATTAAGTGACCTCCATAAAGGAATACCAAATTAATTGCATTCAACCAGCAGTTCCTAAAAGAATAATTGTTATTATTCTATATTGTATTCAGCTTGTAGTGGAGGCCAAGGGTATGTTGTAAGAGGCGACAGAGGGAAACCTAAGCAGGAGATGGGTGTAGAATCTTCCTAATAAAAAATCAAGATAAGAAATTGCTGTCGCTAACCTGTCTACCAAGTGTGCCAACTATTCAAATAACCCCCAGTTATGCGACAATCTACAGAGAGATCTAGTATCTAGATGTTAGTGCTGTTAGTCTATGCGACTCTTACAGCTTCATCTGTCTCAGGCTACAGAGAGACCAATGTTCATGTTTGTTGACTTTTAATAGTTGTGGTGATTGCCAAGTGCGGCAATCAAGGCAAATCTCTTCATTGGGAGACACACATATCAAGCAGTTGATGTTTAATCTGCCCCCAAAGGCAATAATAAGGATTGATACTGTAACTTACGCCAAGGTAAGAACAAATCTTCAGGCCACAGCATGAATATGCCTATACTATTATTTACTTTTCTAAAATCCTTATACTTTTAAAAAATACTTTAAAGAGCCGTGGTAGCTCAGTGCTTAACGCTCGCTGTAAATATAACAGAACACGAGTAACCCGGGTTCGATTCCCGCCGGCACCAATGAAATTGTTAATTGCAATTTTAAGTGCTGATTTACCACGTGCTCGGCGGTGAAGGAAAACATCGTGAGGAAACCTGCATGTCTGAGGAATAAGAAATAAAAAATATTTCGAAGACATGTGAAGTTCGTCAACACGCATTTGGGCAGCGCGGCGGACACTTCCTTGCCCTAAACCCTCTCAGAAATGAGGGGAGGCCTGAGCCCAGCAGTGGGACGTATATAGGCTGTAACTTTACTTTATATTAGTCATACTTACCTGCAAAAAAATTTATATTGTGCATAAGTGCACAATTGATCTAAAAGTAAGAGTACCAAACCATTGAGAATCTTTACAATCCAATCACCTCTAGACTAAAATTCGGTCATAGAGGGTCATAGTCTACCAAGGCTGGATTATAATGAATGAGTGTGTATGCAAGCACAGCTACACTCTTTATTGCCTTACTCTCGTATTTCATTAGAATGGCAATCTAACACGACAGGGAGAGAATGTTTTTACATGCATTTCGACGCACAAGGGTGAAACACCACCAACTTCCTGACTCGAGACAGACAGCTACAGAGACTACAAGTTTCATAAAAGCACATCACAATTGCATACACACAAGCTCAGGGTTTAATTACAGTAGAAACAGAGTTAAGGTTATATTTAATACCAAACGCTTGTCAACATGACTTGAGGTACTATTGTGGTTGAACTCAGTGCTTGTGTGCATTATTGCAAAATGCTTAATAGAAGCTACCATACTCTCATTCCTCTTGATTAGAGATACCATACAATTGGATTTCTATAAATCGGAACATGAAAACTACCAAATGGAAAGATAAGAATTTACTAGGTTTTCTTTTTTAGATTTGCCGATAAGTTTTTATATTTTCTTTAACACAGATTTAATTCGTTTACAACATATACACAGAATTTATATGTGGTAGAGCCATGCTGCAGTTATGATTATACTAGTTATACTGTACTACTAACAGCTGTAGCACGAATGAGTCGGCTCGACCGGGGAAGGACCACACTCTCACAGAATATCAGCATGAAATAGTAGCTTGATGCTGCTGTGTTTCCTATGGTGAGTGTAGAGAACCGGAGGCCCTTTTTACTGGAAACAAGGCATTCCATCTTAGTCCTCAGGGGTGACAACGCATCTGCATTTTGATTCTAAATTGAAGATAAATCTAGATTTCTATGGGCCACAGCATCCACTTACCATCAAGTGGATTGTGTGCTCATTTGTCACCCGATCCTATAAAAGAAGTACAAGAGTTAAAATGTCCAAAAAAATTAAAGACCAAACCACTGAGGCATTGTTTTGTTGTATTTACATACACTAGACACCGATAAACTTTTATAATGCAACAATATAATGACATTGTGTAACAAATAACTTCTCACCTCGGTACCAAATAGCGACATCTGGTGAGCAGAAGATAATTAGTGCTCATTGAAAGTAGCAATTGCCACAAAAGTAGCCCAGTTCTGAGCGCTTTAAAATAATCCATCTTTCCATTTCATCCCTTGGGTGTTATAAGAGGCAACTACGGGAAACACTAGGCAATGACCTGATGCTGGTGTGACGTAGCCAGGGCTGATGCTGCTGCCCAGGGCCGCTAGAGCCATAAAGACATAACGGTGATTGACTTTCATCTCCCAAATACCTCCCTCTAAAATTTGCCTCCTGGTGTTATGCTCCTCCTTTGCTAAGCCACTAATGCCAGGTCTCATGACATCAACGAAAAAATGGCAGTGTAGCTATCTATCGCAAGCTGAATTTGAATTCTCAGATTAAGTTCCGTTCCATTTCCATATAATCACATAAGATGGACAATATGCATAAAACTATTAAGTGACCTCCATAAAGGAATAACAAATTAATTGCATTCAACCAGCAGTTCCTAAAAGAATAATTGTTATTATACTATATTGTATTCAGCTTGTAGTGGAGGCCAAGTGTATGTTGTAAGAGGCGACAGAGGGAAACCTAAGCAGGAGATGGGTGTAGAATCTTCCTAATAAAAAATCAAGATAATAAGAAATTGCTGTCGCTAACCTGTCTACCAAGTGTGCCAACTATTCAAATAACCCCCAGTTATGCGGCAATCTACAGAGAGATCTAGTATCTAGATGTTAGTGCTGTTAGTCTATGCGACTCTTACAGCTTCATCTGTCTCAGGCAACAGAGAGACCAATGTTCATGTTTGTTGACTTTCAATAGTTGTGGTGATTGCCAAGTGCGGCAATCAAGGCAAATCTCTTCATTGGGAGACACACATATCAAGCAGTTGATGTTTAATGTGCCCCCAAAGGCAATAATAAGGATTGATACTGTAACTTACGCCAAGGTAAGAACAAATCTTCAGGTCACAGCATGAATATGCCTAAACTATTATTTACTTTTCTAAAATCTATAATTAAATTTTTTTATATTAGTACTACTTTAAAGAGCCGTGGTAGCTCAGTGGTTAACGCTCGCTGTAAATATAACAGAACACAAGTAACCCGGGTTCGATTCCCGCCGGCACCAATGAAATTGTTAATTGCAATTTTAAGTGCTGATTTACCACGTGCTCGGCGGTGAAGGAAAACATCGTGAGGAAACCTGCATGTCTGAGGAATAAGAACAAAAAAATATTTCGAAGACATGTGAAGTTCGTCAACACGCATTTGGGCAGCGCGGCGGACACTTCCTTGCCCTAAACCCTCTCAGAAATGAGGGGAGGCCTGGGCCCAGCAGTGGGACGTATATAGGCTGTAACTTTACTTACTTTACTTTATATTAGTCATACTTACCGGCAAAAAAATTTAAATTGTGCATAAGTGCACAATTGATCTAAAAGTAAGAGTACCAAACCATTGAGTATCTATACAATGCAATCATCTCTAGACAAAAATTCGGTCATAAAGGGTCATAGTCTACCAAGGCTGGATTATAATGAATGAGTGTGTATGCAAGCACAGCTACACTCTTTATTGCCTTACTCTCGTATTTCATTAGAATGGCAATCTAACACGACAGGGAGAGAATGTTTTTACATGAATTTCGACGCACAAGGGTGAAACACCACCAACTTCCTGACTCGAGACAGACAGCTACAGAGACTACAAGTTTCATAAAAGCACATCACAATTGCATACACACAAGCTCAGGGTTAATTACAGTAGAAACAGAGTTATGGTTATATTTAATACTAAACGCTTGTCAACATAATTTGAGGTACTATTATGGTTGAACTCAGTGCTTGTGTGCATTATTGCAAAATGCTTAATAGAAGCTACCATACTCTCATTCCTCTTGATTAGAGATACCATACAATTGGATTTCCATAAATCGGAACATGAAAACAACTACCAAACATAAAGATAAGAATTTAGTAGGTTTTCTTTTTTAGATTTGCTGATAAGTTTTTATATTTTCTTTAACACAGATTTAATTTGTTTACACATTAACACAGAATTTATATGTGGTAGAACCATGCTGCAGTTATACTTATACTAGTTATACTGTACTACTAACAGCTGTAGCACGAATGAGTCGGCTCGACCGGGGAAGGACCACACTCTCACAGAATATCAGCATGAAATAGTAGCTTGATGCTGCTGTGTTTCCTATGGTGAGTGTAGAGAACCGGAGACCCTTTTTACTGGAAACAAGGCATTCCATCTTAGTCCTCAGGGGTGACAACGCATCTGCATTTTGATTCTAAATTGAAGATAAATCTAGATTTCTATGGGCCACAGCATCCACTTACCATCAGGTGGATTGTGTGCTCATTTGTCACCCTATCCTATAAAAAAAAATCTTTCATTACTGCCTAACTAAAGTCAACAATGAAGATGCTGCGGCCCATATTTATTAGGTTTACCTCAGTTGCCTCAAGCTGAATACAACAATAAATGAACAAATATTTTAATGTGCTATGCTGCAGCTATATTATAGTGATAAATGGTGAAATAGCCTAACATTGCTGTTGTGTATGGTAAGTGTAGAGAACGGGAGGCAAGGCAAGTAAATCCATCTTAGTCCTCAGGGTTGACAGCAATCTACACTTTGATTCGTAATTGAGGATAGATGTACATATCTATGGACCACTGTATTCACTTGCCATCACATGGACTGTGCGCTTGTTTCAGATCAACATTATTCTATTAAAAAAAGTAATAATAACAAGTTTTTTAGCCGCTGCCGAGTGAACATTATTAATTTGCTATTCTTTTGTGATGGCCATAATATGATCCGTTTACATTATCTTAGCACTAAGGGATAACATTAGAACTAGTGTGCCTTTCTAGTAGTCATTTACCCTTTTTCCAGTGCAGAACCACTATGTCTAACCACGGGAATACATGTTGGCCATGTTTCAGCCAATGCAAGCTGTAGGCAAATTTATACATGTCGAGTGCTACAGTCTACACATTGGTCAAGTTCGGAAGAGACCAATGCCAAGCCCAATGTTCACGAGTTTTTGTGAAGCTATCCACATGTTGGCCATGATTAGTCGGTCATTAAGAATTGGTATGATATCATAGACATAGAAGTTATTGCAGCTTCTACTATTTATTTAATGAGTGCATATAATTATTATGTCAGTGTACTCAGCAGTAAAGTTAAGAAACTTAAAGATGTTGTTAGTCTATTGACATAGTGGAAATTATTTTAAGGTTGCAACTTAATTAAATCAATATCACACCAGGATGGACGCCAAGTATTAACTGACATGGCAGACTAAAATGTGGACGCGACTTGCCGAGTGCAATCGAGTGCAGAAAAACTGACACCGTTTCGAAGTGGACGAGTCACAGTGAGTGATCCCAAGCGGCGGCAAGGCACGCCAAAGAAACTGTATATACTTTGGCGCTCACCTGCACTTGGCCAGCTAGACGAGCAATGCTGGACAAATGGGCTGTCTATATGTTGATTCTCGCCTTCGCTTGGTCAACATGTACAGCCAGCTTAAGATTCTTTGCGAATAAGGGAACATGCTCCTATGCAGTGTAACAAATAGTTCCATTTGATTTTAGTAGAAAAGTGAGTAAAATCATACTAAGTAATACTAATCACTTAAAGCTACTATTTACACATTTCTACTAAAGTACTCTCCTAAAGGTGGTACCAAATTGATAATTTATTACTTTCCATATTAGTTCAGTAAAGTAATGGAAAACTTTGGTACATGTAAGATTTTGAAAATTTAAAGTTAGAATTACTTTTATCTTTGTGAAGCTTCTAAAATAATATCTTAATTTATTTCATGTGTTATGTTACATATAAACTAATAGAATATTATAATCCCATAACCTAAATAGATAAATAAGGGACCAGAAAATTTAAAAAAAATAGGAGTTTGATACAATACATATTATTAAAGGAAGACAAAGAAACAAAATATTTTTTTGTGTTTTTATTTACTTACAGTCCTAACCATCACATCACTTCTTTGATGCCGCGCCTACTTTAGATTTCTTGGTACCACGCACTTTCTTCATCCTGTTCTTGCGTTCCTTGCGCTGTTTGCGGGTTGGTCGTTTCTTTTCATAGAGACCGTGACGTGCAAGTCTGTGCTTAGGTTCGAACTTTTTAGCGAGGTCTAAAGTATCGTAGATTAACGCAAATCCGGTGGATTTGCCACCACCAAAGTTAGTTTTGAAGCCGAACACAAAAACGACATCAGGTGTCACCTTGTACATTTTAGCGAGCTTCTCACGAATTTCAGTTTTGCTGACGGTTGGTTTTCCTGGGTGTAGCACATCGCAGACCATCTGCTTACGCGCCAACAACCTGAAACCCACATACGTTGTCTCACATAACCTGACATTGCGAGCAGAATGATAAACTTTTAATGCTAATCGCGACCTGTTATGGACTTAAATTAAACACTAAGCACATTTACCTGTTGGTCATGAATTTACGAGTACGAATTGTGGCCGTTCCTTCACTCATTTTTGCTTATTTTAGAGATTTTGGCGTGATTGACGCACGTGTCTCCAACAATTTCGCAAAGAAAAAGAACGACACGGTGTTGCTACACAAAAATACTATGTATGACAATTTCCCAGTGTTGTAGGTTATTAAAATTTTCATTTATTTAAAAGATTATGATTTATGGCTTTATTACCTATACATAATTTTTGTTGCTGAGAATAAAACCTCTTTAGTAATTACCTATATATTATAATATGTGGCTGGGAATAAATATATTAGTTTTTAACGGGTCAAAACGGGCAGTATGTAGCTGCCCTTAATCCATTTCATTTTACAAATTGTAATTTTATTTGTAACAAATAATAACTGTTCCTGGTTTGGATATTTGTCCTTGTGTAATTTAAGTACGTACCTTACCATTCCATCCCAGCAACGCACCCGCATGCCTTTCTTCTTCTATTTAAGCAATTTTTGTCGAAGTGCGTGCACTAAATGCTGCCATTTTTTAATTTATCGCAATCTATATTATATTTCTCATATAGTAACACTTGGATAGTTCTAAAAGAAATGTCACTTTTAAACAGACGCCGGTTTCTGTGCAAGAAATTTTTGCTGTAACTTTTACTGTAGTTTTTACTGTTACTGTATATATATATATATATATATATATATATATATATATATATATATATATATATATGTTACCAAGTAAGTATTTATTTGATAACATTTAGTCCTTTTACTATTATAAAAACGTAATTCATACTTAATTGTTTTGTTTAAATAACATACTTATGTGTTAAAACTATAATTTATTTTTTCAAATCTTCTGTACATTTTTACATCGAATATAAAGACTTTTTTTTTAAATTTACTACTACTTTCCGTTTTTTCAGGTACGATCGGTTTCTAAAGCAACATGGCAAGTAATTATGGAGCTCTTTGTTTGGTTTAATTGTCAGTTGTCGCTTTGTAATAATGAGGATTTGTAATAACAGTGAGGCGAAAAATAAAAGTTTATCACAAGACAGGTGTGATGCGGTACCATTGATGATTTTTTGTTAATTGGATATTTTATATCATTAAGTCGACAATTCAGTTACTTGAAATTATTCAGAGACAATTATATTATACTATTATATTAAGTATTACACGCAAAAATTATCCAAAAGATGTTAAAACCAAATAATTTTAAAAAAAGGCGAATGTATGCTGCAGTATAACAGAAATAGCATCTGTGTTTTAAAATTGCGTAATAATAGAGACATCGTTGTGATATCGCTAAAATTTGATTTACAAATGATAACAACAAGGACAAGACGTGACAAAAAGGTATCGAAGCCTAACATGGTTGTCCAATATAACAAGAACAAGGGTGGCATTGATCACCAAAATCAGATGCTAGCCTATTATTGCTGCGAACATAAGTCTATCAGGTGGAATATAAAGCTGGCAGTTCGCCTGTTGCAACAAATAATGTATAATTCCTTAACATTAATGTCTATTTGGTTAATGTATATTTGGTTGTTTTGGGCTATCTATTGTAAAATAGTAAAATACAGGATGAATTTCCTAGTTGGGCTTCAGATGACCAAGCAAGTTCGTTTTATGTTATTTTAACAATAAAGTTAAATAGCTTGTAAGTTCATTTGTTTCTCTGGGTTATTATGGAAATGGAAATAAACAAAATAATCAATTATTGTTATTATCTAATTTGGTTTCTGGTAAAAAAATTATATGACTCCGGATAATCAATAATTAACAACGGTGAAAGCACTATTTAAAAAGAAAGCTTCAATAAAACGTCATATTCACGTAATTTAACCTTGCCTACAAAAAGGAAAATCGATGCGTGGATGTAAATATTGTTGGAAGATCCATAAAATACGCAAATACACTTAATTTTTCTGTCCAGAGCAACCAGGATTAGGTAGTGCATTATTTATTGTTTTAGATTAAATCACAATTATTAGTAGAACCTTAGTATGATTGTATTATTTTGTAAATTACATAAGACTGATTTGAGACATTTTTTAATTTCTTTTATTTACACCTTAAAAATGAATTCCCTATGTTTATGCTTTTCGTATTACGAATCGCAGCATTGTATAAAGCCATCCACAATATACCTACTGTCAAACATCCGTTCTCGGATCTCGCAAAAAACTTTGTGAAAACATGTGCCACTCTCGCAATATGTGCGTTTTGTGATTTTTTTTCGTACATAGCTATAATTTTATTCATCTATTTTCTATCGTAATTTATGATAAAAATTTGTGGCACCTACTAAAAACTTTTTATAAAGGTGGCATGGAATGGGGTACATAAAAAAATCTAGTGTGTGGTGCATTTTTTAAAATAATTGATGCATGAATTTTATTTAAATTAAAATGTTTTTTAACCTACAACTTTGGGTTCAGTAGTTTGATTTTTTTAAGTAATGTTCGTACGCAAAATGTGACTCTGCCGTTATATTTGTAATGTTGTTGATAAATATCCGAGCATTGATACTGATGATTGAGCGAGATACTGGCAACATCTTGAATGTTGCCAGTATCTGCGAGATAGGGAAAGACAAGTCACCCGTGTGAAGTCAGGATGGAGCGATAGTTACAGGCCGGAAAATACTGCAGAGAAGTTACAGCCGCGGGGCGGTTCCGGTACTGAGGTGAACGATCTGTTTTCCTTTGTATTGTTAGTAGTATATGCAACTGGTCACACAAAGCGGAAACGGTACGACGCGGTCCGGGAACGGGCGATTACCGGACTTGCATGTTGTAGTTTTTGCTCTAAACTTGATTGTATTTTCTTACGTTTTAATTTAAAAAATAATCATTGGTGATTTTTGTTATTTTTTTTAAAGGAAAAGAGCAATGATATCATTTAGACGGACAGAAAAACGATTTAAAAATGGCGGGAATGTGCTTTTTACTTTTTGTTTCCTTTTTGTTAATATCCTATCGTGTCCTATATTATACATTGATATTAAAAACTGCCAGATACAAAGACAAACAGTACAACCAAAGAGATTTTTCTTCCATTTTATATATACAAAATACGAAGAAACTTTTTCCTGACCTTAGTCCTTAATTTAAACACCTTCATAGACTCACTCTGCTATAAACTCATAGTGAATGAGTCCCACCAATTAGTACCGTTTTTAATGTTTCAAGCCGCTAAATTTTATGCAACTCGAAGACTCAATTCATAAAATTGTTTTAATTTTGTTTTTAAGTTCTGATTTACCCCATGTTCGTGTTCGGTGATGAAGGAAAACACCGTGAAAAATCCAGCATGTCTGAGAAATACAATATTTCGACTGGGAAAGCGCGCTCGACTATGATTCCATAGTCCCCTCAGAAATGAGAGGAGACCTGTGCCCAGCTGTGTGACGTATATATTATACGTATATATGTAAGAAAAGAGCTTACTCCTTTCTAAAAGCGGTGTCACAATTGTTAATGGGCGGCGGTATCGTCGCTTACAATCAGGTGAGCCACGTGCTCGTTTTCCCCCTCGGTTATAAATAAACATGTATACACAGGATGCTAACTTCTTTGTTTTATAATCTTAAAAAGTTCCATAACAAAATTGCGCTATATATTATACTTATTACCTTAAAACATAAGCAATTTATGAGTAAAGTTAACTACAAAATGTTTCCCTTAGGGAACAATTTCCTTAAATGTCAGTAAATCAAAGAAAATTATTTTTCTATACAAGCTGAAATATGAAAATGGCAAAGTAATTTGCGGCTAAAAGGTCAACGATAGCAACTCATACTAGGTTATTCATTGTTCCAAAAAAATATGCGTCAAATATATATATTAATAATCTATGTTATACTTAAACTATTATGAAGTGGTATAAACTATGAAGACAATGATGATAATATTACCCTTACCGTTACCGTTACAGCCTACTAAAGTCCACTGCTGAACATAGGCCTCCCCCATAGATGCCCTTGCATATTTGCCATAGTTTCCACGCTTGGAACTTGGAAAGCGCGATGGCAACCGTATTTTTTTATTTTTAGTCTTTATTAGGAAGGAAGAAGTATCACAATATAACCCCATTTCTATCGTATTGCCACTTCTTCAAATGTGGTTATGAGTAGCTGAATAACATTCAATTACTAACAAAATTAAGAACTTCAAAATAATTAGGATACTGTGTTTATTAATAACAATTCAAATAAATGTTGGTTTTGCTTTTAAGTCCTGATTATCACTACATATTTTATACGTGGAAGAGCCATGCTGCGGTTATAATAGTAGTATAGTTGTAGCAAAAATCGTTCGACTCGACCGGGAAAGGTCCACGCTCTCACAGAATACCAGCGTAAAATGGTAGCTTAATGCTGTGTTCCGTATGGTGAGTGTAGAGAACCGGAGACCCTTTTTACTGGAAACGAGGCATTCCATCTTAGTCCTCACAGGTGACAACGCATCTGCATTTTGATTCGTAATCGAGGATAGATGTAGATGTCATGTGCTACAGCAATCACTTACCATCAGGTGGACTGTGTGCTCGTTTGTTACCCTATCCTATTAAAAAAATAGCCAACCTTCACCCTATTGTTTACTAAACGTATATACAAGTAACAAAACGGATATTGCGGATTTATGACATAGATTAGTAATTCCAAGATACAACAATTTTTTTTTAATTTTATTTCATGTATCCTGTACTCATTATTACATTATAAATTTGATTTTGTATTATTAATTTGTATTAGATATTCTAACATTAAATCATAGTAACAACATAATAAAATTATGATTCTTTTAAAACAATATATAAAATTTTATATACCTAACATTCTATTCTTTTTAACATTTATTTCTACTATTATGTACTTTAATTATTAAGGCTTCAAATGACATATCGCATTCACGGAACATATAGGTATAGTAGTAGGCAGAATAGGTTGGCTGTCTTGTACATTTAAGAAAAAGTCTACGATACAGAAGAAAATCCTAGAGTAGGAGGTTCAACTCTAGGTACAACTCTAATTAGCATAAAGACTAACTCAGAACAATTATTTGTTGGTCAACAAATAGTTGTTCCATGCAGGATCGAACCGCAGCCCCGGCCCTCAGCGCCGCTACATAATAATAAGTCACTGCGCCACAGAATCTTCAAAACAATCAAATGTTTCTCCATCAGTCGTAAAATTCCACGGTTGGTACGCCCAGACCTAGACACTTCTTACCGTAGGGTGGTTTTACTTTGATTGTCACGCTTGGCAGATAGATTGACGATCGTAGTTACCTTAGTCTTGCAAGTTTGACCCTAATGCACGTCGCCCTTCCGGTCATTTGAAGAGTCCCGTCTATCCAATTTGATTTGTCAAACATTTTTTTTTTCATATAATACATGCCACTTATGAATATGAGGTATTAATAATAATAATAATAATATCTCAGAGGTTGAGAACTCGCCGACACCGAAATTGTTTGCAAAGAAGTATTACTACCCCTACCTTAACTTATAACCGCCTACTTGAATTTAATAGCAAATAAATGATATAAACTGAAAAAATACTATTAAATGCACGGGTGATTTCTGGATTCCGACAACAGCGCCACCTATCGGGTCCAAATAAGAATATAAACCATCTAGGGACACATTCAATCACACACAAAAAATCTCATCAAAATCGGTTGGATCGTTTCAAAATCTGTAACGGACTTAGGTAGAAACATTTTTGTGTTTTATGTAGATAGATAGATGTATGAAACATATTAATCCACTTGGTTTTTGCAGTGTTTTAAAATATTTACTATAATATAATTACTTACCATACATCATGTATGGTAAGTAATTATTTTACAAATTACGAGTACTTGGTTGCACGCATGTTTGGTACACAACTGCAACTATTTGTAAAATATTTACTATTTCTATATTATGATTACGCCGTATAATGGCTACGTAAGAGAATCCGTGATAAAATATAAATTAATATATTAATAATAAATAATAAATAAATAAATTCATAATAAAATAGCAGCGTAATTTTGTGTTTCGTATGGTGAGTGTAGAGAACCGGTGACCCTTTTTTCTAGGTCCATGCTTTTTACTGGAATCGAGGCATTCCATCTTAATCCTCAGGGGTGACAACGCGTTTGCATTTTGATCCTTAGTTAAAGATAAATGTGGATGTCTATGGGCCACAGCATTCACTTACCATTAGATGGACTGTGTGCACGTTTGTCACCCAATGCTTTAAAAAAAATCCACTACTTATATCGTCCCGTGGGTGTCGTAAGAGGCCAGACAGGGAAACTGAAACAGGAGATGGGAAAAAGCATACTTCTAATAAAAATACAAAATTAAAAAAAAACTGCGATTGCCAACCCATACCAAGCGTAGCAACTATGGCAAAATCCAACATATGTGGCAACCTATGTTCAGCTGTGGAGTTTTATAGGCTATAATAGCAGCGTCTTTCCAATAACAATAATAAAACCGTGGTTGCCAACCCGCCTGCCAAGCTTGGCATCTATATCAAAATTCACTCCTATGAGGCACTGTATTTGAAAGCCTATGTTCAGCAACGTAGTGATGATGATGATGATTACGAAAATTTTAAATTTTATAAAAAAATTGCTGTTTATTTAAGTTGTCGTCATAATAAGTCTCTGTTGAACATAATTTACGAGAAGGTATATTTTAAAAGTAAAAAAATTACTTTTAATAAATAGTCGACATCAAACAACTGAAAAGAAATATTTATTTTACGCTCTGAAGTCGGTGCTTATACAGTGTATTGAATAGTTAAAACCCCGACTGCGTAATCTTTTTATAAAGTTTACTTTTTATTAAAAGTAAATTTTAGCCTTTTCAGTGATTAAGAATTGTCAAGTAACATTTATATTATCATAATTCATAACCTATATTTCCATTCTTAGCGGTGGAATTTATATTTCACATGTATATCAAAAATAATAGTCTAATTGGTATAGATATGACCATCATTCGTTCAATGAACAGTAGTATAAACCTTTTCATTAACACACATAACTCGACACACACCTCCAACGGTAGAAACATGGTTATGTTAAGTATACAGTACACTGTTAAGTAAAGTAAGCGGGTTAGCCAATAAGAAAAAAATAAACCACATTGACATTAACAGTTGCAGTAGTAATGAGGTTACATTTTTATAAATAAGTTCAGTTAGCACATTGACAATTGCACTAAAATCAAACAAAATTATAAATAAACCTTTACAAATAATATAGGTAGAATGCCAAAGGAATAAAAGAAAAATAATATATAACTTAAAAATAGAGACAATGAGGTTACAATTTTATAAATATGTTTATGTAATACATCTGTAATTTATAAACAAACCTACATAGATAATACAGGCGGCGTGTAAAAGAAATAAAACAAAATTATGCAACTTATAAATAGAGGTAAAACTTTAAAATATATATAAAAACATGTAATTTTTTTTTAATTGGTTATTTCGAGTTATTTTCTGATTAAACACCAAAAATGCGTTCAATATCAGCAATAGATCGCAATTGGTATATTTTTGAACTATCACTTTGTCTAGCAAATATACGCCCCTCTTTAGTCCAAATGTATTTCCAATTAAGAACTCTTCCAATATCACGTGCTTTTCCAAATAATTGTCGATTTGCACTAGTAAGTCTCTCATTGAGATAAAAAGGTCTAGGTTCATGTGATGGGAGGTCAAGAACTGCTGCTGTAGCCCCACGGCGAACGCGAGCATTTCGTAACATTTCGTCTCGAATAACTCGACGAGAGAGGCGTACCACAATATGACGATGACGTGAGGGACGTCCCAGGGCTTGAGTTTTTAAATCCGAAAGGCGCTGACTATTTCCCACTCTACTGGCGCTAACTATGTTACTCTCTTCGAGCTGAGTGCCCAACTTCGCTGCTACCGCAACAACGATGTGTTGAACTGATTCGTTGATATTTTCCGGGATACCAGAAATCTCTAAGTTATTCAAAATAGGTTACTCTTAAGAGGTGACCACCCCAATAAACTGTTTAATAAAAAAAATGGTCAAAATCAGTTCACATTTGACAAAGATATCGCGTAATAATACATACAAAAAAAAACTGAGATTCGAATTGTAAAACTCCCCCTTGTTTTGAAATCGGCTAACAAAAAAACTAATTGTTGTAATTCTACCTAATGCCGCATCTGACAAAAAATTTTCATTTTTCACTATTACGTCACGTATTACGCTAAAACTCTATAGACGTAAACATCGCCGTCACTGGTCCATTTAAATTAGACCTCTGCTTTACTATATGAAAACCCTTATGAGGTTATTTTAAGCTATGACAAGTGCAGTATGGGGTGTCAAGGCTATGGTTTGTGAGTGTAGTCGCCGCCCATTATTGATCGCTTTAGGCGCCAGCTGTATATCACCCAGACCGAGGAAGAGCAGTAGTATCGTTTCTTCGTTCGGGATAACAGATAGCTAACATCCTTTTGTCCTAGAGTTGCTAATATTTCCGCAGGTTAGTTATATTGATTAAGTACCTACTTACATATAAAGTCATTACATTTCGTGTTTGTATTAATTGTTGTCGATGTTTAGTTGTGTTAAAACCCACAAGAGTTTATGTAAATAATTTGTGTTTTATGTACTTTCAAAAGTTAAGTTGCATAAATGTTTATATTGACTTTCTTTAAATGTACTGTGTATAAAAATATAATAAATGACCGTAAAATATCGCTGGATATACAATTTAAGTATTTAAAGTTTGGTGTTAGGTTTAACGTGTACGCAGAAATGTTACAAAAGGTAAAGGTATTTTTTTATTAATTAAAAAACCCTTTCTGTGGTTATAATTACAGGTATGTTGTGTTTTTTTTTAAAGTTCAAAGCAAAAGCACGGCAAAAGGAGTATGATGAGAACAACTTCAAAACGCGTTTTTGTATTTTCACATGTTCGTAGCGCATCACCTAGGAAAGGCTGCATCTGAACGGATTTAAATAAAATGACTCTCCCGTATATATTTACTATACTCTTCGGATATGACTTGTAATAATAATATAGCAAATATTATCACAACTTAATATCTACCCCGTATTTCATCGCCATCGGTTGAATACAAGTGCAGATGCTACTTGAATACGAGTATGTCTTATATTTAATACACAGTTATAGTTAAACCATTAGGACCACAAGTAAATAATATGTTTGCAAATTATTAAATGACTACAACAGAGTGATTAAGTGTTATCTAAAATACAATTTGTTTTATCTTAAAATAATACCTAAAGGCATGAAGCCTAAGCATTTTTGTAAGTAGAATTAAGTTATCTGAGTTCATCAACACTTGCTTGTTATAGAATTTATAAAAACACAAGGTGTTTTGTCACCCCTTCTTTGGACTCTTGCGGTTGACCAACTATTGTACAAAATGGCAGACCTACGCATTGACACATTGGGTTATGCTGATGACCTTGTGATCATTGCGAGGGCCTTTCCCAAGGTACTTTATCGTCAATAATACAAAGAGCCCTAAACACCATAATAAATAACTGGTGTATGGATAACAGTTTATCAGTTAATGCTGATAAAACTGTTATAATACCCTTTACCAAAAAGAGACGGTTGGACAAATTAGTCCAACCAAAACTTAATGGCAAAAAGTACCATTTTCCACGGAAGTTAAGTACTTGGGCGTAACAATCGACCAAAAACTAACGTGGAACTCTCACCTTAGCAACGTATGCCATAAGGCAAAAATTGCTTTAGGTACGTGCAGTCGTAAGGGTACGTGCAGGTAAAGAGCCGTGGTAGCTCAGATGGTTAACGCTCGCTGTAAATATAACATAAAGCGAGTAACCTGGGTTCAATCCCCGCCGGCACCAATGAAATTATTAATTGCAATTTTAAGTGCTGATTTACCACGTGCTCGACGGTGAAGGAAAACATCGTGAGGAAACCTACATGTCTTCAAGAGGAAACCGTCATGTCAAGAAAGAAAATATTTCGAAGACATGTGAAGTTCGCCAACACGCATTGGGGCAGCGCGGCGGACACTTCCTTGCCCTAAAACCCTCTCAGAAATGAGGGGAGGCCTGTGCCAAGCCGTGGGACGTATATAGGCTGTAACTTTACTTTACTTTACTACGTGCAGTCGTTTGGTCGGGAACAACTGGGGCTTGCGTCCTAGTATGGTCCTATGGCTGTACAGCAGCATAGGGAAGCCGATTCTCACCTACGCCTCTATTGTCTGGTGTAACAAGGCCAACCAAAAGACGACTGCGGACAGACTAAATAGTCTACAAAGGACTGCCTGCTTAATGGCAACTGGAGCTATGCGATCATCGCCTGGAGCGGCTCTTAATGCACTTCTATGCCTAACGCCCCTTGATCTCTATTTAGACAATGAGGCGAGGGCTAGTTTGTATAGGATTAACGCCCAGGGCGGTCTGAGCTTGCTCTCCTACAGATTAAGATCCATGCTCGACTCAATTAAGGAATCACCGGTCTTATGCATGATCTCAGATATCATGCGTCCACTACACACTTTTGATAAAAAGTATATAGTGGAATTACCCTCCAGTGAAGACTGGCTGAATGGCCAGGTTATCTGTGAGGTCGGTAGCCTCATATGGTATACCGATGGATCTAAAATGGGCCTCGACATGGGCTTTGGAATTTACGGGGTACGCCCCAAATTCAAATTTAGTGTGAATTTGGGTAGATACACCTCTATCTTCCAGGCAGAAATTTTTGCCATACTTCGGTGTGCGGAAATCAAAATTGTAATTGTAATTGTATTATAGGCAACGAATTTGCCGACAAACTTGCACGGGAGGGCTCAAAGTGCACACAATTTGGACCTGAGCCATTTTGTGGAATCCCAAGAAGCCTAGCCCGATTGACCCTTGAAACTCTTTATCACAATAAATCACTTAAGATCTGGTCTGACACACCAGGCTTAAAACATACTAAAACCTTAATCCGGGCTTTTGATCGTAAATTCGCTTCAAAAGCTCTGGGATTAAGTAAAAATAAATTGCGCATTCTGGCAAGAACCCTAACTGGACACTGTTGTCTTAAAAAGCACATGTCCATCCTGGGACTAAGCAACTCCAGGATGTGTCGGTTCTGTTCCATAACGGAAGAAACGCTTCTACACATACTAACTGATTACGGATCCTTAATGCGCAAATGTAACACTCATCTGGAAAAACTATGTACTCCGCCCAGAAGAAGTGAAATTGCTCACGGCTAAGCAACTCCTTCTATTCATTGAAGACATAGGGCTTAGCCGTGAACTATAGCCATAGCAGCGATCACAATAGATCTTATAGGTCGCAGTGATACTGGTCTCGTTCCCTAGACCTGCATAGCTGCTCGCATATAATTATAAAAAAATAAGGAGAAATTAGATTTATTACTGACAAAGAGAAATTCCGTTAGGTACTATATAATTCAGTGAGCCCCATGCTCGTATTTGTCTTGAATAAAAAAGGAAATTTAACTTGACACAGTAAAGATGACCTTCTAGGTTTAGGCATATCAACTACCCCATATTGTTCCGTGAGTGTCGTAAGAGGCATTTCTTGTAAAAACTAGTCCAAAGTGATAACTGCGGTTGCTTACCCACCTGCCAAGTGTGAAAGCTATAACAAATATTTTCCTTATGATATAATCTTTGTGGAGGCCATCAACGAATGACAGTAAAGTAACATTTAGGTTTAAGAGAGTTTTTGACTTTTTGCTCAAAACTCTCTTATTAGATTTCACTGCGTTGAGAGAAACTGACAGCAGGATAACTTTTTGAAACAAAAGCTATAAAGCAAGTCGTATATCAAAAAAATCTTATCTCATATGAATACTATACTCGTTAATACCAATGAAGAATAAAAGACGAAGCGCTACGTACACTTCAACTGACGCAAAAATCAAGTCAAAACCATGGTCAACTTATTGTAAGAACACGCACTCACACATATGCATCTAATATAGTTTTCAACCAACAACACGGCTTTAGGTGCGTGTATAAGTGTGCGTCTAGCAGTGAACCTTTACCGACTTAAAAAAAAAAGAAAAATGTGAGGATGAGTACGAGTCCAGAAGTTGAGTATGGTTATTATAGTTCGTGCCAAATCGATTGAGAAAAACGGACGATGACCTCAGATATGAGCCGAGTGTCAAAAGGCGTAACTTACAAAATCTCAATTTAGATGTGATAACAATATTTAAATATTGATATTATTCACACTTCTAGATCAGCACTTATGTTTTGTTTTTTGTTTCTTAAATAATATTATCTGTGGTTCCTATAAACAACGTGTTATATTTTATATTTCAATTTATGGTAAGTAACGCAGAATTCATTTAATAACAGTTTCATATAAAAAAATATTTGAAGCAATATAATCACCACATTGAGCTTTTGCAAATTCATCCCTTTAAAATAAACAAAACGCGCGTTACGTCAGTTCTTTCTAAAAGAAACGTGACAATTTTATTGAGCCGGCCCGCATGCACCGAATAAATATAAAAGTTATTATATAATATTGAAAATAAAGGTTTATCTTTTGAATAAGTACATACTTAGTCGGTGTCGTTATCACTCGAATCTTTATATGTGTTATAAATTAATGATTTTTGTTGTTAAATGAATAAAGTACTTTATAACAATAGATGATTTTTCTTCTACAGTGATCTTTTATATAACTTTTTAGTTATTACGTCACTCGAAGTGCTCCGCTTATCTTGTCTTTTTGGACTGATTATCCTACACGATGTACCAGATATTTTTTGTATCCATATCTCAATTTACATGAAATTATCTAATTCCTTACTTTGTCTGTGAATGGGTTATAATTATCGCTGTGGCAAATTTCATATTTATATTAATATAAAATTATTTTATAGTTGTGATTTACTATGTGCTCAGTGGTAATAGAAAACTTATTGTGGAAACATTTCTGAGGTATAAAATATTGCGAGGACATCGGAAGTCCGACAACACGCAATAGGCTAGCGCGGCGCTCTCAGAACACACAGTTTCGAGAAATATCGGCTGTAACGTTTTTTTAATTACTTTAAAGGAAATCTCTTCTGATATATGGACGACGGACTCACTATTGTAAAAAGTAAAGTTATCGCCTATATAGGTCCAACTGCTGGGGACATACCTTCTCCAAATCTAAGGGGACTTTAAAACAACTTGGGAACAATGTAATTTAATTTCCCAGACATGCAGGTTTCCTCACGAGGTTTTCTTTTACCGCCAACCATGTGGTAAATTAGCACTTAAAATTGCAATTGAGAATTTGATTGGTCGCGAACACACTTACGGAAACTTAATTTTACAAGTATTATGTTTTGTTAATTTGCCACAACCTGCTTATATGAATATTGAGTATGTTGGTCCTGGGATTGAATTTCAAATCGTCTGAGAAAATGGGAATGCAACAGAAATGGATTACTCATTTTTTGTATCTTTAGTATTGTCGTAAGAGACTCATTTCATCTTCCGTGGTGGAGCCATGTTGCGGCTATGTAATAGTTATAGGACGAATGGGTTGATAAGACCGGGGAGAAATCACACTCTCAAAGAATATAAGGGTAAAATAGCAGCTTAATATTATGCTGCTGTGTTTCGTACGGTGAGTGCAGAGAACCAAAGATCTTTACCGGACACGAGGTTGATACTTAATCGAGGATAGATGTAGATGTCTATGTGCCACAGCATCCGCTTACCATTAGGTAGACGAAAAATCCTACATTGATGAAAGCATTAAGGTAGTTCTGGACTTCTGCCTAAAGATCAAGTAGTAGTAGCTGAACAATCTGTCAAATGAGCTAACGGCCACTGTCTACGCCCATAGACGACTGGGTGAAGAATTGACGAGGTTGGAGGCCGTATTATACATCGCTCTATCAACTGAACCGACAGCTCACAAAACAAAGGGCACAACAACAGGCAAACGTTGTTACGAGGCCAAGTAACGAGCAGAAATCCTAGCAAAGCACTTAGAGAGGCTGTATACCAAACGCCGCTACTGACGCTAAGGACAAACTTAGAGTAAATATTTTAAATTATAAAACGATCATAGAATATAGTAAGCAGTTAGAAGTAAATACAAGATTACATCAAAATGGAATTAGTTTGCAAACCAACAACGAGACTGCTTGTCTCGACATAACACAGAGTCAGTCCCTCCGCAACATTATGTTTTTTCTTCTTAGCTTGTATTTAAGGAATCAATACGAGTACACCGGACAGAATCACTTGAACTTGATTGATCCAAGCCTTACCCCCATTTCGTTGTTATTTTCTACCCTCATTACCTAATAAAAATACAGAAATTTATTTTATAAAAAGTGCACATATTTTATTAATAATTTTACTTGTACAAATAAAAAGTACTTTCAATAAAATATTTAAATATGAAAGAAGGCTTTTCTATGAAAGAGTTGATCCTTATTATCAACGCTATTATCTGATTCAACATTAATATATTATGCTAGATACTAAGGAAAAAATTAACGGATTGTAGTTCGAGTTTCGGCTATTGGCGTAATTTGTGTTCTAAGAATCTTAAGCATGATTTTTTTTGTGTAAAATACTTGCATATGCTTTTTGTGTTCCGCAAAATCGATGGCGTGTCTGAAAATTGGTTATATATGATCATTGTTTTAATAAATTACATTAAAATTATAGATTGAAGAGTATCTGTTATTTTATTTTCTGAATATTCATTCCTCAGAATTATATCGAAAAATTTATTGCACAAGATAGAAATCTTCAGGAAAAATAACGAGTACACGCCCAACATAACGTGGCTTTAATTATTTGACCAGACGCTTCCTTATCACGCGATAAAGTATAACTCAAAAAAATATTTGCAACTAAACACGCATTATTCCAATAAAACCAAGGGGAATTACTGTCGTGGTCACCTCTTTTTTTGTCTCTAGAAAATCGAAAAATCATCCGATTTCGATGATTTTTTTAAATCTTCGTTATTATGGCGAATAAAAAAAATACAAGAATAAAAGAAATGTGAACTTATATTGGTTTCAAGGCTTTAAATGTTTATGAAAATGCACTCATTTACGTATAATTGTTGATAACTTTTTTTTAAATAATCAAATGAAGTTGTTATTTTTATTCATAATCTACACAAATAAAACGAACATTTAAAAAAATTAAAAAAATGTTTCTTAATTAGTTTTTAATTTGGTTTTTATTGAGTGTAAGATCGAGCGATGCGAGCTTGGGACTTAGGGCGTCCCGATTCGGACAGGTTAGGTTAGAAGGAGATGATGGGGACAAGTGAGCGAGCGAAGCGAGCCACCCCGCCATCTGTCCCAATTTGGATGCTCTAAAGTCCCGAGCTCATAATTATTTCGATTTAAAGTTAGAAAACCATACAAAAACTTTAAGTGGGATAAAAAAATAATAGACAAACATTTTTTAATGTTTATATTTTTTTTTAATGTTTGTTTTATGATCACGTAAGTGCGTTTATGATCACATTTAAAGTTATAAAACTATATGAGATCTGCAGGTGAGATATTTTCTACATTTTTTACCATACTATTTCCATCGATTTTCTAGAGCCAATAAACGAGGTGACCGCGATAATATAAAATTACCAAAAGATGATATTTAATAATATATTTTGTGCTGTGGCTACAGTATTGATGAATAAAATTACTAATCTTACAAAAAAATTTTACTGGCAAGATAGTTGACAAATATACCGACCATGCGGGTAGATTTGTTCATGACTTTGCTTTGGCATATGGTCTGACACAACTGATTACCTCGCCTACGCGGATCGTTTCCTTTATTTTTTTCAACGATTTTCTTCACCGAAGTTCACAAGGTAAATCAGTACTTACAATCGCAATTAAAATTTTTTTTGATGGTGTCGGATATCTAACCCGTGATTTTTGCGTACAGTAAAACTTACCGGTGAGCGCTTAGCCTCAGAGATGCAGCTTTATATGCAACAGTTTTCTTGTAATTAGTATTTTCTGGATAACACACTTCAACATTGTACAACTTTATTTCAAGTTACGACTACAATATTATGTGCAGCGCGGCACTAATTGCTCTGCAGTAAACTCATAAATGACAGGAAGCCTGTGCACAGCAATTAAATGTATATAAGCTTTAATTTAATTTTTTTATTGAAATTTTACATGTTTTACACGCTTTATTCAACGGATACTGAGTTCGGAAGATTTGTTATTGATGATTCCTTGTTACATCTCGTATAAAATTAATCCATATGATATAATTTGGGCTTTTTAATAATGTAAAAGTAAACGAAATTTACAGCCTTTAGGTTATTTTGAGGATGGAAGATTTGATGACATTTCCGGTGATAGAAAGTTAGTTTTTATGTGTGACATTTATAAATGGGTCGCTTTTCGCTTGAACAAAGTTGAGAAATTTTAAAAACTTATTTCTGTGTGGGTGAGTCTTCTTCTCAAACTTTAAGTAAATCAAAAAAAAAAAAAATTACATAACAAATGTGCCAGCCACAGTTTGTGGATCAATTTGCGAGTTTGTGAAACAGGATCGTTGTTGGATGAAAACAACCCGTGTACGTACTCGTCCAGTGCCCTCAACTAAAAACTCGATGCTGTTGCTCAATGTGAGCGTGAACAAACATTAACATCACCTCGTCATCCTTCACAAAATTTGAACAATCCACGCACTTCTTTGAGAAGAATTTTGCGTAAAGATCTCGGTATAAATGCATTCAAAGTTTAATTAGTGCAACAGCTGGAGCCGCATGATCATCCGATGCGTTTTGCGGTTTGCTCAATGGACCGAAGACCGCTTGATCGAAGATGAAAATTTTTACTGAAAAGTTATCTTTTCAGATGAAGCTCATTTCCACCTCAGAGGATAAATCATATATTATCATACCAAGGGCTCAGAAAATCCACACGTTATCGTGGATAAACCAATGCATCCACAACGATTGACTGTCTGATGCGGATTTTGGTCTTTGAGCATTATTAGGCCATTTTCTTCGAAAATGAGCAAGGAAACGCTGTTACAGTGAATGGCGACCGCTACCACGCCAAGATAAGCGATTGTTTGTTTACTAAAATTGAAGAGGATGACAAAGATGGCATTTGGTTACAACAGGACGGCGCAACGTGCCAAACAGCCAGCGTAACAATCGATCTTTTGAGCACTGTTTTCGAAAATCGCATTATCAGCCGAAATGCTGATGTCAATATGGCCACCTCGAAGCTGAGATTTGACTTCGTTGGACTTTTTTTTGTTACCGTTAAGGACAAGTGTTACGCTAACCATCCAGAGACGATTGACGACTTGAAACATAAAATCAAAGTTACCATGAAAAAAAGTTACCCAAACAATGAAAAATGTACTAAAAAATTGGACTGATCGAATGCCGTATTGTAAGGCTAGCTAGCTAGCGTGGCATTCATTTGAATGATGTTGTCTTTCATTCCTAAATGGCAAAGTTCTCTTTCTAATAAGCTCATAACTTTGATAAAATATTCACTAGATTTTTTTAAAGCTGATTCAAATTTCAACTTTTAAATGGCCCACCCCTTACGTCCCACTGGTGGGCATAGGCCTGCTCTGATCTTTGAGAGGGTTTTAGAGCAAGGAAATGTTCGCCGCGCCCTAATGCGTCTTATCGAACTATTTGAAATATTTATTTCTTTGTTTCTCGGACATGTAGGTTTCTTAACGATATTTTCCTTCACCGCCGAGCCCGTGGTAAACTCTTAAAATTGCATTTAATAATGTACTGACTATTAATATTAATTTTATAATATCTCTTTACAGATGTTAAGCTGCTGGCTTCTTTCATCGTATAGACGATAATTAAATGACAACTGGCTGAGTAAAGTTCGGTCACATCACGATTACTAATTACTAAGCGTGTATGGGTGGCATTACTACAAAAATTTCTGGCGTATTGATACGGTTCTTAATGATATCCTACCAAAACAAGCCTAACACCTTAAAGTTAAACAGTGTGGCCAGAGAGTCTAGTCGATACTCCGCTAGGGATCCACGATTAAGACATTAATTTTGTATGAAACATAATTCAACTGCCAGTATTACATTATACAATAATAATTAGTCGAGTGAGAATGGAAAAAGATTTGAATGAGTCTAATATCGTTTTAAGAAATACAAGAACTCCACGAGATAAAGGTAGAGCTGGCGATGTGAGAGAATCCCTTTTATCAGATTCTACGTCAGGTATTTGTAACGACGAAGACGAAAACACATGTAGTGATGACACTGCGTCATTTTCAAGTGTGGATATAGAAATTAGTAATAAAGAAGGGCTGTTAGCTTTTGGCAAGAAAAAAAGCATCAAAGGTAGTGAACATCCTGTTAGTGGAAGCAAAACATTAAATGATATTGATATTAAAACAACGCTACATACTGTTACTGAAGAGAGAAAAAAATGTGACGTTAACGCCATAACTATTGATACCACGCCTAGTATACCCGATGGTGGTTGGGGATGGGTGGTTGTAATGTCATCATTTATTATTTCTATGATTGCAGATGGGATTAGCTTTTCATTTGGCTTATTGTACATTGAATTTCTGGACGAGTTTAAATCCAGCAAATCAACGACTGCTTGGATTGGTAGTCTTTTTATTGCTGTACCACTTCTATCAGGTCCTGTAATGAGTGCTTTGGTTGATAAATATGGCTGTCGTAGTATGACAATTTTGGGTGGAATAATATCTACTGTTGGATTTATCTTAGCCTCAATTTCTACAACAATTGAAATGATGATGATTACGTTTGGAGTTATTGCTGGAATGGGTCTTGGATTAGTTTATGTCACAGCCGTCGTTTCTATTGCGTACTGGTTTGAAAAGAAAAGAAACCTAGCTGTAGGCTTAGGAGCCTGCGGTACAGGTGTAGGGACATTTGTGTATGCACCGATGACGCAATATTTAATAGAAGAATATGGATGGAGAGGAACAATTCTTTTATTATCAGGAACACTTCTTAATTTATGCGTATGTGGTAGTGTTATGAGAGATCCTGATTGGTGGATACAAGAACAAAAGAAACAGCGTAATGAAGAAAAGTCTTGTAACAGTGGAGAAGATATTCAATCCAAAAACTCCAGCTATACTTCCTTAGTAAATCCCTATGTATTTGATGCACCGTCTAGGGGTAAGGGTATGAGTCGATTAATAATAAAAGGCGTGCCTCCAGAAAAGGTAATAAGAGATGAAGTGGCAGCTATTAAACGATACGAAAACATCTCAAAGTACACTCAAAGAACCACCAAAAGATCAAGATCTTTAGAAAATTTGCCTACTTATCTGACGTATGATGATAAGGTAAGATGAGTTTAAACAGTGCCAATTTATTAAAACAAATAAAAGAAATCAAATAAAACATACACTGACATAATTACGTTCAAACATTGCTATTTAATGATTTGCCTGCCAAGCGTGACGATGCACCTATTTCTGACGCCAAATAGCAGTGCAAGCAATGAGAAATTGTAGGGGGGAGGGTTCCTAATCAGACGAATACCAAGGCAGAGAAGGAGTCCTATCACGTAGTACAAAAAATAAGACTTGTATGACATAATTCTGAGTATGCATACTAACTTGAAGCTTTTTATATTTTAGGTGTCGATGAAGATGCTAGATACCTTAATTAAAACAATTAGCAAGCAAAATAATATTGAGGTAAAATATCCGTTATTTACAAAGAATAATACATACACAAAGGAAAACAAGGAATCAATAATAACAGTAGACTTTGATGAAGCCAATGATCCACCAGCCGTAGCTTATACAATGCAATTTCTCCATCGTACCCATTCTGAAAAATACGATAATAACAAAGAAAAAGACTTCAAAAAGTATCAACTTAAGAACAGTAAGCAGAATGAAATGGTGAAGTTTATGAATCCTAAAACAAAAACTAATAAACCAATTTTAAAGCAAAATAGTAAAGAAAGTCGACGCGAATGGTTTAGGAAGCAGTTTTCAGTGAATCATCATTACTTGAAAGACTTGAAAATGCCTATCAATTCAATAAGTCACAGAAACGCTATGCTAAATATAAAAAAATACAGATTGAAAGCGTCATCCTGTCCGGATATATTTAAAAATTCAATGATAACAATAAACGAAAAGGAAGAAGTAAGTATGTGCATAATAATAATATATCGCTGGTAAAATTTAATAGGGCAATTTTTAAGAGGATAATCTAGTCTGTAAGATCTTTGAAGAATAAGTTTTAAACGATCTATTACGGTCGCGCTGTACTCGAACGAGCAAGCTAGACAATCGAGAGAGATGAGTGCAATTCGAAACGATTATACCAATGAAAAATTGATGAAATCATTCCCAGTATTCCCCTGTCTCCTTCTCCAAAACTAGACTAATTTTAAGAGTTGTGATTATATTTGTATATTTTTCTCTTATTTTTATGTTCGGTAAATTTGTTTTCTTGGTGTTTGATAATGGCGGTGTACTTCTAATAAGTAATTTTAACAGTTTTCTAGTTTTGAAATATTTTAATTATAAAAAATGAAACATGGCAGCGATAGTTAAATATCATTTCATAAAAATATTTGCTGTAATATTGTTATCTGGGAAGAAAACAGAGAAATACGTTTGTATGGGTGTAATGCCTTTATCCTCCTCTAAGATTTTATCCTCTTTAGAGGACTATCTGTTTCATACCGCTCGCTCTACCTCCTTACTCGTGCAATATAGAAAGTTGTAAGTCTTGAAGGCAATTGCCTACATTTCCTTAGTGAAATATTGTTTTGGGCGATAACGTTTTCACACCCCTCTAAACATTTATGAAATGAGAAAATTTTAATCTCATTATATTCAGCAGACCTTAATCTAGTTCTGAAGGTTTTTATTTTTCAGTGATTCAATTTAGTTTAATTTGAAAAAAACTCGAGGAAGTTTTTAAGTCAAAAATGTAGATATTTAGATGCTAATAACGTATATCATACGCCATATTTCTTAAAAATAAAAACGTACGGACCTAGTTTTTCGTTATATCTAAAACATTTTCAAAAATTATGGAACTATAATAACTAACTAATATATATCATATATAAGACTATGTTTACGGGGGAAAATGTTTTCGCTTTAAGTATGAAAATTTTCAGTTTCACACTCCTCCTAAGATAAACAATCTTGAATATTTTTCATTGATGTGCGACGTCAATCACTTTTTTTGAAGGAAATTTTAACTTTTTATTTCGTTTTAAATTATTTATTTTCTTGTGTCGTTAAGTAGTGACATGGATCCAATCGTAATAATTAAAATTTAAAAAAGTAAATCACTCCCAATGAATTTTGGCAGATTTTGGAGTTCGGACGTACTGGATAATATTATGCAGTTTTCCTCATAATATTTTATTTTACGTGATAAATCAGCACTTACGTAGGCGGTCCCATAATGAATTGGCTTAACTATGAACCAATGAAGGAAATGAAACGAAACCAATTTTATTTTTCAATATAATCACCATGAATACTAACACACTTCTGACATCTGTGAATCAACATCTCTAAACCTTTATAAAAATAATTACATTTTTTATCCTCAAAATGACTGAAGACGGCCGCCTGCAACTCTTCATCGCTTGAAAATTTTCTTCCTTTTAAGTCCCGCTTTAAATTTGGAAATAAATAATAGTCGGACGGGGCCATGTCTGGACTGTAAGGTAGATGTTGAACTTCTGTGAACCCGCATTGACGAACTGCATTCTTCGAAACACCAGCGGTATGAACAGGGGCGTTGTCATGGAGCAACAGGACACCTTTAGACAGCTAGCCTCTTCGTTTTTCCTTTATCTTGTCTAGTAATTTATATATTAAAGAAGCATAATATTTGCCGTTCACGACTGTATTACGTTCTTTAAAATCCACCATCAAAATGCCTTGAAAATCCCAAAATATTGTGCACATCAGTTCTTTAGTCGATTGTTGCACCTTTGCCTTTCTAGGGGGCTTTTCACCCTTATAACGCCATTCCATTGACTTGCGCTTGCTTTGTGGATCATAATACAAGATCATAGTTTCATCACCAGTCACTAGCCGCTCGATCACAGTCTTTGGATTTTCGCCACAAAGATCCAAAAACTCCGAAGCGCAGCGCACTCTTTCCTGTCTCTGTACCGCTGAAAGAAGTTTCGGTACCCATCTTGCACTCACTTTTTTCATGTGAAGATGTTCATGGATCGCGCGATGAACGGTACTCTTAGAGAGCCCAAGCCTTGCTGCAATTTCTCTAATCTTCCAACGGCGGTCACTCAGAACCTCCTCTTCGATAAGAGCAATCGTTTCGGGAGTGAGCACTTCCACATGTCGACCGTCGTGGCCAAAGTCTTCAACGGTTTCTCTCCCGAGGCAAAACTCTTTCACCCAATTTTTCACTGTGGTATAGGAGGGGGCAGACTCCTTATACACGCCATCCAACCGTTCTTTTATTTGGGCAGGGGATAAGCCTTCTTTAAACAGAAACTTTATGACACTTCGATGCTCAGTTTTCGACATTTTGAAAAAATACGCGACTCTCGTTATTCAAATGCCTGTTAAACTAAGACTAAGCATTTCATGTCGATGCATGTTTCTTATATTAAGTGCACGATATACGTACTATTTAATGCAACACAACATGTAGCGACATGTCGCGTTGAACTATATCAGGCCAGTTCATTATGGGACCGCCTGGTAAATTGCAATTAACGACTTAATTGGTGCCTGTGGGGATTGAATCCGGATTGCTCGAGTACAGTGGAATTTACTCCAAGGTATTAGTCCCCTGAGATGCTGTGAAACTCCATAGACCGACTATGTTAAATTCAATAAAGATTTACATACAATTTCAGTACATCCTACCTACATCTATTTGTGGATCCTAAAGATAAGAAGAAGTGTACTAGTTTAATATTTTTTCAGTATTCCCAAATTATTCAAACTTATTAAGTAACAATTATCATTCGTTGGTTTTCAGAAATGGTATGACGGCTGTTTAAGTTGCCTGGCCGACATGTTCAATATTTCATTGTTCAAGAAAATAACCTTCAACCTGTTGTGCTCGGGTACCATTATTCTTTTCATCTGGTTTATAGTCCCCTACTTCTATTTGGCTGAGCATATGATACAAAAGGGATACACTGAAGACGATGGTGCAGTTATGTTGAGTCTTATTGGAATTACCAACACGATTGGCATGGTTAGTATTAATGGAATAGGAATTTTTTGTACAAGTTACATGAATATTTTTAATAATTATTTGCACTGAGTATACTACTACTCTACTAATTTTTAAATGTAGAAAAAAGTTACAAAACAACTAATTTTTCAATTAGGAACTACCATTTAAATAAAGTAACAAGAAAAATTTACTCATTTAATTTAGGAAAACATGTAATAATAGACGCATTGGATGATGTGAAATTGTATAAAAATATAATTGAATTTTAAAATCACCTTCATGCAATTACCCTCAAAATCTTGAAATTCAATCACTTCATTAAAATGTAGGTATGTTTAATAATTCTACTACATTATAATTTAAAAAATACGATTGCAATAACAATGCCTTTTAGAACTTAAAATCAAAGTAGTAATAATAAAAAATAAAAAGAAATTATTTAAAATATGTATATAACTTTAACCAAGTAGACATTAGTTTCTTTACAATATGAAATTTAATTTATATAAAACAATAAAAATACCATGAGATATTTGTAAATAGATAATCTCGAGGTTTCCAGAAATAGAGAATACAAATACAAGGTGACAAACTACGTATCGTGCCAAATTCTTGCTGAATGCCGTTGATTCTCTAAAAGTGGAAAGCAAAATGATTTATTTATTTTTCGATGTCACCAATAGTCCAGGTTACTTAGAATATATTTATCACATTTTAAATATTATGACAAGTTAGTATTATACGCCAAATAATAACAACACATTTTAAATTTGTAGGTGCTAACATTTGTGTGAAAACTGAATACCCAAATTGTTGTTTTTCTGGTATGGTTGACTGCCCCAAGTCTAGACGTTATCGATTTTATCATAAAGAAAATACCATAAATGGGTTGGTTACTGTGTTGTTGCATAAACTTGTAGGTACTATGTGACCCTATTTGTTTAAACTTCGGAAAATGTCGCCATCAGAAGGAGGGCGTTATCATTATTATCATCATAATAGTCTATCATTATAATAATATCGTGCTGAACTAAGTTCCCACAAACATCACAAATATCACGTGGCAACCCTTTACTAGATAAAATTACGACTTAACGACAAACTTACAGGAAGTTGGTGGGCACGATAATGTATAACAATGAACAACTACGAGAAAAAAGCAAAAAAACATCTATCGGCAGTAAACATTATAATTTCTTGCCCAAATTCATTAATTGAAATGAAACTAAGCAAATATTGTTTTTACAGGTGGGTCTTGGATATATTGGAGACTTTCCTAACGTCTCAATTGCAAATCTATATGCAGTCTGTCTTATTCTTTGTGGAGCTTCGGTGGCAGCGATTCCCTCAGCTACTTCTAATTACTGGATTTTAGCTTCTACATCTTCAGCTTTTGGGTTGTTATTTGCAGCATCTTTTACCTTTACACCGAGTCTGTTAGTGAAGATAGTATCTCTGGACGACTTTACTTCAGCATACGGACTGGTGTTACTGGCACAAGGTATCGGACATTTAATTGGGCCACCACTATCTGGTAAGGAAAATTGATAATATAATATTATACAAGGATATATATCCTTCCACCTTTACAATTCCTGTCTGTTTAGAATATCTTATGGAAACGTTTTCATTTTCATTTATAGAAATGCTTCCTAAGTGTTTAGTACTTAATTGCAGTACCAAGACATAACATATTTTGGTTGGCAATTTATGAGATTACTTTTCGGGATTTTAATAAATCCAATTCTAGACATCAAGTATACTCACGGAATGAAATACGGTCAATGATTATCTCATGTCATTATCACCTGTTATAATATCCATGGGCATGGACATCATAATTATAATGTATTACTTTTTATTATATATATATATATATATATATCTTTTCTTTTGTTCATGTTCAAGACTTGGTGTTAAAGATGTGTTATATGTACAATATGTATATTTATCTTTTTATCTTTTCAGGTCTTATTTATGACTTGACTTTCTCATGGGAGCTTGCCTTCTTCTTAGCCGGTGGCTGGATTGTTGTATCTGGAGTTCTTATCTCTTTCATTCAACCTGTAAAAGATTATCAACAAAGGCGTGAAAATATGATAAAGCGTAGCGATTCTGGTATTGTGTAAATTCTATTTCTATACGCCTCTGCGTAGTTTTTTTGCGAGGTTTTAGCACTTTTGTCGTATCAAATATAATAATGGTAAAATCTACGAGAACACAATAGGAGGGGCGTCCAGATTTAGATTTAATGATGCTTGATACAGGTAAATGCAAATATATTAATAGTTGCTTTGCAACCATCCGCTCAATTAAATAAAATGATGTGTCTTACCTGGTTTGAAGAGCACCAACACCACTATTCCAGGAAAGACACACCATCGACGATAATACGACACATGTTTTGCCTCTAAACGAGGCATCTTCAGGTGATGTAGACTCTACGGCGGCTGACCGCTGAAAATCTCAGGTCAGGTCAGTCTCTAGGTAAGACACATCATTTTATTTAATTGAGCGGATGGTTGCAAAGTAACCATTAATATCTTTACTATAATATATTTCTGCAAAGAACCGCCTGATTCTATCAATTAACAGGTAAATGTGACAATATCTATCAAAAAGAAAAAGGAGGCCGGTGCTGAATTAAAATAGACGATCGCTAACAGTATCTGTACCGTCGTTGATCAGGGAATAAGCATTTGCCTTAAAATACGTAGGTAATTATAGCATACTAGGAAAACGAGCTAGATCCTCGACAGCACCAATGACATAGTTAATTGCAATAATAAATGTTGATTTACAGCGCTTGTCCGAGAACATAAAATATTTTAATGGATATTTCAAGTCTGTTAACACTCATTGGAAGTGGAGTGGACTCTATTTAGTTCTGAAATCCTCTCAAGAATGAAAGGAGGCCTGTGGCCAGTTGTGGCATGTATATGGGATGTAATTTTTTTCCACTTCTCCATTAGCCCTCTTCCGTTATAGGGACTATTTAGGCTATTTCGCTATCCATCCGAAACCATAAAAAATTTCTGGCATTCCCCATAGTCACCTTAATACGATATCCGCGGGACATAATTCGGTGATAGGTTCTCTAACGCCGCCACCATTCGACACTTTGCTATAACCACTATTTAATATATTTCTGTATTAAATAGGGTTATAGTCACTTATTTTATTACTAACCTCTTCTTCTTCATCAATTACTGGTCAATATTCCATAGCTGGACTCGAGCCCTTTCTATAATTCATCTTCTTTGACCATAACCGCCGCGCCGCCAGAATTCGCCATTTTGGAATAACCATTCCGCACTATACTCGCACTATATCTGATTATAATCAGACCAAATGCTTAATGTTTAAAGTTGCAGACTGCAAACTCGGAAAGACGCGTGGATTCGAATTCTCCATACGTGGAATACTGGAGTGGTGAATAGGTGGTAGGAATGTTTTAAACCACTCCTACTAGTATTCCACTTAACTAGCATTTATTAAGAAAAACCACCCAAAACCACCCTAAAAACCACCCTTATTAAGAAAAACTGTCTACGCTTTAATAATGACTACACATTACAGGGGTTTTAAGTGTAGGCATGTACGTGTTGTAAACCTGAAAATAAACTATAAGCATAAAATTAAGGTAAATAATTGTATGTCAATTGTTTGATCCTTTATGCACAATAGCATTTTTCTATGATATATTGTTATTGTATTATTAAATGGAATGTTCATTAAACAACTGTTGTAGTAAATTTATAAAGTGCTATATTTAATCAATAATATTTTGAAAAATATTAACGCCATTGTAAGAAAAAAAAGTAAAAATATAATCAACAAATGTTTTTTTAATTTCTTTCTTCTACTTCTATATCACCCCATAAAAGTTCACTCTTGGATATGGATGCGGTAAGTCTGGATGCGGTAAGTATGATACAAGAATTAACAATAATGAAGTATATAACTATATAGGCTGAAGCGCGAATAGATCGGCTCTACCGTGAAAGGACCACGCCCTCAAAGAATTCCAGTGTAAAATAGCAAGTTAACGCTGCTGCGTTTCGTATAATGAATGTAGAGAACCAGAGACAATTTTTGCTGGAAACGAGGTATTCCATCGTAGTCCTCAGGGGTGCCAACGAATCTGCATTCTGATTCTTAATCGAGGATAAATGTTGATATCTATGAGTCAGAGCATCCATTTACTATCAGGTGGACTGTTAGCTTGTTTGTCACCCTTATTGTACATAAAATAATGCTTAATTTACGAAAAAAATAGTGTTACGAGCTTAGGGTTCGTGACAATAAAAACTGCCGATTGAATTACCAAAATTAACACTTTTATTACCGAACACCAATTAAAACTTAAAAGACACTAATAATTAATCATACTGATTCACTTTATTTCGCTCGGAAGCTTCGCTTGTCTTGCCAAATTCAATACGGCCCCGATCGCGGCATGCAGCGGGTTTAAATACACTTTTACGCCGAAACATCCAGAATATTCACGGGCGCCGACCGACCAGACGCAGAAAGTTGGAGTGTGAGGCTTCTAGAAAGCTTAGTTCTTCAATTCGATACTAAATGGCGCTGTTGGTTAAAATATTAGTTATGCCATTTTCTGGAAAGCTCTCCTCGCTCTGTTACCCGACACTAGATGGCGCTAGTGCTAGACGTCAACTTAGGCGCGCAACACTGCCCCCTCCTAAGACAAGCTCGTCCCGAGCATTATCGGACCCATAATAACGCGCCATGCGATCTACATGGACGATCTTAGGAGTCCCTCTTGCGCCTTTCTGTATCCGGTAGGTTACATCGTTTATCCTGGTCACAATCCGGTACGGGCCATCCCATTTAGCTTGAAGCTTAGGAGATTTCCCTTTGCTGCGGACTGGATTGTGCAACCACACTAGTGAACCTTCGTCGAACCCTTTGTTGTTCATTTTGCGGTCATACCGGGTTTTCATCTTTTCAGACATTTGCTACATACATATGCAATAGACTTGCGGAACAAAATGAATGACATAAATGTCATTCATTTTGTTCCGCAAGTCTATTGCATAATCGGTAATACTGCGTGGGGCATCAGGTGGTATCCCGGTGATCAGGTCTGCAGGCACCCGTAATTCTCTTCCAAAGTTTGCGAAAGCTGGTGTCACTGCTGTACTTTCGTGAACAGCGCTTCGATATGACAACAAAAACGGTTGTATGTGCTTGTCCCAATCTCGTTGCCGATTGTCTACAACTTTTGCTAGGTATCTCTCCAATGTCTGATTAAATCGTTCCACCATTCCATCAGATTGCGGGTGATAAGAAGTCGTTCTTGTTTTATGAGTACCCATAACTCGGCAAGTTTCCTGGAATATTTGAGACTCAAAATTCCTTCCTTGATCGCTGTGAATCTCTAAAGGTACTCCAAAACGACAGAAGACTTCATGAACTAGTTTATCCGCAACTGTTGAAGCTTCTTGATTTGGAATGGCGAAAACTTCTGGCCACTTAGTGAAGTGATCCATCACAACCATGAAATACTTGTTACCGCTTTCACTCTCCGGAAACGGCCCCACTACGTCAATGGCTATTCTCTCCCATGGTGCCCCAACATTGTACAACTTCAATGCACCTCTACTACGAGTCAGAGGTCCCTTTATAGCCGCACAACTTGTACATTTGCGACACCAGTCCTCGACATCGTTTCGACAGTGGGCCCAGTAAAACCGTTCTCGGATCTTCAGTAGAGTTCGTTTAACTCCCAGATGGACTCCTGAACAATCATTCTGGTACAGCAGTAGAACATCCGGTACTTTAGCTTTAGGGACAACCATTTGCAAATGACAGCTGCCTCCCCGAACATTTTCCCATTTACGGCATAGAACTCCATCCTGAAGCAGCAAGCAATCCACCTCGCAACTAGTCCTTCTGGATTTTTAAACTGCAATAGCCATTTTAGTGCAGCATGGTCAGTTCTTAAGTGAAATTTTCGCCCCAGAAGATATTTGCTAAAATGCTGCAACGACTTTACCACAGCTACCAATTCGCGTCTTGTGACACAATAGTTCCTTTCCGGTTTTGACAACGACTTGCTGAAGTACGCTATCACGACCTCTTGGTCACCGTTCCGTTGAGATAACACACCGCCAAGTCCTATATCACTTGCGTCTGTGTCAACTATAAATTCTTTGCTTGCATCAGGGTATCCCAAAATAGGTGTTTTGCACAGACGGTCCTTGAGCTCCTGGAATGCGATATTGCGACTTTCATCCCAGCAGAAATGTCGCTTCTCCACGGTAATAGGAGCACAAACCCAAAAATGCTCTAACCTGCGTCTTGTCTTTTGAAACCGGCCAATCCTTGACAGCGGCGATTTTCTCTGGATCCGTGCGGATACCTTCTTCCGATACTACATACCCCAAAAAGTTAACTTGCCGTTTGAATAGTGAACATTTCTTCGGACTCAACTTGAGGTTGGCACTCTGAATCTTCATGAGCACACGTTCTAGGTTTGGAAGGTGTTCTTCAAACGTACGGGCCACGATGATGATGTCATCCAAGTAGACCAGACAGGCATCGCCAATTAGCCCGGTAAGTACAAGCTCCATCAGCCTTTCAAACGTTGCTGGAGCATTGCACAATCCAAACGGCATTACTTTAAATTGCCACAGACCCTTTCCTGTCGAGAACGCAGTTTTCTCTTTGTCCTTAGGGTCGATTTCAACTTGCCAGTAGCCACTTTTTAGATCCAGCGTGCTAAACCACTTTACTCCTGTAAGCATGTCCAGCGTGTCATCAATTCTTGGCAAGGGATAGCTGTCATTCTTTGTAACGTCGTTCAGACGGTGGTAGTCAACACAGAACCGCATGCTGCCGTCCTTCTTCTTTACCAGCATCACGGGTGAACACCATGGACTAGACGAAGGTCCAATAACACCATACTTCACCATTGCTTCAATCATGGTTTTCACTTCCTTTTCACGTGCTACCGGCAATCCTCTTGGCCGCTGACGGATAGGCAATTCTTCTCCTGTGTTTATTTTGTGTTTAACTAAGGCAGTCTTTCCTATGTCAGCATCGTTTAATGAGTTATCGGCGTACTTGAGTAACAACTTCTTCGCCTTGACCATTTCGTTCGGGGAGAGAACGCTGTGATAGTCTTCCAAAAGTGTGGTCACTCTCATTTTTGAATCCTTGCTGGGGGTCCCACTCGATAGATATTGGCACCGACGTAACCAATGCACTTCCTCACAAGTACCAACCAGTGTGCCTTTTTCTATAATCTGTTCCTGGTGACAAAGGTTCAGCACATGTACTCCTGAGATGTCTGTGGTTCTGACCAAGGTTCGAGCTACTTTCCATGGAAGGTCATTGTTTACCCTTTCCACGAGTATACAACGGTGAGCTTGCCCAGGGTTCCGAGGAAGACTAACCGGCACAATCGTTTCCGATCTCGGCGGAAGAACAATATTCTTAATGCTGTACACGTTCCCTGGTAACGCACCTTCCATAAAAAGTTCCTCCTGTCCACATTTCAAACACCTTGCTTAACGTCGATCTCACAACAATTATTCTTCATAAAGTCTAGACCCAGGATGCAATCGTCCATTATATCAGCCACGATGACATTATGCAGGTAGATCATGTTGCCTTGCTTCAATTCCATCTCCTTGATCTCCACCGACGGGTATACACTGACCGGTGGCTGTTACCAAATTAATGCGTTCTCGGTTGTATGCGGAGTCGCCAAGGAACTGTCTTATAAGTTGGGAACTAACAACCGTGCGAGAGGCTCCAGTGTCTATGGTCAATTTACACGGCATTCCGTTGACCTCGCCCTTGATGATTAGATTGTTTCCATCATGGGTTTGTGAGATCGAGATCCTTGGGGCTCTTTTAACATCAGCCAGCACCCACCCCGTAGTTCTGGCTTTTACTCGTTTCCCTGCTGTTGCTGGGCGGTGTTGTTGGCCGCACTACCCTTCTGAGATCGTTCACCTTCCCTTTCTAGGGTTCGCTTAGGGCAGCTGGATCGAAGATGGCCCCTTTCCCCACAGCCATAGCATCTAGGGCTGTATTCTTTGTTGCGGTCGCAAACTGTAGCTACTGCAACCTCTCTGACGCGATGGGAACGATGATCCTGCAGCACGGCTTTCACCTCCAGTGCATGGGCCAAGGCGTCCTTAAGCGTCTCGTGGTGCCCGAGCCTCACTTCAGCTCTGACTTCAAGGTCGCGGATGCCGTCGATGAATGTCTGCACTAGGTTCCCTTCAATGAGTGCAGGTACAGACCGGTATGCTTTTCGCACCAGCTCCTCCACCTTTAGAGCCCACTGCTGCAGGTTTTCGTTGATGCGCTGCACGCGATCTTTAAGCTGCGCACGAAAGACATGTTCCAGGTGAGCGTCGCCATATCGCCTCCAATGCCTCAAGGAGTTGCTCATAAGTCACTTCCTCACCGAGAGCTTCCAGAACTGCTAAGGCCTGGTCGCGCAGGCCTAGTGTGAGAGCAGTCATGGCCTGATTTTTATTCCAGCCGTTCGTCTTCATAACAGCCTCGAACTGGATTTTGTGGGCTGACCAAGAAGAAGTCCCGTCGAACGGTGGCACCTTGAACCTACGTAGCAAAGGTGTAGTAGCTACTCCGAAAGCTGTAGTTCCATCCCCAAGTTTGAATTCGTCCAGTGATTTCTTCATGTCAGCCATTACGTTGTCAACCCGATTGTTCACTTGGTCGATTCGGGTTTCAGCTTTTCAGCTTCCGACAGGCGGTTGTCATGCTCAGCAACCCTATCGTTCACCTCCTTTATCTCCTTCCCGAAGGTAGCGTGAAGATCCTTCATGATGATCATGATGGAGCATCTGCTCTTCCAACGGACGGGCCTGTTTCTCCTGTCAGCGGGCCTTTTCCTCCTGTCGGCGGGCCTGTTCCTCCTTTCGGCGAGCCTGTTCCTACAGCATCATCATGAGAGCACCTAAGTCAGGTGCTGCAGATGTAGGAGCTACTGACGGGCCCGCAGCCGGCGGCTGGCCCTCTGATGTCTGCGGCGTTGCACTACCAAATTTTCTTTGGTCCGTCTCCCGCTGGCGTTGACTTCGAGTACGGACACCCTCCGTTTCCCCCTTAGTTAAAATCGGCGTGATTTTATCCCACTTCTGACACCAATTGTTACGAGCTTAGGGTTCGTGACAATAAAAACTGCCGATTGAATTACCAAAATTAACAATTTTATTACCGAACACCAATTAAAACTTAAAAGACACTAATAATTAATCACACTGATTCATTTTATTTCGCTCGAAAGCTTCGCTTGTCTCACCAAATTCAATACTGGCCCGATTGCGGCATGCAGCTGGTTTAAATACACTTTTATGCCGAAACATCCAGAATATTCCCGTAGATACGGGCGCCGACCGACCAGACGCAGAAAGTTGGAGTGTGAGGCTTCTAGAAAGCTTAGTTCTTTAATTCGATACTAGATGGCGCTGTTGGTTAAAAGTATAGTTATGCCATTTTCTGGAAAGCTCTCCTCACTCTGTTACCCGACACTAGATGGCGCTAGTGCCAGACGTCAACTTAGGCACGCAACAATAGGTAAGATCCTTTGTCACGTTCGTACGGTAAGTGAAGACCCTCCCCGATGTTAAAGAGTTGTCTTCTACATCCGAAGAATCCTCTGGAAGCGGGCATACTTTGTATGCTTGTTGGATGTCTTTAGCTGTCAGCATGTTAGCAATCCTTGAGACACCATGCCTTGGATGACACG
Organism: Parnassius apollo; assembly: GCA_907164705.1. Taxonomy (NCBI): domain Eukaryota; kingdom Metazoa; phylum Arthropoda; class Insecta; order Lepidoptera; family Papilionidae; genus Parnassius; species Parnassius apollo. The sequence continues at coordinate 7,191,660 of CAJQZP010000081.1, read as the reverse complement.
TTCTATTCATCTCATAAGCAGCATCAGTAGTCTTAGTCTTAACTTAAGTCTTAACCTTGAAAATGACCTTGACCACGATCCATAGCTGACCTGAAAAGTCTTCCACTTTTATTTCTATTTTAATTATATTGTGAAGGTAGCGTTGACCATAAATTAAATTAAATTTTTGGACTCGCTTAAAGTGCTGAAGGCCAGTGGTGTTATTTTCGGTGATGTCAAGTTATCGTGCTGGTGACCAATAAGACATTAGGCAGAAGTAAGAAAAGCTAAATCTGAAGCATTCGGTGAAAGGGGTCTAGAATTTAAAGTTGACTCTAGTTGCGCCAAATAAGCTGTTATCCCCTCGTAGATTATGTGTGCCTGACTCAACATTCTAACCAAATGGAATTTTACAGATTTAACGTCAACTTCCTATTAAGCCATTGAAACGGAAAAATAAATTTAAGATTTTCTGTGACACAATTCTGAATCATGTGGTTGAATGCTCCAACAAAAGGCGTTACGGTTATTTTATTTGACGCTCAGAATTAAAAAATGAAAAAAATTATATTCAATTGAAGTTTAATATTGAAGTCTTATAATTTACAAAGACAAAGGTAAGGCTTTGTGTCAGTTCTAAAAACTTTCAGTGTCGCTCTCGTATGAACGAAATATTAATTAAACTCGTCAAACATTTAACAATAATATATGCTGAGGATGCTACAGTCCTTTATGCCGATAAGCTAATAAAAATTCAGAACTTGAAAGTGAAATTAATAAGTCCAAAAAAGACAGTGCCCTGGTTAAAGTCTGTTTACCTATCAATTATTATAACAAAAAATAAAATTCTCAAATTTAGAAATTATAAAATCAATCCGATCCATTTAAAAATATCACTTGATGGCTCAGTTACAGAGGAAGAAGAAAATACAAGCTTTTTTGAAGTTAAAATTGACTATCACCTAAATTGGAAATCACACATAAAAAAGATTAACAAGAAAATATCGTATGTTCTTTCAATACTTTCTTAGTCAACCTCTGAATCTGTTACTAGAAATTAATGGTGTTTAATATGGCGCATACTTAATATACCGCCCATCCCAGAACTTGACCGTTGGCCACCCAAGGATCTTGTATAAGGGCGAGGTCAATGTTGTCCTCTGCAAAGCAAACCTCCACCACGGCAGAAGCAGCTGCTGCATGGTGAAGATTTGCTTGGAAGACCCTCGTCTTACCTTTGGGGGGGGGGGGCAGGAGTCTTTTCCGCCTGTTGAGCACGAGAACGTCCTTTACCTGTGCACTTGACCCCTGCCTTACCTTTCGTCAAACCGCTTTCACCTTCCCTCCCTCCAGGCCTGGACGACATGGCGGAAATCTGTGCCTTGGGTCTTCGTCACTCTCATTTGTGGCGTTCCAGTCTCACCCCGAGAGGTGGAGGGGTGGGGGGATTGGTGTTGGGGTGGTTCGGGCTCCATTGCCGCGTCAGAGCCTCGTCTGACTTTAAAAGTTATCATCTTAAAGCCAAGGACGACTCTGCCGCCTGCCTTCCCAAGAGCTTCTGCCGACGGGTCGTCCAGAGAAAAGGTTACTAGGAACCTATTCTCCTCGTCCCTATGGTGGAGGATTCTCCAGAGCTCAGTATGGATAGGTATGGATTTTTCTTTTCCCCTCCCTGGTTCTTTTCCGATTGTGGTTCGGCTACAGACGTGCCCTCCACTTCACGGCTCATCCCAGGTTGGGGCGCAATGTTGCAGGATGTTGGTGAGGCTAAAAGAGCCTCTTCTAGGCCTACAGCTAGTTCCATTAAAGGAGATTTTTAAATATGTTTTTCAAAATGTCGGTTTTCGTCAATTTTGTTCCCACGATTAGCTAGGGAAATACTCGATCAAACCCGGCAGAGCCACGCATGCCGAGGGAAGGGCTAAAATACTACCCGAATCGCCCTGGTCTCGGGTAGGCACCGTTTGCGACTGGACTCCCTCCAGCCACGCATCCATCGGCACGGTACGCTTGACACCTTGGATTGGGTTAGGATAGGAAAAGGGGGTGGGATAAAAGAAAAGAAAAAGAGGATCGTCCGAGTGTTTCTGTTCCGTCTGTTTCCTATTGAATCAGACCAAATAACAGGTGGCAACCACGTGAAGGAGAACTCCTTACACTTGCCCTGGGGATCAACACGACCTGCGTTCTCCCCCAGAGCCATACGCCAAACTGCTCGCCGGACAGGAGAGCAGAATAAGTGTTAGTTAATCTAGTCCTATTTATAATATCAAAAACTTAGGAGTAGACTAACCCCCGCCCGCCTATTTAGAACCTAAGACCCGGTTTACATATTGCGAAGTGACAAATGCGAGTGGCAAGTGCAATTGACAAATGACAAGTGCTTAGTGCGTGTGAACAGACAGTGCCAAGTGATAAGTGGGAATAAAATACGCACTTGTAACTTCTTATTTGCCACTTGTCAGATGTCACTCGCACTTGTCAATTCTCAAAATGTAAACCGGCCCTTAGCCCGTATTATGGTCATTCGGTCATTTCGAGAACGTTATAAATTAATAACTGATTTTTTTCCATTTTTATTCGTTTTTATTGTTTCCTTACATAAAAATTATTCTGTCAAAAGGCAAAAGGTATTTTTGATAGTAAGACACTTAAATGCGCCACTACCCTGGTTTTAAAGGTCTACTCTATTTATTATTGAAAACGGGGTGCATATTTCAAGAGTTAGTGCTTCGATAAATGTTTGTGATAGCTAGAAACATCGTTATGAGATTTTGTAGGTAATATCACGTAATAAAATAATAGTGGTAATTGGGCATTTATTCAACTTTTTAGCGAAATTAAATAAAACTGGTAATTTATTCTTAAAACTTTGAGGTAATTAATTTTTTTTAATGTCTTGTTTAATTTTGGGTACATTTCATACCTCCAATTGGTAAACTATGATAGCAACTGGTAAAGAAAAAAACAACATGAAAAACAAATGTAAAAACCAAAAACATATCTTGAAAATAGTGCAGCAAGTCAGGTTTCTCTACAAAAAATAAAAAACCTAGTTAAAAAGACCTGTAATTTGATGGTATTTGGTGGTAGACGCCCGGCGGTAACTTTGCGCTGGGGCACCTATTAGTGAGTCGAGTAAATCCCACAATGCGGCAGAAAGGCCAACTCTGACAAACACAAATATTGGATAACCTCCCTTTACTTATAATAGATAATAGTTGGCCGTGAAGAATGCCCGGGTAAAGAGGTATACCCCGAAGGCCCTAAACCTGCTGGGCAGAAGAAAAATAAAAAAAGCCGCTATTAAATTGACATCGCCTTATAAAACAAGGTGCCCAGGACCAGCCGATTATAGTGGGCCGTGAAGAGTACCCGGGTAAAGGGGTATACCGAGGCCCGTGGCTCGAAACCTGTTGGGCAGAAAGCCCACGCAGAAGACATCGTAGTAGCAATTCTTGCGGGAAGTTCGAGACCAGCTACAGTTTCCAGTTATAAATCAAGTAAACGCAATTAGGGAAAGTAAAGTTAAAGTTATAAAAGCAGTGAAATTTCAGTATTGCATTTCCAAGGGTTATTTATGTAAACTCGCTGTTTTATTTGAAGACTCACCCTAAAAGTAGGAAAGTAAGGGGATAATATAGAGTCCAATAAGTACATGACTGACCCGTAATCTTAGTCGTCAACCCCTTTCTTTTGAGAAAGTGTTAGGGTTTTAAGTCGAACGTCCCATCAGGGGTCACGCCCACCGCGTTGTTTCCCGAACCCAACGAGGTGTGGTATAGGAAAGGGGTAATTGGTTGATCACTGCTGCGGGCGTGAGATGAAAAACGAGATCTCCTTTTCATACAAAATAAAAATGTATTCGAAGAAGAGCCCCACAGCATACATAAGCATATAGGCAAAAAAGGAGAGAAAATTTCAAATGTTAGGTTATGAGGTTTGGATGCTCGATGGTTGGAATACAAGGATATTGAGGAGAGACTCGGAATACCTACACTTGTCGTGTCTTGACGATAAAAGATGGCAGATGATGACTCGCCGCTTATTAAGCGGGCATCTTACACTGCAATATTAACTGAATGCCAGGGTCAATATTGGTGGTTAACTGCTTAGGGTATACAGATACGAGTCTGTATGCTGAAGATCCTTATACGGTCAGCATCTTTCCGGCATTATAACATTTTACAATTTTACCCTTCAACCTTATGTCTCTAAAACACTAGCTGGATCTAAGCTCTATCTGTTATTATTTTATAGAGCCAGTAGTTTCAGTATTATGACTGCAGTGCGAGTGACTCGGCTCAACCGAGAAAATGCCACGTTTTTACAGAACATAAGGGCAAAAAATCCGAAATAGGTACACAGACTCTTTTTAAACTGTGACACTGCCATGTTTCGTATGGTGTGTGTTGAGAACCGGAGACACCTTTTAGGAGGGGAAATAAATCTCATGGAAAAATACTATATAACTATTTAGATATACGTATTTAAAATACTATATACATTTTGATATAAATTTTCTATCGAAGTTTCTGTTCGAATTCAAAATTCCAAAAATAGAATACAAATAGATAAAATTTGGTCGGTAGTGCTTGCTAAAGTTTTATTGTATTTTTCAAAAGAGGTTATTGTTTACATTTGACAACAGAATCTAAAGGTTTGAATTCGTAATTTTCGGACAAATTCCTTACACTGTTTGTACTATCTTAGTAAAAATGCAGTGCAAGAAATAAAAAAAACATACATCTACAAATATGGTCACAGGTTAAATAAACAAGATGATATCTGCTCACATACTATTTGTCTGGCATTAAGTTTGTTTCGATTATTCATCTTTTTTAGCAACAACATGGACTCGTATATCAAGCTATTAGATTCCAGATGTTACAGAGTGTGTTACAGAGAGCGCGAGCGCTATCATTCTTTCTGATCTTAGAATATTTATTAAACAAAAACAGGATTTTGAAATAGGTAGTTAGCTATGCAGTTGTAATTTTTGAGTCGATAGAGGAGTAACTACAGAATATAGAGTAATGTTTTACCCGCTTCAAAAAAAGAAGCAGGTTCACAATTCTACTGTATTTTTATATAAGTTACGCAATATCTTCGTTAATTTTAAACAGATTTTCATGATTAGTTTTTATTAAATAGGTAATATCTCTATTCCGTTATGTCTTAATTCAATCAAAAGGTAATTCGAAAGAGTCAAAATCGATTCAAATGATAATCACAACCATTGTTTTATGCCCTACCTCAATTGAATTTGTTTGTTATCTATTAACTTAAAATAAGATTATGAAGAAGAAAAGATATTGATATAATTAGACATCGGCTAAGAATCGATACCGAAACTTCGAAAGAAACAAGTAAACCAAACGTTAAATGTCAAAACGAGGGCAACCATTGAACAGTGCTGAACCGCCAACCTTGGCGGATCACCACTTAAAATGAAACTTTTCTAGCCTTCAGTATTATTCCGGTAGAGCAATCAGTCTACGTGTTGAGACCTGGCGGCTTTGAAGAACAATATTGTATGCAAAGTATGGTAAGTAGTAAGTACATGTTGTATGGAAGTTTGCCAAAAGCTGCAGCTGTCGCACCAGAGGTACTTTTGTGAAATGATGCTGTACAGATACTTCAATAAATTCACCTGTTTTATATGATCTTGTATTCGATCCGAAACCAAAATTGCAACAGGTTTCGTGCTAGTTACACAGTAACAGTTACACAGTAGGTCAAACTGTCAACACATCTTTCGGATCATTTGAATAAGTTTCCCTGGGCATCTTTGTCTGGTCATAACCATTCAAAGGCTGTTTCAAAGTCCATGTAACGGTTCACGTTGACAGCAAATAAAAAGTTCGTGTCTTGGGATAGTGCAGTAGTTGCCAAAGCTTGAACTGCGGATTTATTGCACTTATTTGAGCTAACTATGTATACCTAGACCATAGGTGTTAAGAACATCACAGCATCTTGAAGCCACTGGATTTGTAGGCTATCTGTTTTAGTTGTACCCGTACACCCTTATACAAAGGTCTGCAGGTGCTTAGTATCTAACGTATGCTCCACTAAGTTTTACTTTGTTCCACAAACATGTTGATGTCCTTTTTAGCTGACGAAGGATCGTAAACATTAAGTATGTAAAGAAGCCAATTATTATTTTTAGGGTTTTCTTGTTTCACGGATTTTTTTCTGTTTCCCTATTACATCATCATTACAGTAAGTTATGTTTAGATGGATTTATTTTTGGTTTTTACTTTTTTACTTGTGTAAAATTACACACATTGAAATCAAATTTTACGATAGAAAATTGTATACTGGGCGAAGATTTCGCAAGCTTGTAAGATTTTCCAGTATTTTGTTAGTTATTAGTAGTTAGTTAGTTTATTATTTTTATCATTAGTAAATTCTATAAAGGAAATTACTAATAATATTGAAGATTTTAATTGTCACGAATATAACCTACAATAAGTAATTTTCTTTACAGAATAAGGATGGCCACCGATCACAATCACACGTCCCACCTGATGGTCATTGGATGCTGTGGCAGATAGACAACATCTAACCTCGTTCATGAATCAAAATGCAGATGCGTCACCCTAGAGGTTCTCTAAATAATTTACGCTGGTATTTTGTGAAAGCGTGGTCCTACCCCGGGCGAGCCTTACTTGTTTAAACAAAGGTGTAAAATATGGATCTAACATACATTATATTATCCAGTATGAACTGTGAACAACAGTTGAGGTATAAATTCGTTAATAATCTATTTCCTTAAAAAAATTACCGAAAAAATTCACATACAACATACATCAGTAACATGATGTGGTAATGGCGTGGAGAATCCACGTACACGAATTGTACGTGGTAGAGTTATGCTACAGCTATATTATGGTTGTAGCAAGAATGGGTCGACTCGATCAGGGAAGAACCACGATGTCACAGAATACCCGCGTCTAATAGCAGCTCAATGCTGTTATGTTTTGTATGGTAAGTGTAGAGAACCGGAGACCCTTTTACTGGAAACTAGGTTTTGATTGTTAACCGAGAATAGATGTAGATGCTTATGAGCCACAGCATCCACTTACCATCAAGTGGACTGTGTGCTCGTTTTCACCCTTATTCTATAAAAAAAATCACCCCAATTCGACCTGGGACAGCCAAGTAAAGATCTTGTGGCTTCCGATAGATGGCGGTATAACTTAATTCTTACGCCAGACGTAAAATAGTTAGACTGGCGCCGGAAAGCAGCCTCAAAGGTGGGAAACGTCTGGTATTTCCGTCATCAATCCACTTCTTAAGCGTCTCGATTAAAGCTACTCTTCAAAGAACTTTTTTGTTCTTATGATGAAAAATGAAAAAAAAACGAAATAAAAATTTTACCATTACTCGAAATAATATAGATGGAATATCCAAGGTCGTATATATAATAGTAATTCAATTAACTTTATAAACCAATAAACTATAGTGGAGTGATATTTACTGAGTGATGTTTACATGCATACATATGACCTCAACCTTTTAACACTTATGTAAGCTCTCTTGCTGTGTGTATTACTGGTTAAATAATATTTTTAAAAGAAAAATAAATTTATTATCTGTGTAGATATTGAATGTCACAAACGCTTCTTTGCGCATTTCCCTACTAATCTCTATATATAAAAATCAATTGCTGTCCGTTAGTCTCCCAACAACTCGAAAATGGCCCGACCAGACCATGTTTGAGTGGGCGGATGGTTCAGATTGACATTCGGAGCCGCCTATGTGGATAGTATTATGATATAAGAAAAATGCCTGGTTTGTCCTTCTTCTACGGTTGAACGAACTTGATGAATTTAGGAATAGAATAGTGCGTGAAAATCTATACATAAAATGAACATATGCGACGATGCGCCACTTTGGTCCAGATTGGAATAAACTATGTCTTACGTGCAACATGTACTCGTATCAGGTGCCAATGCAAGTAAACTGATACATATAGGAGAGAGTTAATTGGAAATGGACGCAGATGACAAAACAAATTTTTACATATATTTTGCGATGCAGGCAAGTTTAAAAGAAAATTAAATCAGCCAGTTTTCGGCTAGTTGTTATTTTACTCTTCTAAAGATAAAGCGCTTCGTTGAAGAGTTAGTGATAAATAAAGACCGGATTATAATTATATGCAACATATAAAGCCCAAAACATGTATGCAAATATGCAAGAAAATAGCTAAAATATGCTAAAATGGATTATCCATCAAATAGGTCAAAATATGCAACATGAAACAATAAAAAGCAGTATTTTCAAATGTTTTATTTTTTATTTTAAAAAGCTATTATTTCTCAATGATAACAATCGTATTTGCGAAGATATCAAGTACAAAGTATATTAATTTAACAATGAAATCTACAATTTACTAGCTATGTCAACGAAGAGCTCATAAGATGAATTTTCTTCATAAGCTGAATAGATGCAGTGAACGCCAATCATGCGTTACAAATTAAAATACTCGCTTGTATGTGGGCGAAATGAGTGCTTATCACAGCTAGGATATCGAGCAAAGTATGCACGATTTTAAAAATTTTGCTAAAATATGCAACTGCCGCTGATAAGGAGCTAAATATGCAAATGCATATGCAATATGCAAACCCATATAATTTGATTTCTAGTGATAAATAAGCAACATTTTTTAGGTTTTAATATAACACTCAGAGTAATACATGCATACATAATGTATTTATGTAATTACTCCAAGACGTAACTTTGGATGTAACAGTAAGATATGAGGGGTAACAGGGTTAGAAAAACAATTTGAACTCTACGCAAAAGAAATTGTAGAAAAACAATTTCTCTTAAATTATGACATTAAATATTACATCAGTAGGTATTGTATGTAATTTACGGAAAGTCGCAGGCATGTATCATAATAAAGGTGACCTGGGCTGCATTTTTCCAAATAATGTCTGTTTCCGACCTCCACGCGGGGAAGTCGCGGGCAAAAACTAGTAATTATATAAGATAAAGAAACGAAGGAAACTGTTTTATTTTGAGACCAGCTAAAAGTTGATTAGTATAAATTCGGAATTGCTAGACTACGCAAAGCATTACAGCTGCGGTTTCTGGTGTAAAATTCCACTACCATCCGTATCTCGTGATGGATTTGCTTCAATAAAGTTTTAAAACAATTAAATATAATATCTCCAGCGTATAAGTAAACAATATTATCAAGAGTTGATAACTGCATTCGCTGGAGGAGAAGATTGGTGTGCGGACGTATACTTCTCTACTGCAATTTGTTAATTTGTTGTGTTGATATTTTGTGCATTTTTTTGCAACAAAAATGCGATGGTCTCGTGAGAGGCGCGACGAGCGCCGTCTCGCCTCCTAAAGCATTGGCCGCAAACGCCAGACGGACAAAACAAAACTCAGCAAGCAAACAGATGTGAGTTGTGTGTTGAACAGTGCACACGTGTTCTGGTGGCCTTTTAAGTGTCCAGCTAAGCACGTAGCACGTGAACTGTTGTCAAGTGTGCTGACAAGACGCTCGCGCTATCGAGGTATGTTTTTTAGGTTAAGTAAGCATTAGTATTCATGAATGATGTATTTAGCGAACCGTTGTATGTTGTGAATTGAACCTAATGTTTATGCGTCTGACGCGCGACGATAACGGCTCAGTGTAATACCTACTTTTTCAGGGCCTCGTTCAATGCACACTCATTGGCTGCCACTACTTGACTTTTTTATTATTATTTCTAGTTTTAATACGAACATTTGTTACAAGTTCGATTGATTTAATGCTTTGTATCAGTTAAAATTATAGGTTTTTACTTGAGAATATTCATCTATTCATTGCACTCTCACAAGGTATTTGTAAAGCACGGTCATTCGTCACTCCATGTATCGAAGGTATTCAGGAAAATATACTTAAATATTTATATATCATATCAGTAGATACAAAAAGGAATGCATTGTTTCCGTTGACGACACACGACAGTTTTAAAAACGTTACTCTACTAGCAAAACTTTGTCCTTGTTGAGGCAAATTATAAAGGAAAACCATGGTAAAATTATTACAAGAGGTTAATTTCAAGTCGTATGATATGTAAGTGTTTTTAGTCATTGGAATTTTTCAATGAAGTCATTACTGAAGTCATTTTTGGTAAAAAAACACGGCTGATTTACCTATGTACATAAGGCATTGCTATTAAACTAACATCATACTGTATGTTTATATTAGATATTTTATCTAATAAACACTGGGCAATTCATATTTGTATTTAGTTTTAGTAAGAGTTATCGACATTATCGAAAACATTTTATTTACCTATGTACATAAGGCATTGCTATTAAACTAACATCATACTGTATGTTTATATTAGATATTTTATCTAATAAACACTGGGCAATTCATATTTGTATTTAGTTTTAGTAAGAGTTATCGACATTATCGAAAACATTTTATTTACCTATGTACATAAGGCATTGCTATTAAACTAACATCATACTGTATGTTTATATTAGATATTTTATCTAATAAACACTGGGCAATTCATATTTGTATTTAGTTTTAGTAAGAGTTATCGACATTATCGAAAACATTTTATTTACCTATGTACATAAGGCATTGCTATTAAACTAACATCATACTGTATGTTTATATTAGATATTTTATCTAATAAACACTGGGCAATTCATATTTGTATTTAGTTTTAGTAAGAGTTATCGACATTATCGAAAACATTTTATTTACCTATGTACATAAGGCATTGCTATTAAACTAACATCATACTGTATGTTTATATTAGATATTTTATCTAATAAACACTGGGCAATTCATATTTGTATTTAGTTTTAGTAAGAGTTATCGACATTATCGAAAACATTTTATTTACCTATGTACATAAGGCATTGCTATTAAACTAACATCATACTGTATGTTTATATTAGATATTTTATCTAATAAACACTGGGCAATTCATATTTGTATTTAGTTTTAGTAAGAGTTATCGACATTATCGAAAACATTTTATTTACCTATGTACATAAGGCATTGCTATTAAACTAACATCATACTGTATGTTTATATTAGATATTTTATCTAATAAACACTGGGCAATTCATATTTGTATTTAGTTTTAGTAAGAGTTATCGACATTATCGAAAACATTTTATTTACCTATGTACATAAGGCATTGCTATTAAACTAACATCATACTGTATGTTTATATTAGATATTTTATCTAATAAACACTGGGCAATTCATATTTGTATTTAGTTTTAGTAAGAGTTATCGACATTATCGAAAACATTTTATTTACCTATGTACATAAGGCATTGCTATTAAACTAACATCATACTGTATGTTTATATTAGATATTTTATCTAATAAACACTGGGCAATTCATATTTGTATTTAGTTTTAGTAAGAGTTATCGACATTATCGAAAACATTTTATTTACCTATGTACATAAGGCATTGCTATTAAACTAACATCATACTGTATGTTTATATTAGATATTTTATCTAATAAACACTGGGCAATTCATATTTGTATTTAGTTTTAGTAAGAGTTATCGACATTATCGAAAACATTTTATTTACCTATGTACATAAGGCATTGCTATTAAACTAACATCATACTGTATGTTTATATTAGATATTTTATCTAATAAACACTGGGCAATTCATATTTGTATTTAGTTTTAGTAAGAGTTATCGACATTATCGAAAACATTTTACTTAGTACCATTTCAATTTGTAACAAAATGTGCACTAACGCATTGTTGTTTAATTTACAGTAGAAATGTCGAATGTATTTACCTGAGTTACAGTTATTTGCGGACTGTCGTATTACTACGTAGGGTTTCCATCAATCCGGTTTTTTCTAGTTTTTATCAGACTGGAGAGTGGCTTCTAGCACTGACATTCTATTCAACCGTATTCAACAATATTTTAGTTCCAACAGATACATATTATTATGATGCGATAAAAAGGACCTTGGAGGAAAAGTTATATATTATATTATAATGTATACAAGTTATTTTACAATCTAGATCGGGTAGCGCATCAAAAAGTGTAAAGCTCATTTTTTTAAGCTTTTAACGCTTTATTGAATATGATAGACACACACATATATACATATATATATATATATATATATTTTTATATATAAACATATGGAGACGCGGTGAAAGATTTTTCTGTGGCAAGCAACCTCGTACTGAAAATTAAGTTTAACCTTCCACCGATAGATTCAGCTGATTCGGAACTATGTTTTTGTTGTATGTTAAGCAGATTAGCCTGTTTCCTCTGAAGATTTTAAAAATCCGCCAAAAGGTAGCACTAGTGGGGGAGGAGGTACACATGTTTTTATTTCCCTATTGACAGTAAAAACTACGCCCAATACAAAGGCAGAGCGAGCAGTATGAGACAGCACTTTTTAAAATACTTACTCGCGCCGCGTAGTATGAAACAGATAGCATTTTTGAAAATACCTACTCGCGCCGCGTATCCGCACTTCATAATTTTCTTAATAGCTTAGCTTTTTTTTTCACTTTTTCGGGATATTTTTAAAACAAAATTTTATGAAGGTAAATCATTTTAAGTAAGAGATAACGTTTTAGTCACGCATTTCATTTTTACCGTGGTAGAGCCATGCAGCAGTTATATTATGGCTGTAGTACGAATGGCCCGGCTCTACCGTGGAAGGACCACGTACTCACAGAATACCAACGTAAAGTAGCAGCTTAATGCTATTGGTGGTGAGTAGCACATTTTTAGTGCTAAGGCGTTCCATCTAAATTCTTAGCGGTGACCACGAATCTGCATCTCTAATCTCAATCGATGGTAAATGTATATGTTTATGGGTCACTGTATCCACTTACCCATCAGGTGGACTGTGTGCTCGTCTATTACTTTATTCTATAAAAAGTTGTAAAAAAATTATTTATACTTATGTTATCAGAACAATGTTTTTTTTTTATAGAATAAGGGTGACAAACGAGCACACAGTTCACACAGTGTAAGTGGATGATGTGGCCCATAAACATCTACTACATTTATCTTCAATTTAGAATCAAAATACAGATGCGTTGCCAGCCCTGAGGACTGAGATGCCTCGTTTCCAGTAAAAGGTTCTCCGGATCTCTACACTCACCATACAAAACACAGCAATATTAAGCTGCTATTTTACGCTGGTATTCTGTGAGAGCGTGGTCCTTTCCCGGTTAAGTCAACCCATTCGTGCTACAACCATAATATAGCTCTAAAGCGTGGCTCTACCACGTATAAAAAAAACTCTATACAACTCTTACGCTGCCACTACACGAAACGGAGCTTTACTTGGCGTTACAAAAAAAAATTTCAGAGATGACATCTATCTAGTTAATCTTGAAAGTAAATCATTATCTGAATACAAAATTTCACAATTTCCTTACATTCAGGATTAGATATGCTATGGTAAGAATTTTCCACATAGTTGTGTTAGCATTGTTTGATAAGTATTTATTCGAAATGAGATAACTGTTATGATTAAACAGTAATAAATAAATCTTTACTTGTTAGGTGTTGCGCTTCTTGGGTTTATATATGCTCGAGTTTAAAGTAAGTAAAGTTACAGCCTATATATACGTCCCACTGCTGGGCACAGGCCTCCGCTCATTTCTGAGAGTGTTATAGGGCAAGGAATTGTCCGCCGCGCTGCCCTAATGCGTGTTGGCGAACTTCACGTCTTCGAAACATTTTTTTTTCTTATTCCTCTGACATGCAGGTTTCCTCACGATGTTTTCCTTCTTCTCAAGTTTGTTATACCTTAACTCTCTGTTATACACTACCCCATCTCGCCCCGTGGGTGTCGTAACAGGCAACAGAGAGAAACTGGAACAGGAGATGGGCAGTAGTATCGTCCTGATGACAACTCAAAGTAATAAAAATACAGTTGCCAACTCGCCTGCTAAGCGAGACAACTACAGCAAAATCACTCCCTATGAAGCAATCTATAGTAGCCGTAGAATACTATAATTACATACATAATAGAACGGGGGAGTGGGCGGAGCCCGTGTAGCCACTAAAATCTCACTAACACATCAATTCACACGTATAAATGTCAACACAAGATGTGTTTGACGTTACAATCGTTTCCATATATCGCATGCAAATTATTTAGAAAATGCCAAATTGCACGCTATTTACTAATAAATATGTATTAAAATCTGTCTGCCAACACAGCGAATCGGGATTGTTTGTAGTAGCAATAATACGACGTTATTTCTTGTATGTGTGCTCCCGGAGACGACTCTCCTCGTACAAAATAAGGTTGACAGCCATTTTATTGTGTATTATTTATTCTATGATGGTAGCCTACGTTTAGCAGTGGACTTTATTGGCTGTGATAGATGGGTATACGATGATGAATCCCTAGATAGTAAATCACACTGTCTTAGCGTAACAAAAGCCTTTTCAATCTTGCCTTGAAGATACCCAGATTGTAATATGGCGGAAAGAGATATGCCAAACAGACGTCGGCAAATTATTCCACTCCTTTGCTATATTTATTACGAAAGACCAAACAAACCGTTTGGTACGAATACGTGGAATTTCCTCTATCGTGGAAGTGTATATTACATACATAAATTGCACATGGGTACACGTACGTACACGTGTACCTATGTACATACACACACCAGATCCGGGACATTTTTATAATGTATAAAGGCCATACAAATACTTCTGTGCGGAAGTCCGTGGACTGCAACGTTGCAATCTAAGTTATTATAGTTTATAAATAAAAAAATATAGTTATGTTAATATAAAAATACTTAACCATAGACCCGTATATAAAAAGAAACCTATCACGACCACTCTGTATCCCGTATATTTAATAGTCAAAAGGGCAAAACAAGCACTGAAAAAGAAACGATTACATACTAATATCAAAGACGAAATATTTTTAAAGTGTTCTATAATGCTATTAAGAAATATCACAGGAGGACGTTTTATAGCTTCAGCTAAGGACATTACAACATAATGATTTCTTATGTTTACGTGAATACTTACAATTTAAACTAAGTTTTACGGATTTTATTACGCGTATATTAAAGATCTTTTTAATATACGCGATAAAATCACCGTACGTGGCATAGCCATGCTGCATCTATATTAGTAGTACAGTTGTAGCATGAATGGGTCGGCTCGACCGCGGAGGGACCACACTCTCACAGAATACCAGCGTAAAGTATTAGCTTAATGCTGCTGTGTTTCGTATGGTGAGCGTAGAGAACCAGAGACCCCTTTTACTGGAAAGGAGGCATTCCATCTTAGTCCTCATAATCGATAATAGATGTAGATAGATGTCTATGGGCCACAGCAACAACTTAGTGGACTGTAAGCTCGTTTGTCACCCTATCCTATAAAAAAAGTTAGTAAAATTTAGTTTAATTTAAACATAATTATATATACCAATAGTAAGTAATATTATTCAACAATGCCAAAAATCTGGTTGTGTTTGCTCTTTATACCTTGCTTAAAAATATACTGGATACAGATTACAGAGTCACTTTGATAGGGTTTTTGTATACGGTTGAGTGGAGCTTTTGTACTGCGGTCATGTTCCATTTTTTTTATCGTTTTTTATATATCGAATGCCTTAGGTATTTACTAAAAATTGTTTTCTGATACGACTAAAAATCAAGGAAACTTTTATTTTACATTAATTTGAAGAAAAAAAATTATTTTACGTCGCTTTCTTTTTTTTATTTGCCTGCTCGGTACAAATTTTGATGATTAGAATAACTCTACTAAATTCTTGATGAGCTAACTTAAATATAAGTACGTAGGTCAGAACTGGAATTGTGGTAAAAATGGTTGCCTAAGTTTTTGATGTCCCCTTGGCGTTAGCTTCGGAATAGTTGAAAGCTATTATTAACACTTAACAGTGCAGGAGATGGTGGAATGTGCACGCAAAAACACCTAACCTGGAGGTAGTTCAGTAAGCTATTTCGGAGACGCTGGGACGATCACAACATAACCAGATACAAAAACAATATACATTTTAACAATAACTATGGCACAGAGTTTAATTCAAAATCAGTTTTCTTTTACCTGCCTTTGTTTTTAGCTCTTTCTTAAGCTAACATTAATTTAAGAGAGTTTTTTCGTAGTTGTAAATGATAATATAATAGTTGGTCTCGACGGACTCTCGGTAGAAGTCAGGTACTCTGAAAGATAGGTCCCACCATTGATTTACATTTTGTATAACTCAATGGTATATTGTATAACACTGTAATTATTTCAAGGCATTATTATACAATTTTGTTTAATTTCCATAAGAATTACCTAAATCACGTTTTATTTATCTCTTTACTATTCCTAAATGCATGATATAGGTATACTAATTACAATCTTAACATTTATAACTTCGTGGCTTCAGATAATTTTAATTAGTGTCACACGAGTAATAAGAGTACTTTGACGTGATAAGATGCAAGGACGTCGATGATCCTGGGATTTGGTCTATATTATTACTATATGTATACAGTATACTATAATTATATATAAGCCCTCATTGAATGCCTCATAATACAGTTTTGAGCACATGAGCTATATGCATCGATTTACTTACTGTTTTATCAGGTCGTCACTTCATCCAAAGGAAGTTCGGGCACCTGGGTTTACTGAGCCACGGCTAGCTGCAGCGGATTGTGGCTGAATAATCTAAGGTGTTTTCCATTTGTCTACTACTACTAGTCTTACCACTCCTTTTCTAGAGGCCCGGTTTATATTTAGAGAAGTGACAAGTGCGAGTGGCAAGTGCAACTGACAAGTAACATGTGCTTAGTACGTATTTTATTCCCACTTATCACTTGTCACTGCCTGTTCACACGCGCTAAGCACAACTTGTCATTTGTCAGTCTCATTTGCCACTTGCACTTGTCACTTCTGAAAATGTTAACCGGGCCTTAGTCCTTAGAGGTGACAACACACCTGTAGCCTTTATTGTTTAAAGTAGGCCGCAGCATTCTATGAGTATATGAGTGTAGCCCATAGAGAATATAAGTGTAGCCCCTTATAAAGAGATGGACTGAGTTCGTTTGTCACCTCAGTTTTTTTTTAAAAATGTATAAATAATTCAAATTTCCGCGGCTGTGAGGTGGCCCAAGGGCAAGGGCTTAGCCTATTATCACTAATAATTATTGATTCCGTAGTCCCTAAGGATGGCAACAATTTTGCTTCTTCTAAATGTACGTATCTATGGGCCACAGCGTTCATTTGTCATCCTTGCGTGAATAAGAAAATGTGTTTAAATTTTTATAATGATTTTCCAGTTAATAATAGATAGTGTCTGTTTAAAATACATTGAAAGTCTGGGTATTTAAAATCATACGACAACCAAAAAATCTAAATACAATTATATAAAAAAAGAATATAGGTATTTACATTTTGCATTATTACAAATCAAAATAAAAAATGAACTTCCGACAACTGTTTGATTTCACGATATTTGATTTTAATTTTGTAGAGTTGTCTAAGGAAACAACTAAACGACGAAAAACAACAATTACACAGACGACAGACCATTATTAATAACTTAAACCATAGAAAAACGAAAGTAAACTGCTGTACGTTGCACAACTGGGCCCAGGCGACATCATGTTTATAAATATGTGAGAATAGAGCAAGGTAGAGTCCGCCGCGCTGCCCCAATGTGTTGTATATAAACAAAATCATTTTCTGTAAGCAACGTGAATGTGCAAAACAACATCTTTTATGGTAAAAACAGGATGGTGTACTGTTCCATTCCCCGCATTTCACGTTTCACTTGCGCTTTAGTTATTTTTAAAGTAAGCAATGACGTCAGCTCAGCGGTACTCCATCCGAGCGGTTCATTTTAAGTTTATATTTAGATAGGTACCAGCTGGAGGTAATATTGTTACAAAGGGTTAGTTCATATTATTCGAAGAATTGCTCGAGTGTTTTTCCATTCTATTTTTTTAAGAAAACATCAATACCTGGAATCTACTCTCAGACGATATCTTTCATAGGGCTGCCAACTTTTTTTCGGCCTTATGGGACAAACGATCATGAAGCTTTAAAAATACTAGATTTCTCTTTTTACCCGCGACAAATAAAATTCATTGCATTTGAACTTCAATTTTGTTTTATTTAGGCTTAATTACTACAGTCGTTACGGACATCAGTCCATTTTAGATTCACTTGTGAACATACCTTTTCAACCAACGAAATCTAATTAAAGTAAGAATACTAAAAGTGAAAAAAAAATATTATTATGGATGCTTATCTCTGTCTTCGAAAACGGTAGGTAGGTACTATTATTTTATTTCATTGCTCAATCTCCATATTCTATTCTTAACGCTGTAACTAGGTACCAACAAAACCTTTGATTATACACCTTTTTTTTTTTTACATGGGGAAATGCCTACGCATACCCGCCTCGCGGGGGCAAGGACGGGTTATGTCGGACTCGCACCGACTAAAACCCCATGGTGTTCCACCTTTGTCGCTTATTGGCAGGGCCACGGGAACACTTTCGCACACATCCGCAGCCCCACCAGCGCCTGCCGCCCTATGGCAGCACCTCCTCGGGAGCGGAATACTCCTCCCCGTTCTCCTTCACAGGTAAGGTGCACCAGAACACATGGCGCGCCTTCCTTCTCGGCCTCTAATCACATCTGCGCAACGGACGCCCCCACGTCCAATGCAAGAAGGCCATGGGGCCAGGAAAAACAAGCACTTAGAAGTACTAGCCTTCCCGATCCCAGCGGCGGATCTGGTCTATGGCTCCGCCGCCAACCAAGTTTCGGCTGCAGAGGGTAGGGAGAGCGGCGCCTCGCAATACCGACAATCCTCTCCCCCCGCAGCCCCACCACCACCGCATCAACGGTGCGGCCCCGTTTGAGTCGCGGAGGATAGGGCGAGTGGCGCATCGCCATACCAACACTCCTCTTCCTCCGCGACTCCACCTCGGCTGCAGCGGTAGGTGGGGAGGACACACCTCTCACTGCAGTCCACCAACACACATCCGAAGTGGGCTTCCCAAGCCCACTCGGAGTGGCCACCTCGGGCCGGCCCTCCGCCTCGGACCAGCCATATGGGTTCCTCTTTGTTTCGCCGTGGGTGACCAAGCCACGGCTTCTAAGCCCCCCCGCCACGACAAGGCGGGAACCCGTTCGGGGGGGTTGATTATACACCTGTCAGGTATATAATCAAAGCAACAAAACATTGAAAAAGCAAGCAATACGGGATATTCCATAGGTATACGGTTAGCATTCTGCACAAAATAAGCTTAAAATTATTGTGTTAGAAGAGTTAGGACTTGTTCACGACTTATCATTTAAAAACAAGTCAATTTAAAACAATTTTTTTAATTTAGGTACCTCGTAGCCATAAACTAGAAAGTATAAAAGTTTCTCTATTTTTTTTTTGTTTTTTTTTTTTTCATATTCTTTCATTTTTTTATAGAATAAGGGTGATAAACGAGCACACAGTCCACCTGATGGTAAGTGGATTCTGTAGCCCACAGACATCTCGACATTTATCCTCAATTGAGAATCAAAACACAGATGCGTTGTCGCCCCTGAGGACTAAGATGGAATGCCTCGTTTCCAGTATAAAAGAGTCTCTGGATCTCTACACTCACCATACGAAACACAGCAGTATTAAGCTGCTATTTTACGCTGGCATCCTGTGAGAGCGTGGTCCTTTCCCGGTCGAGCCGACCCATTCGTGCTACAACCATAATATAGCTGCAGCGTGGCTTTACCACGTATGAAAATATACATAGTCATCCAAATCTGAGCTATGATCAAAATTTCAAATATCTAGCTCATCGCAAAATCAATTACTAAATTTGACCTAAATAGACATACACAAAAGCGAGTTAATAAAAAACGTGTTAATAATTATTGACTTTACCACGCTAATAGAAAACTATATACTAATGAATGGCAATAATATATTTCCACTCTCCACTTATCGTTCGCGTTGAATTACATTAAATGAGTTTATTTACAGTTACAACGGTTAAGAGGTCAAAATACCGCATAAATTGTAACAAATTAAGTATATAATATTTTAATTGAATCTATCCGGAATTAAATAAAATATACTTCTATAGTTAGAGCTATTAAATTAAAAGTGCTGAATATTGGTGTCTAAACTGACACATTATATAAAAAGGATGCTTAAAGTATGTGTGTATAAAATAGTTCAGGGACTAGAAAACTGGCATAAGTGTCGTGGTTACACATCCCATAAATAAATTAAAGATTGAAAAATATATGATAGCAATGTATCATACATGGTAGAGTCATGCAGCAGCTACATTTGGTCGCAGCTAGAAAGGGTTGGCTCGGCCGGGGAAGGAACACGCTCTCACAGAATTCTCAGCGTGAAATATCAGCTTTATGCTGCTGTATTTCGTATGGTAAGTGTAGAGAACCGGAGACACTATTTACTGAAAACGACGCATCTTAGTTCTTAATGGTGACAACGCATCTGGATTTTGATTCTTAATCTTGGATTGATGTAGATGTCTATGGGCCACTGAATCCACTTATCAATAGGTGTAGATTGTCTGCTCATGTAAATTTACTTTCGTTCACAGGAACTTATTACGCTCTAAAATGCGAAGTCGAGTTCTTTGTTGGCTTATATAATCGGTGTTTGTTGGTCACCTGGGTATGACAGTTTACCGATAAAAGCTTTTTAGATCGAGCCCTCTAAGTATATCTTATATCTATCTCCTCTATCTTCTATAAAATATTAACTTTACGTAGTGCATTCTTTTACGCCATCACTATACGGTAATTATATTTGGAGAAATAATAAATGTAATGTTGCATTTTATAATAATTATAATAGATTTCTATAAAACTGGCATCGTATGGAGTCTTACGAGGTTTTAAAGATAGAAGACAAAAACTTAAATCTTTGCTAAACACAAAACTTTGCTGGTAAGATATTTCATTGCATAACTTTTCTCTTTTGCATGTCGCTGTTCACTGGACCATGACGTCATATAATTCAAAGCGTATAGTGTTACGCAAAGCACCTGCGATGCTTCCTATGTCCGTTCAAGTAGGTCGAGCGACGCTCTCTATCGTGTGGTTTAATAATTCTGTTCTGTAAACAACATTAATCCTTGTTTTCAATGGAATCTGTTTTGGAAATTTATGTAGCTACTTTTATATATAAAGGTAATAGGAGCCATTCCGCCAAAGCCGCCAAGAGCCGTGGTAGCTCAGTGGTTAACGCTCGCTGTAAATATAACAGAACGCGGGTAACCCGGGTTCGAACCCCGCCGGCACCAATGAAATTGTTAATTGCAATTTTAAGTGCTGATTTACCACGTGCTCGGCGGTGAAGGAAAACATCGTGAGGAAACCTGCATGTCTGAGGAATAAGAAAAAAAATATTTCGAAGACATGTGAAGTTCGTCAACACGCATTTGGGCAACGCGGCGGACACTTCCTTGCCCTAAACCCTCTCAGAAATGAGGGGAGGCCTGAGCCCAGCAGTGGGACGTATATAGGCTGTAACTTTACTTTACTTTACTACGTGCAGTCGTTTGGTCGGGAACAGAGCCATTCTTGATCATAATAGTGTTCGGAGTTCTTTTCACATTGAACTATTTATTAGTCTCCGATATATTAGAGAATTAATAAAAAAATCACATTTAGAATGTCTTCGTATTCTATGGAAGTAAACCAAGTTTTATGCGAACAATTTTGAAATACTTAATGATTAGGTGTTTCGTATCACACACATACATACACACGCATCCACAAACACACATACACACGTGTGCGTGTATGTGCTAAAATGTTACGAAATATGAACTAAAATGGAATAAATTGTCGCTATATTAAGTGTTTATAATATGTATTTCAATTAATAATATTAAGAATATAATAGGTACAGAAGTAATAAATGGTTAAATGGGTGCTGTGTTTATCAACTAAAACTACTTTCTCTTATAAACTGGAGTAACATAATACTAGAGCTAGAGTAATAAGATAAAAAATTTAAAAAAATATTAAATTAGACTGTAAAAAGTTTCTTATCGAATTAAACACATCCTATAATATACAAGCGTGCTTTTTTATTTATAATTTTGTACATGATTATACTCGTACATCGTTTTCATTCTCTTTCTCACTGTTTTTCCAACTAAAATTTATATTAAATCCAACTAAAATTTATATTAAAATGTGGTCTAGTCATAAAAATTGACGTTAATACAAAAATGCTTAAAGTTACTCTATCTCTCTCTCTCTTTTCACTAAATGACAATAGAAAGACATAAATATAAAGATAGTTAGTACTTAATTTAAGTATGCGATAATCAACGATTATGTAAAGCACCTAAACTCTGATTTTTCATTCCGTAGAATTCTGACATTTTATAAGTGTTGCTACTAAAAAGTTCTCCACCGAAAAAGGGACAAATTTGACCCAATTGGAGGGCAATAAAAATAAAATGATACGTGTTTTTTATCTTTTACCTGCAAAAAGGTAAATCTATATATATACTTACTCAAGTGACCTAATACAAAAATAATAAATATTTCAATATCACGAACAATCTATCGAATTAACTTTAATTACTTTATTTTATTCTTTAGCTGGCATCACTGCCTTCTAATTCCAGGTTTAGAAAACCTTTAAAAAAATAAAATGTTGGCTGTCACGTCGCGTCTGTCACATTGATTGATTTTCATTCGACTTCTTTGCTTCTTTGTTCTCGGTTTTTACTGCTATTTGTTGTTATTATATTGTTATATTTGTTAAGATTCTGTTAGTCTGTTAAGTTTTTTCTTGTAGACTTTTCGTGTTGTGATCGTTTGTTGATTTTTATAAACGTTGTGGAGCCACCACCTGGCCCTCCCCGGGAAGCAGCTCCATCTGACAGAGCACAAGACTCAGACTTTCTTTCTCCCAGAAAGAAGCGTCCTCGTGATGCTTTTACGCCCAACGAAGAGATGTATGTATATCTATTTGTAGTTGGTAGCCACGGACTTTAAACACACACACAAATGTCAATCGGCGATAGGCATCACGTCAGCTCTAACACTGACACGCGCGTGAATACTGGCGACGATTGTCGGACCTTGAGGTATTTGTGTGGGTGTATAAAATTGTAGGACCTAGGGTGCTTCATATACTTTTATACTGTTAGTATAGTAATACGTTCGTGGCGGCCACTTACCGTCAGGTGGATTTAAAGTATCACTGCATTTTTTATTTAAAAACAAAATCATATATATGCATAATTTAGACCAAAGATAATAAAAACAAAGGGAGTTGTGATTGTAATGCTCATTTCTTGTTGCGACACACTACCTTTTGCTGTTGTTTTACGGTAGTGTTCCGTACGGGTGTGGTTATTTTCCATTCGTGATGCTGCCATCATATAGGTGCAGCGTGGCTCTACGACGTAAAATATGCGATTAGACATTCGCCTTAGCATTTTAAAATAAAATTAATTTGAATATATGATTCGGTATAATTGTATCAGGTTAGTTAATCTTTGTAAATATGTACGCATGGTGTCGCAGTATTGTTTGCTGCCGCCTAGGGTCGCTAGAGCCAAAAATGCCGGCCTTAACCCCGTCGTGATATTATCTGTACCTTTAAAAATATAAAATTATACACTCTTCTACAGTCTTTATAACTTTGTATATTAGTTAATAATGAAAACAACAATACTTATTATATATTTTTCATATCCATATCAAGTTCGTGTGTGCAGATTAGCTCATTTTTAGGACTTGATTGATTAATTTAGTTGTCATTGACTCAATAATCAATACTCAATATCGAAATCGCAATAAAAAAAATGGTAAACAATCAATTACGGGCTGCAGCTTGATAATAAAACAAACAAGTCATTACGGAGAGCGAAACATGTTAATATTATTTGCAATTACAACAAATGAGTGTTTATCTAAATGACGTGCATTAGTAAAGTTCCCTTGTGTCACGTGCCTACTTTTTAACACACTAGCCTTCTAACACAATGCACAATATATTAAACTAGTAGGTTAACAAGAATCTTATAATATCTTTAAAAATGTCTTATTGATCTCATACGTCAACAAGACTTTCTGTCTGTTGATTAAAAAAAAACTAAATTTAAAAATGCAGCTAAAAAAATAAAAGCAAATAATCTGTTAAACGCGCATCGGATGTTAATAACCTTCGATAACTAAATAACTTATCTCTATTTAAGTAATATATACATATACAAGTACATTGTACTTACATGCGCATCTCTTCGAGTATTCGAACTCAAAATGAGGTTGTTAGGACTTCAATAAAACTTGAAGTCGATGGGATGATGATATAATATCCAAAAACTAACAGCGTTGTTTTACAAAATTTTAGGTTTTACTATACACATATAGATTTTTTTTGAATTTAAAAACAACACTAAAATATTACGTGGGTGTGCATGCAATTGATAGCGTCGTTCGATCCTTTTTTGTCTTTGTTTTTTTCTTTTTTACGTATTTTCTTTAGCATGCAGTTTTTTTGCGGCCAGTATGTTTATACAGCGAAGTTTGTAAGCGGTAACAGAGGTTATCAATATTTCCTTGAGTGATAGGATCCCAAGTTCGAAGATGTATGAAAAGTTCAATTTATATAAACAGATTTTAGTAAAAATTTTGTAAAGCTTTTTGTTTAAACATATTCCACGCTTGACTATGATTGTTCTATATAGTTATGAATGGTCTTCCTGGGTGTTTTGGAGGCGGCTCTCACATCCAAATGTTCGCAAAACAGGTATCCTTCGTGAATCTGGATGAAAGCCGCCCCGGATATTAGGAAACAACACCCATCATTTGGCGATTGTTCCAAATATTCGTTTGTCGCTTATAACTTGTGTTGGCAATTGCCACATAGTAGTGCTGGACTGCGAGGTATCTGCGAGCATGAGAATTTACTTCGAGTACGTTGAGTTGAGGTGTTCCGACTACATTGTCAAGCCATGATGTAAATTTATCTTATTGCCATAATTTGTTAATAAAAACGGTCTTGTCGTATGGTGGTAACTAGATTATTCCCAACGCGCCGTTCAGCCACATCGTCAGTGGCCCGGTAGCGAGACCACAACCTTGATATGACACGCCTACGGCTCTATACTCTTCTCTGGTTAAATATCGACGAACTGTGGTGTAAGACAAAAAACTGGTAAGTATTAAATTACTAGATCACTATTACAACTAGTATGTTTTAAAATGTTGATGCTCTATTAAGTCGAAACTAGCCGATTACCTCTTTCTAAAGCTAGATGTGTAATATTTATTGCCGGGTACTGTACTCAAGCACGGTAATATTATCTATACAGTATTGTAACTCGGCCGTATCTTTCAAATAAATACCTACAGCAGTGCGGCACGTAAACATGCGTTAGGGCTGCCTGCCTCCAGCATCTTTACATTTGCCTACTTTGTGTTTCCATTTAGTTTTATGATTGTAAATATACTTTTTATATAAACAAATAAAATAGGTACTTTGTGAATTGAATAGGAAGTGTTCGATAAAAATGCGTGTCGTTTTTTGATTGGTAGATTTAATTAAAATAAAAGCGGCCACGAGCGTGTCGGGCCACGCTCAGTGTAGGGTACCGTAGTTTCCCGTCCGTCACAATAAGTGTTCCCACTTATGAGTTTAAAGGTGGGTATCCATTATGTTCACGCTCCAGCAGCGCTCCGCGCTCCTGCAACTGCTCCCGGTAGTGGGTACTGCTGTTTCCATCCAAATTCAAAATGATTTTCCTAGAAAGTCCTTATAAAGTTCTACTTTTCGGATTTTTTTCATATTTTCTAAACTTATGGTTCAAAAGTGAGAGGGGGGGGGGGGCACATTGTTTTTTACTTTTGGAGTGATTATTTCCGAAATTATTGACATTATAAAAAAATGATTTTAGTAAACCCCTATTCATTTTTAAATACCTTTCCAACAATATGTCACACGCTAGGGTTGAAATTAAAAAAAAATCACTTCCCACTTTACATATAGGGGGGCTACCCTAATAAAACATTTTTTCCAATTTTTATTTTACCACTTTGTCGGCGTGATTGATACACATATTGGTACCAAATTTCAGACGGTCACAGAGATTAAGCGAGGAAGCACAGACGGACAGAGAGACATGGCGAAACTATAAGGGTTCTTAGTTGACTACGGAACCCTAAAAAAACCATGTTTATGTTTGAATAACAAATCGGTTAAATAAATTTGGGACCGAAAAATATTTGCGCCTCGGCTGAGACTTACGAAATGCTTTATTATTAGATTTTTAAATATAAAAAAATCCGCTTTCTAATATAAAGCTAAAAATAATATAAATTAAAAATTGTTTTGGGAAACATGGACAACGTGGAGAAAAGGAATATCTATTAATTGGTTATAGATACCTGCAGCTATTTACAATTTATATATTTGTTTTTAAATGAAGTTCAGATTTATTATTTCTTTATTTCTATTCTATTATTTATTTCCTCCATTTTTTTATATATTTCACAAAATCATCACTACGGCACAGTCTCGACTGTCTGCATGCCGAGCGCATGCCGAGATCGAGGCGCGTAGGTATAGCTCTTGCTTCGTCCGTTTGTATGAAGTTGGAATACTGTATAGATAATATTACCGTGACTCAAGTTTGTTTACTGTAAGCTTTAATCCGTAAAGTTGTAACAATCGTAATTGATCACGCTAATTTAAGCTGTAATAGAGCGGCGTATAGACTAAATTTATGAGGTTCTTTCCGATTTTACTTCAGACATCGAGTGAAGATATGACCTCAGGTAAACGACCCTCAATAAACAGGTAGTCGTGCGGGCAATTATGCTCGCTGCATATTGTATTGCAAGGTGGAAGGTGCCAGTGTAAATAGTTGTAAAGGTTCTTGTATAAGGTACAAATAAAATATACTATTATTCATTTTTTGATTAGAGTGCAAATTTATGTCTACATCCATTTGTTCGTAGAGATACATCTGGTTCCTTCTGAAAACTGGTGCTGCGGTAATCCACAAATTATCAATGAGGAGAGATTATTTTTGACTTCACATAGCTGTAATTTTTAATTTCTATTAAGTATCTATGTTTATCTCTTTCTTTCTTACTTATTACTGGAGTGGTTGGATGAGTACTAGCACAGGATTGGGCGTCAATATGCAAGCATCCTTTATTCGATTATTGACGCAGTCATCGCCGAAATTATTAACTACGACATAGGAGCTCGCTATTGACATGATTTAATGATTTTCGAAGTGCAGGATGCACTTTTACGTAAGACACGTGAGTTGAGTTACAAAAATGCGGTTTTTTTTCGAATCCTAAATTCGTTAGAAGCCATTTTTTATGACAAGGGTTAAAAATAAGTACACAGTCCACCCGATGATAAGTGTTTGTTGTGGCCCATAGACTTGTACATTCTTCTTCTTTTTTCATATTCTTACATTTTTTTATAGAATAAGGGTGACAAACGAGCACACAGTCCACCTGATGGTAAGTGGATTCTGTAGCCCACAGACATCTACATTTATCCTCGATTAAGAATCAAAATGCAGATGCGTTGTCACCCGTGAGGACTAAGATAGAATGCCTCGTTTCCAAAAAAAAAGAGTCTCCGGTTCTCTACACTCACCATACGAAACATTTTACGCTGGTATTTTGTGAGAGTGTCGTCGTTCCTCGACCAAACCGACCCATTCGTGCTACAACTATACTTCTAATATAGATGCAGCATGGCTCGACCACGTTTTAAATTATTTTTTTTCCGGTCGTAAGAAATTTAAATATACTACACACTTTATTAGTATTTTCAGCGCATACGAGTAGATTCCAGAGGGTGTACCTGGTCGTAGTAATCTAAAGCTTGTCACTATATAATAAGTTTATTTTATTAGTCTGGGGTATTCAAAAGTATTTTTAGGGGAACGAGGATCAAGGCAATGTATTCTGTTTGCATGTCCCTTAAATATCATCCTATTATTCAGGTCTTTAAAACTGTTGCTTTTTAAATTCGGTCAAATACAAATAACAATACTTGATAATAATGTATTGAGTACACGTGTGTACCGAAGACTTTGCAACCTTCAAATTTGCATAACAAATAGAAGTGATTACATAGGTAATACATATTATTAATACTAACATTCAAGACTACTTTGTTGCTATGGACGTGCCTAAGCAGAAGTTATAATAAATAAAGTTGAATAGTACTAGTACACATCATGTTCATTCATCAATGATGTTTTGTGTTGATAAAGTTTTTCTTAATTTTGTTTATTATGTTATAGTAGCTCTAAGTACCTACCGATGCTTTGTATGGGTAAGTGAAGTTTAGGGCGGGGTTTTTTTTATAGAATAAGAGCACACAGTCTACTTGAAGGTAAATGGATGCTGCAGCCTGTCGAAATCTATATCTATCTTCGATTAGGAATCAAAATTCAGATGCGTTGTCACCCCTAAGAACTAAGATGAAATGTCTCCGGTTCTCTACTCTCACCATAAGAAGCACAGCAGCATTCAGCTGCTATTTACCTGGGTGTTCTATGAAAGCATGGCCGTTCACCTGTCGAGGCGACTCATTCGTGCTACAACCATAATATACGAGCAGGATGGCCTATCATGTACAATATTAACTTGTACCCACTAGATGTAGTGACGATCTGATAATACATGCAGGAAGTTGGTGGCTCAGGGCCAAGTTTGATGGTATTCCTTGTGGGGGGGGGGGGGGCTATGTTCAGCAATGAACTTGTGATAGGATGTTTCTTTATATTCTATTCTATATTCTCTCTCGTTTTGATAGCGTGAGGTTTTGGTTATATCGTCGTCTACCAGAAACTATAATATTTTACGGCCATTTTCATTAGTCGCCTGTTAGGACAACCACGCGGCGGGGTCCGATACTATACATAATAAAAATTTACTTAATTACATGCTGTGAAGCATTTCATCTTGTTCCTCAGACGTGACCACGTTTCCGCAGCCTTCTTTGAAGGCACTGCAGGTATGGACTCAAATAGCCACTCACCATCAGTTGGATTGTTAATTCGTTTGTCACTTTAATTTTATAAAAAAAAGTTACTGTTAAGCGTTTAATTTTATCAAAGACGTAATCCTTATTAAAATGTGCCATGTAATTGTATGCAATATGTCATTGTTGTCGTAATTGAACCGATCGTTAGTTTTATTGGCTTTGACTCGTTGGCGACATTCGTTCGACATGGTTACGTATTTCATTCAGAGATATTTGAAACAAAGAAGGAACAGAATGAACATACGAGTATTTATTTATTAATGTAACTTACAGAATATTAATTTTACACACCAAAAAAAAAATACTTTGCTAAATGGAATGCAGCAATGATAAGGCCACCGACTCAGCATAATGCTATATTAAAAGAGTTACAACAGCGCCTATATTCTGTCGGAGCCATATAAGCCGACGCATCAGCAATCGCTAGACATCATTTAGTACCTATTTTATAATTTATAGTCACTAAGTGCATACTTGAGCGATAATAACATTAAATGTAATACTTATATGTATTGTAGAATAAGTGTGACAAACGAGCATACAGTTCACCTGATGGTAAGTGGAAGCTGTACTCCATAGACATCTACATTGTCCTCGATTAAGAATCGAAACGCAAAAACACTTATAAAGCTCACATATACAGCTTCGAAAATATTTAGAAAAAAGCGATTCGTAGTTTAACCTACCGTTTTGATACTCCAAGAAATAACAAAACCTATAATGAAAAAATTAAACATTTTCAACTAGAACCCCTTTCCCTGCGCCGAAATCACTTAGACATGTCTCTCTGTAAATAATTACATCGACTGTATCCTTTTATTGTCCAAATTCCAATTTAACGTACCATGCAGAAGGCCAAGATATTCGTGTAGCCTTTTTAAGATTAAATTTTGTAGAACTAACTTGGGTCGCGACTCCCCAGTGATCTCGCCTGTACAACAAGCTCACCAAAAATTATCCAGACCCTGTACGTTAAACTCCGGTTGCACATTTAACTTTTATTTCATTTTCTTTTTTTATTTAACAACATATTTTTCTCAAATTTGTTTAACATTTGTAACATAATGCATGCTGTGATTGCCTATAATTATAAGAGCAGTTAACCATGTAAAACTTGTAATTATAACGCTGTAATGTAACAAAACATTAATTGCTGTTTCTAATGTTGGCAATCCAAATAAATAAATAAAATATTTTGTTCATTAAACTATGTGGCTAACGTATTCTATGGTGGTTTTTTGTTGCTAAGTCTATGTTAATATTAGTCTATGGACGTAATATAGATTGTGTGTAATTTTAGCGAACCAAGCGATTATGGAAAATCCTTCCAATAACAAGAAAAGCTTTTAAAGTCCGATTAAGTAGAAATCATTATAACTCAAAATATCGACGATATTTACCACGTTTCCAGTCCTAAAAGTTTCAAATCTCTAACTAATAATAAAATTATACGTGGTAGAGCCGCGCTGCAGCTTTATGGTTGTAGCACGAATGGGTCGGCTCGACCGGGGAAGGACCACGTTCTCACAGAATATTAGCCTAAAATAGCAGCTTAAATACTGCTGTGTTGTTATGGTGATTGTAGAGATCCGGAGACCCATTTTTACTGGAAACGAGGCATTCCATCTTAGTCCTCAGCGGTGACAACGCATCTGCGTTTTGATTCTTAATCGAGGATAAATGTAGATGTCTGTGGGCCATAGTATCTACTTACCATCAGATGGACTGTGTGCTCGTTTGTCACACGTATTCTATTAAAAAAAACTCATAGGAAAGTTAGTTTATAATCGTTTTCTAAATTTGTACTGAACGGACAAACAAATAAACAGATAGACAAGAAAGTGAGTTGATATTGCATTGTCATTCAGTTCTGAGCTTTATTTAAAGTTTCTAGTCTCTATCTCATTGAGAAGTTTGTTTAAAATCAATTGTAAAATTTGTACCGACCAGACAAGACTAAGTCAATAAAAACATTGTACAGTACAACAGATAAGAAATTAAGTCAATTAAAACGTGTTAAAAAGACTGACGCTTGTTTATGCCGTGCCGGCTTTTTACCTAGGTACTTTCCCTTCCCTTAACCTTCTTGGCTTTCGCCCTCCTTTCTGCCAAGGAGGGTCGCGTCAGTCTACGGCTTAAAGATCTCTCGTCAGATCGGTAAGCCAAACCCATAAGGTGGAGTTTAGTGGGTAAAAGTCTCCACATAACCACGCAGCCGGCTGCGTGGTATGCTATGAGCATTCTCCACCTCCCTCCCCCGTAACCGGAGGGTTGCCCTTAATTGCTTCGGGCGCAAAAAAAACCTTGTTAAGCGTATTCAAAAAAGCAAGAAGGTTTTAAAGTCGACGCGGTTTGTTTTTTATGTATGTTCACCGATTACTCGTAAACCGCTAATCCTATTTTAATGACTCTTCTTTTATTAAATGGTTTATACTTCAAGTGTGTTTCCATAATCCTTTGTTCCCCTTAAGGTGGAAAAATAGGGGATGAAGTTTTAAATGTAACTATTTGAACGGCATTATACGTAGTTTACTCAATAAGTTTTGAGATGCTCGATAATTAAAAATAATAAGAAACCTGTGTTATTTGTTTCTAAAAAGCAAATTTATTTAAAAATTGAACTCTATAAGCCGATTAATATATAAAAAAACAAAGTTTTATTAATTTTCCTGCAACGCTTCCCACGCTTTTCATTTAAAACTATGGATCTTAACCGTGAACATTTACGCGCTATGTTCTATTGTGATTTTAAATTTGGTTTAACTGAACAGTTAAGTTTACAACGGCTACAATCAGGATTAGGTGACTCAGCTCTATAACGTTCAAGAATTTTTAGGTAGTTTGCTGATTTAAAAAAGGGTAAAACTAACCTTAAAGATGACCAAAGAATCGGGGCCCCGCAAACAGCAGTAACGGCAGAAAGTTTATAGACTACTGAAATGTTGGTGC
Source organism: Parnassius apollo (assembly GCA_907164705.1). NCBI lineage: Eukaryota > Metazoa > Arthropoda > Insecta > Lepidoptera > Papilionidae > Parnassius > Parnassius apollo. Next base: position 7,159,676 of record CAJQZP010000081.1, on the reverse strand, counting down.
GAGAAGACTCACGAATCACACATACGGACATCGAAAAGATTGTAGGCATTAGTTTGGGGAGCATTTATACCATGCTACATCAATATCTTGGAGTGAAGAAACTTTGTTGTCGATGGATATCTCGTTTGCTCTCCGAAAGCGAAAAACAGACTCGTGTGGATTGGTGCTATGAAATGCGTCTACGTTTTGAAAACGGGGCATCTAGGCGTGTTTCAGAAATTGTTACCGGTGACGAGACATGGATCTATCAATATGATCCGGAAAATAAAAGGCAATCATCGGTATGGGTCTACTTAGAAAGACAGTTACCGACAAAACTGCAAAGACCTCGCAACGTCGGCAAAAAAATGGTGGCTAGGTTTTTTTCGCAGAGCGAACATTTGTCGACATAAATACTGTATAATTGTAGGTCAGTCAACTCTGAATGGTATACTACAGTTGCATTACCCAAAGCTTTTCCAGCTGTGCCGGAGAGAAGACCAAAGACCGTGCTTCGGGGAATCATGCTGCGTCACGATAACGCCTCTTCACATACCTCCCCTTATAACAAAAGCATTTATTGAGGAATCTTGTGTTGGAACTCTAAGTCACCCACCCTACAGCCCTGACTTAGCTCCTTGTGATTTCTTTTTGTTCCCAAGAGTCAAAGAAAAAAATTTTTTCAAGCGCCGAAGAAGCCGTGGCTGCCTACGAAGAAGCGATTTCTGACCTGTCAGATCAAGATTGGCAAAAGTATTTTCAGAGTTAGTTTAAGCGAATGGAACTTTGTATAGAGCATGATGGAGAATATTTAGAAAAATGTAAAATAAATAATAATAGTAGCTAGAATACTTTTTGTATATCTCAAAACTTATTGAGTGTCCTACGTAGTACACAAAAATTATAACTTTTAATTAATAAAAACAAATTAAAGTTCCTTAAAGTCATCTTAAAGCGCAATATGTGATGATAATGTCAAAAATGCCTTTACTAATGCCCAATAAGAAGCCATAAAAATGATTAATATTAATGCTAGGCAAGATTGCTCCCTTTTAGAAATAGAAACTTCGGGAGAGTCCAGCCCGTATAATTGGCTGTATTTATTTCAATTGAAAAGCCGATAGACAACAGAAATATGCTGCCCAATTAACTGTTCAATTGAACTCGCTTCAAATGGATAGATAAATGTAAAAATAGAGAAGTAATAATTGCGAAGTGCTTCGTCACGTCATCGGTTCCATGAAGTTTATCGACTAGTAATCAAATACTTGAGAAGAGTATTACAGTTTATTTATATTATTAAATAAATTAATTAATTACATATAACAATAATTTAATTTAAAAAGTATTGATATATGGATGCATTCCTTGATTATAGAGCGCCAGTATAATTACAGTCTCTGAAGCATTTCATCCAAGTCCTTGGAGGTGACAACCCATATTGTAGCTATGGAGTGTTGTTACCTCTATACTCCATGATATGTAGCTTTCTTTTATGAAGTGTAGAAGTAAGGAGTACAGACTCTCAGTATTAAAAAGTGTCCATAGTCCATCCTAACAAACCGTTAAATAAGGGTGGTGCCACTATAGCTACGGGTTAAATTTTAAAGAACGTGCCGAAAAATATTACTGGGATAGACGACTTTTTCGAGGTTATATTTACTAAATAAAATTATTTTAGATTTGACAGCTACTGAGCAGTTTAGCAGCACACTTCAAACCGTCGACAACTGCTAAGTTCATTTCATCCCAGTAGCTACTCCAGCGCTGTTGTGGAGAGTTTTTGAACTGTTATTTACTGCTAACAGATGACCACTTTTCAACTATTCTACTATGGGAGTTGGTACTCCTTACTTTTACACTCCATACTTTCTTTGTTTGAAGTTAGCTGCAGGTGTCCATAGACTGCAGAAACCACTTACCATCATGTGGACTGTAGGTTTGTTAGTCACTTAAAATTAGTAAAAAAATCCATCAGCACACAGTCAAGTTTTGAGTTCACATTAGTTTCTCTTGTATTATTATTTAGATAATGGCTAGAAGTTAATTTTTATTAATAAAAGTAATACGTTTTGTGTGTTTAATGTCCGTGCATGTGAACTGTCAACGGAACGATTAAATATATGCTCCGATGGTGATACTTGAACTTCGAGTTAATTTGTCTGCTTAGGCGCCTTAAAATATTATCGTCAGACACTATCTGTTGGCTCAAACTGCCAGGAAATTCTCCAAAAACTTGATGTTTTTAAAATAATTTTTCGAAAGGATAATTTTTTATTCTTTATTGACAATGGCAAAAGTGCAACCGTACTAGTCTAACTCAAGTTCACATTACATATAATATGAATTCCGTTTTTAGTAAAATAGAGAGACACATTACACATACAGTTTGTAGATGAAACTGAACCTTTATGACGTACGGTTATCGTCGCCTAATTTAATTTATGTGAGAGGTCTTATCTCTATCTTTATTGGACACCATTTATTCGTTATTATACGACATAAAAATGTCTTACATTTACTAAATGTCACTTATGTAAAGGATATTTTGATATTTCACAAGAATTCAAGATTATACGTAGAGCTTTAGTTATAAAATATAATACCTTTTTAACTATAAAAATGCCTATGCTTGCCTATTCCGTCACAGCACATCAAAAGTAGATTGCTAAACATAGGCCTACCCAAAGATTTAAACTACCCCCTGAGATTGTCTTGTAGGGGGATATTTGTCATGGTTGCTTGACAACATGAATCGGCAACTGCAGTTTTATAGCTGTTGTTAGGTAGACACTGCTGTCCAACTCCTGGTTTGTTTTCTTCTATCCCTTACGAAAAATATGGGATGATATGGGGTAGTGGATATTCTTACATTGCTCGTTTGTCAATTTTTATTAAAATGTAAATAAATACAACAGTTGACAATATCATGACAGCCATACTGACATCAACAGTGATAGTTGTCCTGAATATTGGATTTTTATTGTGCCGTTAAAGCTACTGCTAATAGTGTCATCGCGGGATCGAATTTCGGGTCGGTTCAAAATCAGTTACGTAGTAATTCTGTCAAGCAAAGTGGCCGGTCCTACACCTGATCTCTCTCTGGTCTTGTCGAATTGCCGTCCCATCGGAGTAAGAGTGTGAGGAAATAGATAGTGCACCTGTGTTTGCGTATACACTCGTATTAGTAATTTTAGAACACAAATTATGTATAACCTAGTAGTCACGTGTATTTTTTTTCTCTCTGTTTGTTTGTTTTATATGTTTTACTTACTGTTGGGATTTATTTGTGATTTATTGATATGGAGCTCTGCTCGAACTACTCGAAAGAGATGAAACGGGTCACACTGAAAAACAGCGGCTGTGGTTCGCTACGCTAAATGCTGAATGAGACCCCTTTGACATTGACATTCGGCGACGTCTATTCTATACTATTTTTTTTTAAAAACTTAGAAATAACACAACTATGTACAAAATGGCGTTGTGCCTATTTGGCGAAATAAACATTTTCTTTCTTTCTTTCTTTCAATATAATCATGTCTTGCGCAGATGGCTAGTCTACGTTGAGATTGGCCGCCGTGACCGAAATTCGATCTAGAAAACATAATCATTAATATTATTTGTTTATGACTACTGGATGTAGCTGTTAACATGAACAGTTTGCTGTGTTCGTACAAAGATCTTTTTTCCACCTAAAATCAATATTTGATGTAAAAATCCCTTCTGTTTGAAATTATTTATGTGGTACTATGATCATTGAGTTGTCTAACGTCAATTTTTGACGTCAGACGACTCAATAATCCTTCATTAAAGAAAATAACAACATGAGTCTTGCGTACACCGCAGCTTCAGTTGGCTGGAGGCTGGAGTCAACGTCTGCCAAGTGACGCAAACACAAAACTGTCTCGTTTACCTCTATTTGCGTTCGTCGCGTCGCCTTGAGATTCTCGGACTCCAGTAGTTGCCAGAAATTTACACACGCAATAAATTGAACATTTCTTACGGTTCGAACAGAAATCTAATATGTCTCGTGTTATTATTAAATAAAACGAAAACAACACAGACGCTGTATTACTTATTCAAAAATAAAAATAAGTATTCGCATATTAGCAAATATAGACTCAATAACAAGCTACAGTCTTACTTCTTTAGTTATAATATCGTGACATTAACATCTTAGGATAGGATTAGGATAATTACAACCAAAAACAAAATTAACCCAGCCACATTAAAAGTAAAAAAATATTTAGCTAAAATTGTTATTAGGTACTTGTTGTAAGAGTTTTTATTATACATATAAGTAGTTATATTTTTTAAGTGTTTAAAAAATAACTAAAATTTTATAATGTTAATTTAATTAATACTATTACTAATGTACAATATTTGCTGTGTCTTTGTCTTCTCGTAAACAACAAGAAAAGCAAATAAATTGAATGAGATTGTCCTCAGTTATATCAAAAGAACATGAAATTTTTTTTGGAATTCGAATTTTCTATACACTTATTTAATTTTACTTGTTAGTTACCTACAGTTTAGTTTTTGAGGCATTGCTTCTTTGTCATCAGCAGAAACGTAACTAAAACCTTCTTTACATTAAGACTGCATTTGTCTAATGTCCATGACCTCTTACGATCAGGTGAACTGCGAGCTTGTTGGCTGTTTGTCTTGACTTTAATGTCATACAAAAGCTTTCATGTATAATGCGTTTAGTTTTTAGATATTAAAATTATAATGCAACGTTGAATGTTATTTTATATAATAATTTGATTTAATATTGATGATTACTAGTTACTACTCTTAACTCATTTTTTTTATACAAAATGACCAAACGTTGTTGGTTTTTAGCGGAGAAGTGGATCTCAATTCGAGTACATATACTGGTAAATTTTTTTCGTTTGGAAAAAATGGGGTGTAACAGGTGAACGGAAAGCCTATGGCACTGATATTTTACATTTCATTTTTATTTTACATTAACATATGATGAAATTGATCTTTCAATAAATACTACTAACACTATATCTTCATCTGAATAGCCAGCTTCTTCTGAGTGCGGCAAGGATTTCGACGAAGACGTTTGCGTAACAACTTGATGTTGGCAGGCGTCCTTACGCTGCGTGGTCTTCCATTCTGGGTCTGTCTTGCACTGATAACGTCTCCCTGTATCTCTTCAAATTATAGTAAACAAAATTTCTACTGGTCCCTAGCTGCTTGATTTGATTAAAAATCTCCATAGGCTTCTTTCCTGCCTTAAACAGTGAAATCACCGTAGAATGCAAATCTTTACTCGCCGCCATTTCGATAAAAAACTAAAAAGCTGAGAATAATTTTTGCTTGAAAATTCTTAGAGAATTCCAATTTCAAAATATTTAAAGAAAGAAATTAAATACGAGCTCTTTCTATTTTCGAAATTTGATTTTTAAAAATCGTCTCAAGACTTATGAACACACGAGGTAGTACCCGAGTGTATGCGCAAGCACAGGTGCACTCTATATTCCCTCACTCTCATAGTCCGACGGGACGGTAAACCGACATACCGGAGAGGGATCAGGCGTAGGACCAACGGCTTTACGTGCCTTACGAGAAGCGCGGGTAAACACCGCCAACTTCTGACTCTGGGTTGTTACTGAGAATATCTTACAGAAAAATCCTGAATTTAGCCCAACCCGGGATACGAATCAGGAGCCTCATGATCAGCACTCGCGTTTACGACCACTGGAGAGAGCAGAGCCTGTATTGTTCTGATCCCAAGGTTATAGAGAGAGTAGGTTTTTTTAACAAATGAGCACACAGTCCATCCGATTGTAAGTGAATCCTGTGGCCCGTAGACATCTACGTTTAACCTCGATTAAGAATCAAAATGCAGATGCGTTGTCACCCCAAAAGACTAAGATGGAATGCCTCAATTCCATCTTAAAGTAAAACGGGTCTCCGGTTCTCTGCACTCACGATTCGAAACACAGCAGCATTAGCTGCTATTTTACGCTGATATTCTGTGAGGGTGTGGTCCTTCCCATGTCGAGCCGACCTTTTCGTGCTACAACCATAATAGATAGAGCGTGGCTCTACCATGTATATAAGCATTTTATAATAGTCCTCAGATGTGATAATGCGTCTTAGCCTTCTTTATTTGAAGTTGGCTGTAGGGTGTAAAGGTGTCCATCGATTGCAGTGGCCACTTACTATCAAGTGGAAAATTCGGTTGGTATTTCACTTTTATAAAAAAGATAAAAAAGGAATTTATATATAGATTCGATTTCATGAAAGAGGTCCCTTAGCCGCGGCAACACCATGCATCTGCGCGGTATATAGCTACAGCGTGGCTCTACTACGTATAAAATCATTGCAAGTTGCTTCAATATATGCTTATTTGAGTTGGCAATGCAACCAACTTAGCGTTTTTAATGCTCGATTTAATATAGCATTGACTACAATGCGTGGTGTCCCAGCGCTAGTAGTTGACAGTAGTGATGTCACCATATTGATACTTATATCTTATATTAGTCGCAAACTGATAAACGATTTTACATGGTTCCCGTGCATTATTATTTTGATAACCTCTGACCATATCACGTCGTATCGTATCGCATCGCGTGGTGGCTTAATGTCGCTAATACCATAGGCCCTATATGAGGTAAACTGGCGGAAGCCTACGTTCGGAAGAGGACTTCAATTAATAGTTAAAGTTTAATAGTCTGTTACGAACGAATTAATAAACTACTACGTATAAAAATACAAATTGTTTTTTCTTTAGATAATATATATTTTTTAGTTCTCTATTATTATCATTACATGCGTTTTGTATTAAAAATTAAATACGTTACCGTGTATATTATTATAAAATATTATTTTTTAAAAAGATTTTGAAGACATATTTCATCGCCATGCCATATTCTGTCAGTAGGTACATCGGCTCAATGCAGAATATTTATAAATAAAAAAAGTTTTTTCACGCCTAAAAGACGATGGCTTCGCTTCGGGACGCCAAAGTAACTAATCTAATGTATGAGGTATAAACGTACATGGTACAGGTAGAAATAAAACGATATGTATTAAAACCACAGAAATTGTAATAATAATATTATTACTATTTCTGTGAATAAAACAGAAATATTATTTTTACTTGACACAAACGAATGCTTGTAAGTGCAGCCATTTCGTATTCTTATTTCTTAAGGTAAGCGTCCACCTATCAGCATCGCACGCATCGCATCAAACGGAACAGTTTTGTACTATGCGTCCACTGCATCGGCACCGATCGCATTTTCTCTAGTAATCGGATTGCCGACGTCATTTTCATACGAATTTTAGTGGCAAATGGTACGTGTTGACGTGTTGTTTGTGAGATGATGGAAGAAAACGAAGAAGAAACTATCGTAATTGCTTGTTTGTTAGCTGAAGAAGAGGAAGAAAAAGCTAAGAACTCTAGAAAAAGGAAACATAATATCTGGGTACACGATAATTTCAAGAAAAGATCGCAATATGGAGAATATCACACACGTTTCCTGATTTGCTAAACTATGATGCCAAATTCTTCTAATATTTTCGCATGACAAGTTAGATTTAATACTCTTCTTGACATCCTGAAACCACATTTATTAAGACAGAATACAGCATACAGAGGTTTAGATGACCGAGAATACACTGTCGAAGGTTCCAGATGCAGAATGTGAAGAGTTTCGTTCATAGCAGGTGCAGCAAACATCGTTGTATTTGAAGAAGCCGATTGAGGAAACACTGAATTCGAACCAGTCGATGCCGGACTAAGCATTACATTTGAAACTATTCTCACGTTAGAACCAGATGACGAATGGTCAGAATCACAATCTATTGGAGAAATCGCAAGCCTCATCTCTACGTTGTTAACCATTTTAAATAATTGAGCTTTAATGTTAACTTGGTCTTGTAAAGGAAAAGTCTTTACTGTTTTTGCCATATTTATGAAAAAAGCGAGAAGAGGATCGCTCTGGTTTCTGGTTTCGGCCGTCCTTATTAAGTAATCTTGTAGAACGCTGGCTGCAGTCGGGCCTTGTGAAGCTTGTGAAGTTGCGCAGCTCGATTTCTTACGGATAATTCGTGATGATCCCAAGGATTGCATGGATTGTTCACTTTGTGCATCGCTTGATACATTGTTATCTGGATAACCTAATTCATTCAGTGACTCAAGTTGTGTTTCTTCGTTATTGTTGGCACTTCTAGGTGATAGGTTTGAACACCGTTCTTCCTCATCGTTTAGATACGGTGTTAGAAAAGAAAGTTCTTGTGAGAATTTAGGAGCTTTTATCTTTAATGCTGCTTGGCCGCTTTTTGTCTTGCGCAAATTCAAAGCCTTCCTATGGTTATCTCTAATTGTGGTGCATCGCTCCTTGCATGCATTGCCTGTAACAATAAATAAATACCTAAATATATGTTTTTGTTTCAGGTTCTTAAACACTGGGAACTCTTTTCACCACACAGTGGCTCAAATTACTTTTGCTATAAAAAACACTTTAGTTTAGTATTGTTAGCCTTAGTCGACGCAAATTATAAATTCATAATAGTAGATGTCGGTGCTTTTAGTAAGAACTCTGATGCTAGTATTTTGAGAAATTCGAGTTTAGGCAAAGGTTTACAGGACGGCACTTTAAACATACCTCCACATAAGATCCCACCAGGAGGCACTGAACTTTTACCTCACGTCATCGTCGGTGATGAGGCTTTTCCATTATGCACGTATTTAATGCGACCATATTCTCGCGACGATGTCCAAAGAGATGAAGAAAAAAAGTATTTAACTACAGGCTCAGTCGAGATAGAAATACTGTAGAAAATACGTTTGGGATATTGGCAAGAAAATTTAGAATTTTTGAACGAAGATTGTCTATGCACGAAGAACATACTGTGACTGTTGTAATGGCTACATGCTGTATACACAACTTTCTAAGAGATGACACATGCTACTAGACAGAAAATGATTTAAACATTTCTGTTGCGGAAATATCAGGGCTACAAAACCTACGAAACATAGGTGGTAATTCACGCACAAATGCTTTAACAGTCAGGGATAACTTCAAAAATTACTTCAACTCAGAAGTAGGGTCGGTTGAATGGCAATTAAGAAGAGTTCGGAGTGGAAGGCATGAAAATGTATAACAAGCAAAATAAACATAACCTACAAACTTACCGCTTTTATTTAATCTTCGTCCAATTTCTTCCCAGATATTGTCCCTCCTTTGTTGGTTAGAATAAAAAGGGTGTCTTAATGATTTCTTATATTTACGCGAACACTACACATTGAAATAATACTAATTTTTACGGAATTTATCGCGTATATTTAGACCATCTTAACTCTATAAATACTAAAATTCAGTTCACAATGGAGTTAGAGGCAAACAATTCCTTAGCTTTTCTAGATGTGTTAGTAATTCGGAATCCTGATAACACCTTGAGCCATACTGTGTATAGAAAAAAGACCCATACAGATAGATATTTAAACGGTGATTCTCACCACCATCCTTCACAGTTAGCTACCGTGGGTAAATCTTTGTTTCAGAGAGCACGAGGGATCTGTGACAGCAAACACCTGGCTGCCGAGCTCCAACATGTCAAGCAAGTTTTGCATGACAACAAGCTTCGGGTCCCGCGCCTACGTCACAGAGAACGAGTGAAGCCGGCCACAGTCGAGCGTGTACCTGCTGTACTGCCGTATGTTAGAGGAGTCACTGACAAGATTGGCTACATCTTGAAGCGCGCTTCCATCAAAACATACTTCAAGCCGCCGAAGAAGATTGGTCAGTTTTTACCATCAGTCAAGTGTAACGTCCCTCTGCAAGTTGCAGGAGTGTACAACCTTGATTGTGAATGTGGTCTCTCCTACATAGGACAAACTAAAAGATCAATTAAAACCCGCGTCAAAGAACATATAGCTGATGTGAAGAATCGACGCTCCGGGAAGTCTGCAGTCTGTGAACATGTACAGGATCGCCCCCCGTCACTACATCAGATTTGATAGACCACAAATCCTCGCTAAAGAACACCGATTCCTTCCAAGGATGATTCGCGAGGCTATTGAAATCAAAAAACATCCTAATTTCAATAGAGAAGATGGCTGGGTGCTACCATCTGCTTGGGATCCTATAATAAATAAAATTAAATCCCAACCCAAGCATACAACTGCAAGACTCCATGATACCATAAGTTCATACTGTGTAGATCGGAACAAAAGTTAAATTTTAATCTATGGTAACCGCGGTTAACTATGACAGCTGGACGTTGAACATCTCAGTCCTTCCCGTGACCATGGGTGCTGTAAAGCTCTCGAAACGTCGGGTAAAAAAGTTAAATATACGCGATAAATTCCGTAAAAATTAGTATTATTTCAGGGTGTCTTAAATTATATAACTCTTCATACTCTTGCACGACTGCAATTAGTTGTGCGGCGTCCATGATGCAACAACGCATGTGGATGCGACGATCATCAAATGCAAATGGCGGGCGACCGGCGACGCTGAGAGAGCGCGCGCGCTGTGCGTCCACTGATCGACATTCCGTATGACGTCATCGGCACGCATCGCAAAAGTTGCCCCTCAGAGCATGAGCGTCGGCATTGCCGACAAGCAGATCTATGCGATCCGTACGATGCGGATTGGTGGACGCACTTATATGACTTTCTATACAAAGAATACTACGATCCGTATGATGCGATGCGTGCGATGCGATAGGTCGCTTACCTTTATCGTATCACCAACATTACCTTCACCACGACTTACTATGACTATGTACAAAGTAATTTTCATTTTGCGCAAACGGTGAAGTACAACGACCATGTGCATTGATTGGTATTTCAATTGATGATTAGTATTTCTAGGTTTTTTAGACAGAAGCTATAAAACCTAATCGATTGAATTGTCTGTGTCGTATATTCATTAATTTTTTTGACATTGATCTGTCAGTATAATTTATGGAAGGCCGTGTAGCCGCAGTTTTAGTGCTTTAGTATATATACCTATAGTACTTAATCTATGGCGTACATTACACGCTCATGCAGGCGTCAATCAATTCCATCAATCATGATTGATATAAAACAAATGGTGACTGATAGGCCGTACATTACACGCTCTTGCAGGTGTCAATCAATTCCATCAATCATGATTGATAAAAAACGGATGGTGACTGATAAGCGAGCGAATCAATAAGGAAGTTAATCATACGACTTTACATTTCTATGATACGACCGTATGTTTTTTCGTCTCTGTGTTACTCGATATTTTCGTGATTTCCGATTTTCATAATTTTTTTTATAAGTTATACTTCAGGGATGATCCTGTGTCGATGGTAGTAGAATTTGATGAACAATTTTCCCCGCTTAGGGTGGCAAAATTGAGGATGGAGTTTTTAGTGTAAATATTTAGATGATATTGAGGTTGTAATATTCCTCTACCACTCAAGGGTAAAAAAAACCTATTGAAGAATCTTTCATTATTCAATCATTAATAGGCTGTAATGGATAAATGAAATGAATTTATTTATTTATTGTATATGTTACTAAATGTACTATGTTAATAAATCAATATACATTTGCACATTTATATCGCCATCTTGACATACAAATCGAATGCATTATCCAGTTATCGTGTGTAATATATTGACGTCACAGCTCAACATTACTTCGATATTTGCGTCTAGACATGTGCGGCCTCATTCCAGAGACTACAAAACCTAGATACAGGTCTATTACTGATTAAAGTTTTCAATCATGAGTGGTTTTTTGTGACCCAATCAGTCACTTGTCGTCGGCGGCTTTAGGGTGTTCTTTTGACTGGATCTAGATGCAAATATCCTGTATGGGTTGGTATTTGGGATATAAGTAACTGTTTGACGCTGACCTAATTCAGAACATCCTATTGTTCATGACGTACGATCAGACCCTTTCAAAAAGTAGTATCGTCTAGTTAGAAGCAATCATTGGTAGGTGATACTCACCATGTTATTTTGTATTTGTATCTAAGAAAATTAACTTCCTGGGTTGGAGTGTTATATTCCCCACGTAAAGTACCGGTTTAAGGGAATCCACTTCCCTCTATCATCCCGTGGTTGTGGTAAGAGGCGACAGGGGTAAACGGAAACAGGAGGTGGATAGCATCATCTTTTTTTATTATAGGATAAGGGTGTCAAAGGAGCACTCAGTCCACCTGATGGTAAGTGGATGGTGTGGCCCATAGACCTATCTACATTGATCCTCGATTGAGAATCAAAACGCAGATGCGTTATTACCCCTGAGGACTAAGATGAAATGCCTCGTTTCCAGTAAAAAAGGTTCTCCGGATCTCTACACTCACCATACGAAACACATTAGCATAGAGCTGCTATTTTACGCTGGTATTCTGTGAGAACGTGGTCCTTTCCTGGTCGAGCCGACCCATTCGTGTTACAACCATAATAATATAGCTGCAGCATGGGTCTACCACGTATCTTCTTGCTATATCGCCTGCCAAGCATGGCAACTACGTAGGGCAATATATGACAATGGTAATGATGGATATTATGAATCTTAAGTTTGTAGTAGACCTCTGCTTATTGGTAGCAATCCTACTGGATTGCTACCATCTTACTTATTTCTGCGACCGAATAGCGGTGCACCAACTGCTGCGTAGTGAGGGCCAGAGCCAGTACAACTACAGACTTTAAGGTGCGTGTGTGAGTAAAATGCCGCGCTAGTTGTTATTTGTGAGGTTTTTAGAAGTTTAGGTATATCAAATATAAAAAAAATCTATTAAATTTCTACATAATCTTGATTCCACATTAGCCATTTCCATTTTTTTTTTAGAAATAAATACTTGATGAATCTTCCACAATTAAACCATAGAAAAGCGAAATTATTATTGATAAATGATACTCTTGCAGCCTCCTCGCTAGAAGTTGCTGCCCGGTTTCGCCAAGTGTTCGCCATTTAGGCTTTTTATATTTTTTTTTATAGGAGACGGGCAAATGAGCATACGGCTCACCTGATGGTAAGTGTTTACCCACGCCCATGAACAACTGCAACACCAGGAGAATTACAGATGCGTTGCCGGCCTTTTAAAAAAGGAATAGGTTGTTTTCTTGAAGGTCCCCACGTCGTATCGGTCCGTAAAAATCTTGGAATCTCAAAAGAAGTTGTGCAAGGAAGAAAACTTCTTTTAAATCGCACAGTGGTGGACCGGACCGCCAGTTATCCAGATGTTATGGATGGTATTACGGGTTTTGTCGCGATACATTAGTCTACTTTGAAGGTAGTAGCGGCGACTTTGTAAAACATTGTCGAATGTGTTCGCAATCGCAATGAATTTTCTAATGCAAAACAAAAATATATGAATTCTTTCGACTGGCTTTTTGAGTCAGTGTAGGTAAGTCTTTTTTGTAGTAGTTTTTTTCATCTACGCTTACATTACTTTTTACTGTTGTTGAAAAATACAACCCTAAACACTACCTGACATTCAATAGAATCGTTTAAGAAAAAAAAAACACTTCAAAAGAAATTTAGGCTATTTTGCGGCTAATTTTTGGGAGCTTGGACTAAGGCTAAGCTTGACTTAGCAGCACTGTTGGTGGCAGACGTTAATGGGTAGCAGTAACTACTTACCACTACTACACACTACACTATAACACCCGATTCTACTACCTTTTATGTTTAGTACACAAGGCCATAACACAAATTTCCAGTCGTCAAATATGAACAGAGTCAGTGGCAAACCTTGTTTGCGAAACAATTGCATTGTGCAAATGTTACGGGCGAACCCATCCGCCATCTTAAAATAAAACGAGCGCCGTCCATTGTTCATTGTGTCCGATCCACTTTAGGAATGTGCAAACAATTCGTGGCAAATACAAGACTATCTACTAAGAATATCCGGACTACGGTTGTGTCGATATTAGCAGATATTACTTTTCGAAAGTTGATCAATTTTCTTCTTTTTTTGTTTAAAAAAAATGTTACCCCAGGATTTTCTCCTATATCGTTGATAGGTTTTTCACCCGTTCAGTTTAAATACATAATTTTCGCAAGGACAAACATCCAGATCTGGAACAATTTTTTGTAGGTCATACAAATACTTGTTCTATGTGTGATTCGAACCAGCTGCCATTAGCACCGTAACTCCATTGTTAAGCCATTGCGCCTCGGAGCCATCAAAAATATCGTGATTGTAAGATTTTTTTTAAGAGTAAAGGGTTACAAACGAGCACACAGTCCACCTGGTGGTAAGTGGTTGCTGTGGCCCATAGACATCTACAAGTATCCTTGATTACGAATCAAAATGCTGATACGTTGTCACCCGTGAGGACTAAGATCTTCGGTTCTCTACACTCATCATACGGAACACAGCAGCAGTAAGCTACTATTTTAGGCTGATATTCTGTGAGAGCGTGGTCCTTCACCGACCCATTCGTGCTACCACTATACTACCAATATAACTGCAGCATGGCTCTACAACGTACAAAAGGGTTTGCTTACATTACTACCTTTTGTTCATTATCCGTTATTTTTGCATCAGCCTTTGGCCATGAAAACTGTTCGATAATGCGTTTATCGATAAGCTATCAACGTCAATGTTTGTCAGGCTCGTTTTGCAAAATCGTTAGAATTTCAAAGTACATTTTCTTCGTGTGCCTTTTCAAGAATGTGCCAATTTTCTCTTTTTTTCTTTTAATTTATATTTTTTTAATACCAAGAAATAGGCAATTCCATCTTTGACCGAGAGGTCAATCGAAGTACGCACTTCTCAGCAGCGTTCGAGATTAAGACGCAGACGTATAGCGAGTGCGTATTGCCAGTGATGACAAATATGTCATATACTCGTACATTGAAATAATACTAGTTTTTACGGAATTTATCGCGTATATTTAACTACCACGTTCGAACCTTAGATGGTGGGGACTGAGATGTAGTCATATGTTAAACTATAACATGAGATATGGACGTTGAACATCTCAGTCCTGCCCGTGACCATGAGTGCTGTAAAGCGTTCGAAACGTCGGGTATTTAAAAAGTTAAATATACGCGATAAATTCCGTAAAAACTAGTATTATTTCAATGTGTAGTGTTCGCGTAAATATAAGAAATCATTATGTCATATACATCTTACAGAATACCAGCGTGAAATAGTAGCTTAATGCTGCTGTGTTTCGTATGGTGAGTGTAGAGAATCGGAGACACTTTTTACTGGACACGAGTCATTCCATCTTAGTCCTCACGGTTGACAACGCATCTGCATTTTGATTTGTAATCGAGGATAGGTTAAAATGGTTAGTCTATGGGCTGCAGCAACCACTTACCATCAGGTGGACTGTGTGCTAGTTTGTCATCCTATCCTATTATCCTATAAAAAAAAATACATACGAGATGTGGTCCTTCACTCAACGGGTTGCTCGAGTTAATATTCAGTTTCTATGCGTGTAGACTTCGTAATTAGGATACCCATAGTAGAACCAGAGAATGGACATAGCCTAGTGGATCAGTAACAATCGATGACATGAATCGAAGGCACTCGATGAGGAAGAAAGGCTCTCGAGTTGCAGCATCCGGTAAGCAAAATATAGGGCGGTCTCTCACTGGATATAGTGACGACCTGGTAACAGATGCAGGCAGTCGATCGATGCAGGTAACTCAGGACTGTGCTTTGTGGCATTGCTTGCGGATAAGGCCCATGGTCAGCCGTGGACTTATGATGGACTGTAATGGTGGAGATCCTGATGATAAATAAAAATATAGAAAAAATAACGCCGCAACTCTAGCAAGTATAACCGCATAATATAATATAAGAAGCATATACGTGGTAGACCCACGCTGCAGCTATATTATGGTTGTGATCCGAATGGGTCGGTTCGACCAGGGAGGGACCACGCTCTCACAGAATACTAGCGTGAAATAGCAGTTTAATGAATATTAATAAAATATTCTATAAAATCAAATGCTTCAGATAACTTTAGGAATAAGATTAGGCGCCAAAATGTTTCATACCAAGATCCGGCCATTTCCCAGTGTCACCTTTATTATTTTTCAAGAACGCGCACAGACAGAACGCGTCAACAAAATTAAATTCTGGAGTAACGCCAATGGCGTGTCGGTTTACTAAAACCTAGACTTTACGTAAACTGAAGGTTGGTGAACGTACAGTGAACGTCGACTAAAAATAATGCTAAGTGGTTGCCTAAGAAGGTTACACGCTTCAAATAATTTTTAATAGAATTAGGGTAACAAACGAGCACACAGTCCACTTGATGGTAAGTGGTTGCTGTGGCCCATAGACAGCCACATCTATCCTCGATTACGAATCAAAATGCAGATACGTTGTCACCTCTGAGGACCAAGATGGAATGCATCGATTCCAGTAAAACGGGTCTCCGGTTCTCTCTACACTCACCATACGAAACACAGCAGTATCAAGCTGCTACTTTAGGTGGTGTGTATTCTGTGAGAGCGTGGTCCATCCCCGGCTTTGAGTATTAAAACAATGAATACCCAAAGACCGGGGAGGTCGAGCCGACCCTTTCGTGCTACAACCATAATATAACTGCAGCGTGGCTCTACGGGGTTAAATGCAGATGCGTTGTCTGTCACCCCTAAGTACAAAGATGGCTTGCCTCGTTTCCAGAAAAAGGGGGCCCTACACTCACCATACCAAACACAGCAATGTTTTACGCTGGTATTCTGTGATAGCGTGGTCCTTCCTCGTTCGAGCCGACCCATTCGTGCTACCACCATAATACAGCTGCAGCATAGCTCTACCGCGTATACCCTGCTACGAGTTTATTTTTTTTAATCTTCACGTTTTTGCTTTTTTTTTTTGCAAAATAATTATGTAAACAACTTTTCTAAGTCTTAAATCTGAAATAAAACAAATATGAAAAATATATATTTTTGAAAGAGGTAGTGCCACGCTGCATGCATGCATGTAGCCGAATTGGGCCGGCACGACCGGGGAAGTACCTCTCGCTTACACGATACCGGCGTAAAGTGGCAGCTGAGCTGTCGCGTTTCGTTCGGTGTGTAAGTATCCGGTGGCCCTTTTGGGTGGGGAGGGGAAAGGAGGGCAACGCATCTGTATAACATCCAGACAGATGTCTATGGGCGTCGGTAGTCATGAAAATGGCTGCGACTGCTCGTTTGCCCCCTTATAATATGTTAAAAAAAATCGCATTACCTAAGTAACTCAGTTCATGAATGATAAAATAAGTAGGTAGGTATGCTGAAACCTTAAAAGATTACTGTTGTAATCGCCTTCTTTACGAACAATATTACTAATGGTTAATGGGATAGCTCTTTAACGATGCCCAGTGAGTCAAGCAAGTTCAAGGCTATCGCATTTATGATATTAGGTAAAATGGTTATTTTATTATCTATAGCGTTTATTGACCATTATTGAAGTTTTAAAAGGTTAGTTTTTGTTAAAAGAATATCCGACATAAGCGGGCACACAGTCAATTTGATAGAAAGTGGATGTCATGACTTAATAGACATCTACGTCTACCCTCAATTAAGAATTAAAATGTAGATGCGGTGCCACCCACGAAGACTGAGATGGAATGTCTCGTTTCTATAGTACATAAAAATAGTGTTTGTTTCTCTTAATTCACTATATTAAACACAGCAGTATTAAGTTAATATTTCACGCTGGTATTCTGTGTGTTGTTGAACCGACCTATTTGTACTACAATCATAACACAGTCAAGCGCTACAATCCCGGTTGGCTCGTGGTTATGAAGTCTTACATGGATTAATTCGTGCTACAACAATATTATTAGGGATGGGCCGAATATGGATTTCACCGAATACGAATATTCGGCCGAACATTATTCGGCATGATAACCTCGGGTCCAACCGATTTATGTCGAAACTTGTTACCGTAAAGCGCAAGGGATTAGCGCCAGACCCTGCATTTCGCTCCCCGCCACACCTGACAGTTATTGCATCATCTAGTACTAAACAAATTGCCTGCACATGCTTATGTTTTGACTATTCTTGTGATAAAAAAGTATTTCGTTATTTTATTCTTATTTAAAGTTACAGCATATATACGTCCCACTCCTGGGCACAGGCCTCCGCGCATTTCTGAGAGGGTTTTAGGGCAAGGAACTTTTCGCTGCGCTGCCCCAATATGCTTGTTGGCGAACTTCACATGACTTAGAAATATTTTTTTTTCTTATTTCTCAGACAAGCAGGTTTACTCACCGTGTTTTCTTTTACCGTTGAGCATGTCAATCAGCACTAAAAATTGCAATTAACAATTTCATTGGTGCCGGCGGGGATTGAACCCGGTTTGCTTGCGCACTGTGAAATTTATAGCGAGCGCTAACCATCTGAGCTACCACGGCTCTTTATTCTTGGTGCAAAAAGGAGCCGTAAAAATTTTATTCTTAGTGAAAATTGATAATTATATGATAAAAATGAGCGGCAGGAGATTTACTATTTGGACTTATTATAGAGAAACTGACGACCAAAGTAAAGTGAAATGTATTAATGTAAAGTAATGTTTCTTTGTTTGATTCCAAAAACATTTTATCAAGTTTCTATTTGCCATAAATATAAATCCATATTTATGGCAAATAGAAACAAAATAAATCCATACTACCTCAAAAACATAAATATATAGATTTATGCATTTCAGGCACTCTAGAGTAAGTAGATTTAACCCATAAATAAAATATACTTTCAACGGTAAAAGACGCATTACTCAATTCGTACATTTCAATACGAATTGTTAGACATGTGGACACTATGATAGCGAATGTTCGGTGATTTAGCCGAATATTCGGCCGAATACGAATATTCGGTAAAGCTGCCGAATATGCCGAATACCGAATATAAAACGAATATACGCCCCTCTCTAATATTATACGCCGCACATTTGTCCGTTCGTTTGTCCGTAACGGAGAATTGAAAGCTAAGACAGTGGCTGAATTATAGACAATGGTATATAAAAAAGTATTGGTGCGATATTTGCCGATAGCTGCAATGCTTGTCAAGCGGATTGGCGTAGTGCGTTACTAGCTTTTATCCGCAATTTGGTCGTACGAGTACTTTAACTAAAAATAACCGCAGATCTATTGGTCTTTTGGCAAATAGTAAAATTATCGAAAAACCACAATTTAAATTATTTTTTGTGTTAATATCTCGTAAGTGACTCCCGAAGTCTACGGACATTTGCAGCCAGCTTCAAGAAAAGAAGGCTATCGATCACGCATCGATAGCCTTCTTTTTCACCTCTGAGGACTAAGATGCAATACCTCACAGCCTGCAACTATACTGGCTCTCTAAAGCCTGACCGGTACAGCAGTGAGGTAATTGCTATTTGACGCAGAAATAGGTAAAATGATGGTTACCCTGTCCAGATGGACTCGTATGCAGAAATAGGTAAAATGATGGTTACCCTGTCCGGATAGACTCGTATGCAAAAATAGGTAAAATTATGGTTACCCTGTCCAGATGGACTCGTATGCAGAAATAGGTAAAATGATGGTTACCCTGTCCAGATGGACTCGTATGCAGAAAGGGAGTTATAACACTCACTATACGCGATGTAGAAAAATGTTTGAAACAAAAATAAAAGCTCTATTAATTTTACGTCAAAACTTAACACGTTAATCCTTTAACCACTATTGTTTTATTGTGTAAAATGGTGTTGAAGTAGGAAAGATGTTATTAACCGCCTTTACACACGTGTGAATCGGCTTTCTCGGGGGATAGATTACGTATTTAAAGATAGAAAAGGAGAATAAGAATACACGCGCGCACCACATCGAACTAGTAGTAGACTAGTAGTAATAGTTCAATGGCGTGCCACCCGCTCGCGCATCATCTCATACCCAGTTCAAAAATAATTTACACGAGCGGTTTTGTGAAAACGATTGTCGTCGTAAAATGGCGGCCATTAGATTATGTAGCAAGGATCTTATTACAGAATTCTTGACAACATACAAGTCACATGCATGCCATCATATGTTTGACTTTATTTAATAATATACTAAAAGTAATGTGTAAAAATAAATTAATAAATATAATCTATTATACGCTTAGACCAGCAAACATACTGCTTGTGTAATATTCCTTCTAACCTTTTTGTACATTTCTTTATAACACTAGTCTTCAGAACGCGCGTTTAACAAAACGGGGCGTGATTTTTATACACTCCAGGTCGCGAAAGTGTCCCGAAGGTACTGAATTACACGCGATTAGCCTTTACGCAATGCTCTTTCATCTATAAATAACAAAATTGAAATTAGAGTAGTAAGAAGTAATAGCGCGCGAAAGAGTCAACGCCAGTCAACGCACATAAAAATGGATAAAAACAATCACTCACGATTGCGCGTGTAAGCTTTCTCGCGTTCATTCGCGCACACTCCGAGCGCAAGTGAAAGCACAATTATTTTGCAAATAAAACTCCACGATTTAACAAAACAAATCTTTAATGTATTTCGGATAAATATAGTCAAGATTTTTCCTGACGTATCTGTCTATTCGTAGTTTCATCACTTATAGTTAAATGGACAGACAGACCAAAAAGATAAAATTCATGTTACAATAACATGCAAATAATTCCCTTAGCTTAGTAGGTTTTATTGTATAGATTATTCTTCAACATTGTGTAATTATGATAAAGCCCAAGTTCACGGTAATAAATATCTTCATTTCGTAATAAGACTACCGCCGCCCATGAACAAATGCAACACCAGGGGAATTGCAGAATGCGTTGTGGGCAATTTAAAAAAAAGTAGCTCTGTTCTTGAAGGTCCCTACGTCGTATCGGTCTGGAAAAATCGCTGGTGGAAGTCGATTACACAAGAAAGTTGTGCGAAGAAGAAAACTTCTATTAAATCGTACAGTGGTGGACCGCCAATCATCCAGATGGTATGGATGGTATCGCGAGTTTTGTCGCGATGTGCAATGGTGAAATTGAGCGGCTGGATTAGTCCGAACAATTCCTTAGAGCACTCCCCGTGGTAGATGCGATAAAATACGCAAAGAAATGGAACATCTCTCCGCAGTGCCAGTAAGTTAAGCTGATCAGAAAGAACTCAGTCGCTGACGATTCGAACCGCTCTGCGCTGGATGTGATCAAATGGAAGGAGCTGGCACTGGGGAGCCCCAGCCCATTAATGGGAACATGTGAGGCTAAACCTGCGACTTGTAAAGTTGCAGGCAGTGTGCCGGCATGAAATACTGTCCCGCTCTGCTGAGCACGCCAAGCTTTTTAGAGGCCAATTTGGCCTTCCCTTCCAAGTGACCACGAAACTGCACGTCACTCAATATGTCGACGCCGAGAATTCCGATACAGGCATATAGACACCGAGAGGAGTGCGCTGAATCTGACGGGATACGATTATCATTATAATCATTAATTTCTATAAAAAAACTGATCTTTGGATAAAGAAAGTACGATAATATAATACCTGCTATGCCTATCAGCGAGTACACATTTATACTTGGGTTGAATACAGTTCTTGTAAGGGTGGAAAAACCCACAGCGATTCGTTCAATGAATGACTAATATTAACGCTTTGATCTTATTCACCATGCCCAACGTAAACTAAACATTATATTTACGATATTATAGTTTCTTCTGCTTTAGTTTCATTATCATATCACACCGTATGGTGTTGAAATATTGCTACAGTGTTTATTTTTTATTTTTACATAAGCATTTAAAAAGAAATGACTGCATTCTTGTTATAAATCGAAGTAATAAGAAATCTTTTGATATAAATATGGCATATATATTATACTTACACATGTTTACAGTTTACTTCATATTTCATGGTCGTTTTAACCGGTTCAAATTCTGGGG
This sequence comes from Parnassius apollo, assembly GCA_907164705.1. NCBI lineage: Eukaryota > Metazoa > Arthropoda > Insecta > Lepidoptera > Papilionidae > Parnassius > Parnassius apollo. The sequence continues at coordinate 7,137,900 of CAJQZP010000081.1, read as the reverse complement.
AATTAAATGTTTTTCAGACCTTCCAGAGCAGACTTACCTATCTTTCATTTCTGCTTTTTACTTGCATGTAGGAAAGAGATAATTTCGGGTATATTACTTGTATTCCCTTTTGTATTCCCTTACTCTCGTAGTCTAATAGGACGATTATCCGAAACGATCGGACAGAGATCAGGCTAAGGACTCACGGCTTTGTGTGCTTTCCGAAACACGGGGGTGAAACATCTCTATTTTCTCGACTCCGGGCTGCTACTGAGAATACCTTGACAGAAAATCCAACAATAACGAGAATTTTGGCCTGACCCGGGATTCGAACCCAGGACCTCATGATCAGCAACCGCGTTTACAATCACCAGACCATCGAGAAAGATAATTATCTAATTATTTAAAAAGATTAAACAAAACAATGATATACTTTTTAGGACATAATGAATGACCCTTTTTAATACTCGCCAACTGCCACTTTTTGGCTCAGGCTAGAAGTCTCTTGGAAAATATACGAACTAAAATGTACGGGAAAATATATATATACTAAAATGTAAATAGTACGGGATTAGATAGCAAATATCAAAATTTGTAAATGCTGTGGCGCTTTCACTGAGTGACTTCTTCCGTTTTTTACTAAGGCTGAGTGTGTACTGCAATACAAAAAATAGTTTACATTAATTAATATGACCAAATTTTAACGAGCCATATTAATTAAAGTGATAGCCAGTTTATCTGTCTCTCTATTTTCTTAGGAAATGTGTATTTAGTTGCGGAGTGTGGACTAGGCCCCTACCTCTCCAAACTTAAGCTGATACTTACGACACAGAGTAAGGAGTAAGTTACTCATGTGCTTACGATGAGTATAAAACAAAAACAAATAAAAAGGCTGAACCTTAGGTATATTTTTTTCGCCAAATCCCAATTAAATATACCTATTATGTTATGTGAACAAATAAAATGTTTATTTTTATATTATTATTTATCAATTATGAATATTATATACCATTCTACGAAATGGAAAGTTCTAGCACAGGTTCTGGACAGCGAAACCAAATGAAATCTAAGAGGAAAAGAAATAGCTATATTTAAACGAGTTTGTACCTACGGTAAGTTCCTTGCAAAGCTACGAGGGCAACGATCTAAGAGTCAAGGCCACGGAATCTAGGCGAGCGCGTTCATCCCGCGTCCTTCGTTCACTCATTAATGATAACATAATTAAAGTGATAACATTAACAATTGTTCTATGTTTATAGCTGTTATATATTTTTATAGGAAAGCGGAATCTAAAGTATAAGTATCACGCTTAGTTCTGCGAGATAGTTTTTCACAAATAGCCTTGTGGCTTCATTACTCGTTTTCGTTATTTTAAATGGAACTTGGATAGTTTTTTAAATTGGGAAATTGATTGAATTTAAATTTACTTTAAAGCACATCGTCTGCTTTATTATATTTATGCAATCACGATATTAATATTTCTAATCTTTTGTTTCAGATTTTTTCCTGTTTGCAGCAGTTGAAATGTTGCCGTCACTAAAACTTTAATTCCTTATGTCAAGAAGGCACGCGGCGCTTATAACTCAAACTTATTATTACTCGGAAAGTGTGTTTTTCAAAAGTGCGAAATCGAGGACTAGCCGGTCCTTGATGAACCCGACAACATACAACCCTTGCGCTCGTACTCTTTGCATTTCGAAGAAACCCTGTCGTTATTCTGCTAGAGATCCTAGATTAAGACATTGGTCCAGAGAACTAATCGTGTCGTCCACTTAGACGGATCATCGTATTTGGATTTCAAATCCAATATCGGTATTCATTTTCGTCCAGAACAGGGCATATATAAACACCGATAGGTACAAGTTCGTTCGTACTTAGGCTCGTACTTAAGAAAGGCTTGGTTGAGAAACTAATGGAATCGCAAAGAACCTATGCAAATGGAATTCCAAGTAAAGAGAAAACGATCGAGCATGAACAGAAAATACCGTCTGAAGAGGAGAAGATTACGTCACCATTGCTTAACAGTACCAACGACGTTAAGTATATAGATTCCGTCAACGATGAAAATAATGCAGCAACTGGTATAAAAATATCCAAAAATGATTTAAATACAGTAAACTCTATCAAAACGGATTTAAAAAAAGAAAACGATGTAAATCACCTTGCTGTAGCGTATCACAAGGACGAAAATAGTGAAGATGACGCAAAATCGACAAATGAAGGTGTAAAATTTTTGGGACTTGGAGACGCTGATAGTATTTGTTCAAGTAAGCCATCTGCTGAGCAACCACCAGAGATTCCGGATGGCGGATGGGGTTGGGTGGTAGTAGCATCTTCATTTCTTATTGCAACAGTTGCAGATGGGCTAGCATTCTCTTATGGTTTGATGAATAGTGAGTTTGTTGATTATTTTGAGAAAAGCGAAGCAAAGACTTCACTCATTGGAAGTTTATTTATATCTGTTCCATTGATAGCAGGCCCAATAATGAGTGCACTCGTTGATCGATATGGATGCCGTAATATGACAATTTTAGGAGGAATATTTTCAACAATAGGCTTTGTAGCTGCTTCTTTCTGTAACTCAGTGGAAACGTTATATATCACATATGGTATTATTGCTGGATTAGGTATGGGCTTACTGTATGTAACCGCGGTAGTATCAATAGCATACTGGTTTGAGAAACGTCGAAATTTGGCAGTTGGTTTAGGATCTTGTGGAGTTGGTTTCGGTACTTTCATTTATTCTCCTTTGACTACGTACTTACTAAAGGAGTATGCTTGGAGGGGAACTTTGTTACTCCTTGCTGGCACAGTACTTAACGTTTGTGTATGTGGTGCCGTTATGAGAGACCCTGAATGGCTAACTTTAGAACAGAAAAAACAAAGAAAATTAAGTAAATCCAAAAGATCATCTAGCTATATGTCTGTGTCAGCAAAATCAGGCGGAGGAGAGTCTGTATATCCTGGTGTAGAAGAATTAAGAACATTACTGAAAAGTGGGGAAACACCGGAATATATACTAACAGCTTTAGTAGCGTCTATTGCTGAATCAGAAAATCTGGAAGCTGCCACGAAAATGAATGCAGATCTTTCTCAACAGCATAAAGTGAGCTCTGTAATTAATTTACCAACATTTTTAAGGCAGAGTGAAAAGGTACCAGCAGAAGTTCTAGATCAATTAATATCAAACAAACGCCTTTACAACATAATCTTGACAAACTACCCGTCGCTTCTAGCTTTACGAAGTAACTCTGAACAGAAACTTGCAATAGAACCTTTGCCAGAGGTATCAAAAACAAAGCCAATAACGATGTCGATGAAACTAAAGCTGAACAAGAAGGAAAAAAAGGCGTTCGAGAACAAACTAGACCATGTTAGGGAACAACTTCTTCAACCGATTCCTGAGAATAAGCCTGCCGTGATAGCACCAAGGACGGAACGTCAGGATTGGTTTACCAGACAGTTTCAAACCGATCGTCATTATCTTCGCGATATTAGAGTACATCGCAACTCTATAATGCATCGTGGTGCTATGATGAATATTGCTAAATATAAATTACGAGCTTCATCTTGTCCGGATATATACCGAAATTCCATGTGGTCGTTGGAAGAACAGGAAGAAAAGGTAAAATAGCATAATTACTTATTATTGTCCAAAACTTTTGTGTTTTACGTCTGTCTAGGTGGGTATCGCCTTCATTACAATTTCTATCGCTAAGCAATACTGCACTCTGATGTGTTCCAATCTGAGGGTAAAAGAGTCAGTGTAATCCTAGGCTGTGAGGAATTGCACCTTAGTCCGGGATAACAAACTATCAATGTTGTTACGTGGGATGTATAATGGAATTCATAGATGCAGAATATGGATTGCAGCAGTATTTTGTAAAAAGAAATGTTACAGCCTTTATAAGTGCCTCTGGTGGGACACAAGCTACCTCTCATCACTGAGAGAATTTTATGAACAAGAAAATGTCTGTCTAGTTGCCCAAATGGCGGACTTCAAATGTGCTTGAAATATATTTTTTTTTAATTTATCAGGCATGCAGATTAACTCACGATGTTTTAATCCACCACCACACACGTATTACATCAGCATTCAAATTGCAATAAACAAATTATTTGGTGCACGCGGATATCGAACCCGGGTTGCTAGCCTACTGTGAAATTTAAGTCGAAAGTTAGCTCTTGTCCTGCCACGACTCTTTCAGTATTTCGTGCAGTCTTTAAAATTTGTCAGCCCATTTAGTGACCGTGATGATTGGTAGTTGTTTTTTAACTTTAATAAGCCAGTTTTGACTACTATTTCTCACCTATTAGAGTAACCTATGTTTAGAACAAAACCATTTACATTTTAGAAATTAGGACAACACCTCTATGTTATATTTATCAATGTTTTCTTTCTCAATGATAAAAAAATATTTTCTGGCTTGTAACTTGAATTTATGTTTTTTTTTTTCAGAGTTGGGGCAAACGTCTTCTGACTATGATTAACAAAACATTTGACTTCAACATGTTCACCGAGTTTCATTTCCTGATGATGAATTTGTCCACTTTAGTGCTCTTTATCTGGTTTATTGTGCCGTATTTTTACATTTCGAACTTGATGACTATGAACGGATATTCGGAAACTCAAGGCTCCATGATTCTGAGTGTATTCGGCGTCGCCACTATCATTGGTATCGTAAGTATTTTTTTTATTTAGGCCTTATGTTATTAATCCATGCTTTCAAATATTATGAAAATGTATATCTCACGTAAATCCGTGCTAATATTATATAATATACGAAACTTTGTGTAAATTTTTAGATGTTTGTCATTCTATTATGTAGAAACGGCTGAATATACTTATTTGAAAAATATTTGACACACATAGAAAAGTCAAGATCTTGATTAACACGGGAGTGCTTATTGCGGGAAAATAAAACCAAACATGAAGAAATTAAACCTTAATCCGTGTCTGTTTCCACAGTTAAAAATTAAAATATTCTTCACCATCATCGTTAGAGTCCATCGCAAGTCTCTGAACATAGGCCTCTTTTAAATAATACCACAAAGCATGGTCCTGTGCTAACTGTACCAGGTCGCCACTCCATCTAGTGATGAGCTTCCTTACACTTTTATTACCGGTACAAGGCTGCGGTTCAGTTACCCTTAATTAGTTTTTTTAGGTTTTAAGTTTTCTTTTTTAGGTTGTTTGTTTTGTGTTTCGCGATATCTTCGTTAATAGTGAACCAATCTTGATGGCTATTAATATTTGAAAATAAACAACGTTCTAGTTGTTAACTTACAAATGTGATTTATAATATTGTGATATTCCTTAGTCCATACAAAATGGTTAAAAAATTCACATTATAGCTTCAGAAGTCGGCGCTTCAGAATCTGTTATATGGGAATCGACTCTTACCTTTCATTAAAATTGATTTTGTTAATTATATTTTAAAAGCAATAAATCTAACGTAAGACGTCAATAGACTTGATGCTTGAAAATCCATTTCATCTCTATTTTAATAACTTCATTTATATGCAATGCCACACACGCATTTAATAAAATATTGCATGCATAGATAAAAGTCATTTATCAGTTATCTAAGCTTTGTATCAACAATCTACACGAGTAGAGTAATTTTCTTAACGCTTTGTGTACTGAGCAGAGAGCGATAAAATCGAAATGTATTTAACTATTTATATATTGTAGCTTTGAAAGTTTAAAAGCGAGCAAGCTGTATTAGTGCAAATTCATTTTGGAATTATAAAAATGTCCTTCAGACCGATTTCAGTCTCGACGCGACGGCCAGTTTCAACGAAGACTGCACGGGACAGCATTATACGAGCTTGTGTACAAGTACACCTGCATTCTCCATTTTGTCACCCTCATAGCCCGATGAACGACAATTCAACACGACTACACCACTAACCAAAAACCACGAAGTTTTTGCCCGACGAGAAATTCGAACACGGGATCACATGATAAACAGTGGAGATTACAACCACCAGGTCTATGAGGCAATCAAAAAAAGCCCCTGTGGCTTAGTACTGTACTATAGCCTGTGCTTTATTACTACCCCACCTGATTTTAAGTGGGGCTGTAGGTAAGGAAAATAAACAGAAACCCCCATTACTCCGTTCACTCTTCCTTCAAGAAACTCAAATTGTAAGGATGTATAATATACCGCGGGAAAATTATTCCACTCTTTTGCTGGAAGCATTACGAACGACGAAGAAAACCATTTGGTTCGCATGGATGACATATCAACAATAAAAGGGGTAAAGCTGGTGTGCTGTCAAGTGTATGGTTGTCCGGTGGTAGAAAGGAGAGTAAGGAATTAAGTCATGCTATTTCTGCTCACACTCTACCTAAAATCATCTATCATCACTCACCTGTAAATCACTGCAAGGTTGGCTACTTTATGCCTATATTCGAGACTGATAGGGTTAGCTTAAACCCGATTAAATTCACCAATGAGTCTCTCGGCACGCTTTGCCATTGATGGCGTTTTGCAGCACCAGCTTACATATGGCAAAAATACTCCATGCATGACTGGATTTGCACTATAGATAGTACGAGGGGAGGTCAAAAAGCTTGCGGAATGACAGGGAAGGATAATGAAATCAAACATTAAACTATTTCCTATTATGTATTCTCACTCGGTATTCTTATCGGTTAGTAAGGACTCTCTGTCATAATCTGTCTACAGGAAACTTTTGTCTCTTGTTGTGGTATCTCTTAACCAGACACACCTTTGTAAATTTTGATAATAAATTTACAAGAACGAGTACGAGGTCACACAGTACTAGTGGAATATTTATTACCTAAACACAAGTCTGTGTCTGAGTGGATGACAATTTCATCTCAGGTCCTGCAATTAAATTTCAAAAGGAGCCAACGCTTGAGTTTGAGTGTTGAGCCGAAGTCATAAATTGTTTGTTTTCGGGTCTTTTGTTGGAATTGGCCTTGTAACTGATACTGCATTATAATCAAAGTACTGCATCTTAGTTACGATATTTTTTCAAAAGCGTTACTTCGGGCACTATTTTTTATTATGAGCGAGCACCTATGCAGGTTTAGGAAAAGAGACCAGTATCACTGCGACCTAAAAGATCCTATTGTGATCGCTGCTATGGCTATAGTTCACTGCTAAGCACTATGTCTTCAATGAATAAAAGGAGTTGCTTAGCCGTGAGCAATTTCACTTCTTCTGGGCGGAGAACATAGTTTCCCAGATGAGTGTTACGTTTGCGCATTAAGGGCCCGCAATCAGTTACGATGTGCAGAGGCGTTTCTTACGTTATGGAACAGAACTGACACATCCTTGAGTTGCTTAGTCCCAGGATGGACATGTGCCTTTTAAGACAACAGTGTTCAGTTAGGGCTCTTTCCAGAATGCGCAATTTATTTGTACTTAATCTCAGGGCTTCTGAAGCGAATTTACGATCAAAAGCCCGGATTAAGGTTACTTCGGGCACTGGTATTACTTTGTCTGTACTTATCTTAATCTATGATCTACACAAATAAATGACACTTTCTTTTTTAACCATATGTCACATCACATTTTAATTATTTTTTTTATTGCTTGCAGGTTGGTCTTGGTTGGATAGGTGATATGCCATGGGTTAACGTAACGAAAACGTATGCGATATGTCTCATCATTTGTGGTGTTACGATCATTCTCTTCCCAATATTAACTAGAGTAACTGATGCTAACCAAACGTATAGCTTTTACATAATATCATTGAACGCAGTTATATTTGGACTGACATTTTCAAGTTCCTATTCCTACACTCCAAGTATTCTTGTGGAATTGATTGCATTAGAACGATTTACTATGGCTTATGGGCTAGTACTGCTATGCCAGGGGCTTGGACATCTTATTGGCCCGCCTATGGCTGGTGAGTAAACTTTTTACTATCTAATGGTTTTTATTTTATAAATTTGAACCGACAATCGAACTTACAATCCGCTTGATGGTAAGTGGCTAATTAATATAGCCCATCGATACGTGAAACCCTTTGATTATATACCTGTCTATATAATCAAAGGTGAAACCCATAATGATGTCTTATATTTACGCGAACACAACACATTGATTAAAACTACTTTTACGGATTTTATCGCGTTTAATTTTAAATTGTTATTTAATTCCCGACGTTTCGGTTGCTATCCAGCACCCATGGTCACGCGGGACTGAGGTGACTGACATCCCAATGTCAATGTTAATCCGGAGTACCTTCAGATTTTACCTTAAAAATCGGTAAAAGTAGTTTTAATCAATACTTGAAACCCACTTCAAAAGAACTCTATAGATGCGTTGTCATCTCTGAGCACTGGGAAGGAATGTCTCACACTTTGGTTATATACCTGTCCAGTATGTAATTATACTGAATCTCTTTACTCTTCAGACCAGATCACAGCAATGCACGCAGTGTTCGGAGTCAAGAATTGACAGAAAAGGGGATCTAGGTACAACCTAGAGGTGGCAATATTTGCCTTTTAGATTTGGGATGCGGTTTCAATAATTCATTATTTGACGTTCAAATTTAAAACCGGTAGGTACTAAATTACGTTTGTACAAGACAGTATCACGGCAGCATTGCGACACCGGGTTATTGTTACAAGCCGTCTAAGAGGAAATCAAATGCAAAACAACGTGTCATGTGTCAATATCTTATCGCGTTATTTATTATTGTTAAGGAAATTATTTGCACAGTAAAATTGCAGTAGCAATAATCCAACTGGAATTTGTTAAACAAATAATATTTAGCCTCATATGTGTAAGTGTGCCCGCTCTACAGTTCAAGTGTGAATGTAATTCCAAAACTACATTTCATTTCCACTGCCGTGGCGCTGCCGTAACAATTTCCCGAAATATGTACTTCTGTGGCAGCATCGAAAGCAGTACCTAACTGTGTACATACTTATTTACTATACATACTTACTTCGCTTAAATATTATACAACAGCAGACGTCGATATAGTTACACCTTCAGCGTTTTTTCATTCTCAATAACTCTCCAGAACTTATAAAAACTTTAATATTTTAGTCGTTGCTCGTTTGCACTATGCAAATACACGATTAAAACAGCGCGTATGAGCACGGGTCTAGAGGCAACCTGGTATTATAGTAATAACCTGTGTGGGGGGTGACTGAGCGCTAAAGCAGTATGCAAACATCCATTTGTACATGTGCTACCCTGCCTTTGACTTTTGCATGAAAAACCACCAATTTCGGGCGTACGGTGGCGCGATCAGCAGCCGCAGGAATGACTTATTTAAATATTTGTGCTCTTCCCCACTTCCATGCTCACTTCCCTGCTCACTGTAGTGAAACTAGCTCAATGTAAAGCAATAGTAAATGTCGCATTTTATATGCTAGTAAACTGGCTATTAAATAGTATCAACTCGAATAAAAACAGGGCAAAAAATTAATTAGTTTATTCTGGTTGTAAGTGCTCGGCTGGTTCATTACCAGCTCAGTTTAATCTTTAGTTTAATCAATTGGGCTATGTTAGTTATTATTATTTTAATATTTCATTATAAAGTAACACTTTAAATATATTACTCAATAATATTTCTAAAGCCAAACGTATAAATTTGCCGACAAATAAACAAAATGTGGAAATTTTTTTTCTATATAAAAATATGATTTTTTTTTATTTTTAGGTGCTCTCAAAGATAGAACCGGATATTGGGATGTAGCGTTTTACGTTGCCGGTATATGGGTCGTCGTCTCTGGCCTGCTAGTGGGAGTAATACCGTACACGAAGAACTTCCGCATATGTGGTAACGCACCGCTAGCAAAAGACGCGGCAGGTGAACCCGACCCTGGAGTTAAAATTATTATCGCCCACTAAATAATTTAGCAAATTATTACTATTAAAATGCAGATATGTTTGTATTTTTACAGGCTGCATAAAATGTGTCGAAAATCTACATAGTATGTAACGGTAATTTATATTTAATAAGGTTTATTTTTGTTTTGATTATTTATTAATTACTTTGAGAACAGTGTGGAGTTTCATTAAGTTAAATAAGTAGTATAAATTTAAACAGATGTGGCTTGAATTATGTTTGTAACAGTATGGTTTGACTATGATGAAAATACAAAAATACTATGCGCAAAAAGTAAAATGTAATATGGAATATTTTTTATATTTCTGCATATTTGATTTTAGTATACTAATAATGATCCTACTATTTTAACGTTGGTATGAAACACAATATGTACGTGCCATTTGAATACCTACCATAGAAATATTTAACTACCTATATATATATTAGAAAAAAATATTAAATTGCCAAAAGAAACACCGATTTATTATATTATATTATATTATATTAGTACAAGGATCTTAAAAGTATTGTAGCTTAAGGTTTTTGAATCTACTTAATTGTATGAAAATACACTAGTTTTAGGAAGTGTTTTAAATTTTAATGTATTTCCCTAAACTGATATATTAAAAGAAAGTTGGGACAAATATAACTTGTTTTTTTTTACTATTTCTGTAAGTTGAGAGATACTATATATATATATATATTATTTGTATTTACCGATTAACAATAATTGTTCTTATAATTATTCTTGAAGTAAGACTTTTTATATAGAATAAGGGTGACAAGCGAGCACATAGTCCATCCAAAGGTATGCTGATGATGATGATGATGATAGATGCTGTGGCCTATAGACATCTCCATCTACCCAATAAAAAATCAAAATGCAGATGCGCTGTCACCCGTGAGGACTAAGATAGAATGGCTCATGTCCAGTAAAAAGTCCCCGTTTCTCTACACTCACCATACGAAATACATATTAAAAAGTGGCACATGTGCTCACGTGTGTTTTCGTAACTGCTTCATTCAATTTTTTTATAGGATAGGGTGACTAACGAGCACACAGTCCACCTGACAGTAAGTGGTCATTTTGACTGATATACATCTACATCTATCCTTGATTACGAATAAAAATGCAGATGGGGTGTCACCCGTGAGGAATAAGATGGAATGCCTCGTTTCCAGTAAAAAGGGCACCGGTTCTCGACACTCGCGTTACGAAACACAGCAGCATTAAGCTACTATTTTACGATTGTATTCGGTGAGGGCGTGGTTCTTTCCCGGTCGAGCCAACCCATTCGTGCTACAACTATACTACTAATATAACTGCAGCATGGCTCTACCACGTAACAAAAACACTAAAAAAAATTAGACTAGACCTCTCCCCAGATTGCCTCACATGTGAGATATTTGCCATAGTTGCGACTTGTGTATGTATTATAGTAATTCTATAGTTGCGACGGTTGGCATGCGTGTTGGTAACCGCAGTTTTTTTTTATAATTTTGTGCTGTTATTACAATGACACTGCTGGTCTGCTGCCCATATATGCTGCCGAATCATAAACGATATTGGTACGCCCCTGAGTTCCTCCGACAAAGGTCGATTGAGCTAGGGCCCACAGTAGCCCAATTAGACGAATAACAGAGGGGAGGGTCCAATGACCTTTGGATAATTAAATTATAACGGCTAACAAAGAAGCAAGCACCACTTCAAAATTTCTACTTCTATTTTCACTATATTAGTTTATCAACTTTATTGTACATTTAATTAACTTCAAATTTAACCAGATCAACGTTAATCGACATTAAAACAAGTGACACGCTGCACAACTTAAGGATGGTTGGTCAAAGTTCAAAGTCCCAGGTTCACTTAGCACAAAACCATAACCACGAGAAGAACGCGGTCTCTTGAGGCCCAACGCTCAGCGTTCTCCCGACAAATTAAAAGTCTTATCACGCTATCAAACGACGCCCTAATAACTCGTCGATGCAACTAAGGGCATAAAAGTTCCTTTAATCACTTCAAACTTCAAGTAGGTCTCTTGTCACGTAACACGTTCAAACAGACAACTATAATTCGAGGCGGTCTAATTAGACCCAAATGCTCAATAGTAATTCAAAATGGCGCGCACAATTAACACAAGCCTTCCCTTCAAGTCAACACCGGCCGCGCTCAACCGTCTAACGGTCGCAAACAATACTCTAACTGTTACAAAAATAATTATATAATATGGCCTCGTTATCACGAAAAACAAATTAAGATAACCCGTAGAAGGCTCGCGGCTGACCGCCGCGCCACAATTTTATCACATCACGTTTAGTCGGAGCCGCGGCGTGGCAGACTCTCAGCCGCCCGGCACACGACAGGGCCGGCATAACACAGCACAAGGCTTCGGGAAACGCCCCCCCCTCCGTTGGCGTTTACCTCACCTCGATACCGTCGGGTAATTGCGCTAAGGGCGCGTATCGGATGCAATTTCAAATGCCCGTTTTTGGCCAAAACAAGTATATATAGGACATCTCCGAACTATCACTCGGGAGTGTTGGCCACTCCCCGGGCAGAACACCTTGCCCGGCGGGAGATCTCCCCTTTTCTTTCCGCGGCTACAGTGGTGACACCCGATATGATATGAACATGCAACCTTCGGATACACAACAACCTTTGGATACTCCAAGCTTCATCATGTCATAAAATACCCCACCCATTTGCTCCCGAGCGGATATCGTCTGCAGTCTTCATATCCTGCAGGCCATCTAACTTCACAAGGTTCATCGCAGCACTGGAATAATAATGCTTCCTGTTCCTTCAAGCTACTCTCTGCGCTATACAGTGTTCGGCACGGCTCTGAGCCTCAATGCTCGCCTCTGCTTTACGGCACTCTCGCAGATTACTAGCCTTCTTCTCGACTCACCGCAGACTACAAGGCAATCCACTGGCACTTGCACATTCGTCGGCAACGAGGCTGCACTATCGACCTCCGGTCTGAGCATGGGGGTGATGTGGTGGCGCTGTCGTCTTGCCGCAAAGAAACACACCGAAGCCTAAATCACGCTATCAAAATTCCGAATCATAAACAGTATATATAGGACATCTCCGAACTATAACACGGAGTGTTGGTCGCTCCCCGGGCAGAACTCCTTGCCCGACGGGAGATCTCCCCTTTTCCCTTCTACGGCCACACGTTTATCATTTACATAAACTAAGACAGGGGTGGAGCCATCGACCACTAAGGTTGAGCCACGCGGCAGCATTGCTGTTGCAGTATGGGCCGGCTTAACCGCGGTGGTGCCCCGACTGGAAGCTCTGCTCCCGCGTTTCGTCTGGTGAGTGCAGGTAGCCGGAGGCCCAATCCCCCCCCCCCCCATCAATATGGTAGCGGAATTAAATGTCAGACTACCCCAGGAGGGTACCAGTACCCCTGGAGAATCCCTTGCTGAGCATCCACGATCAAGCTATTCCACTCCTGAGCGTGGGTGTTCAGGCTGCCCCGCGTATTATGGGGGGGGGGGGGGGCGAAATTCCACTTAAGACAACAACTGCTCGAGGCAAGCTGAGCAAAAAACCACGGCGACCCCTGCCACGCTATCCGTGAATTTCTGCAATATCAGGGGACTTCATTCTGCCCTAAACGCTGTCCACTACCATCTCGAGACGGCAAAGCCGGCTCTGCTCTTTCTGACCGACGCACAGCTGTCCTCTCCGGCTGATGCTTCGTATCTCTCCTATCCGGAGTACAAACTGGAACACTCCCTTGTGCCTCGTGCTGGAGCCTACATATACGTCAGAGAGGACATCTGATCTCGACGCCTCGTCAGTCTTGAAGGTTCAAATCTGTCCATCCTTTGGCTATGCTTAACAGCGACAACCATCCGCGCGTCTACGGGTGCCTTTATAGGTCCCATAGCGGTAATGCCGAAACAGACTGGAACTGGAAACCGTGCATTCTGGTCTCTCGCTAAGGCTATCCAAGGGAATTTCTGTTAGCCATCTTTTCCATTTCTGCACAAGGAGGACGACTCACTGGCCAATGCCGCAAAGGAGAAACCCGATCTACTAGGCTGTTTCTTTGCGTCCAACTCGATGACGGAGGGAGCACGCCGCCGACCATCCCGCGGTGTGAGTGCTCCATACCCGAGGTGCGGTTTACACAGCAACAGCACAACACACAAAGCACTCCTCTCACTAGACATCCATAAGTCGAGTGGGTCTGATGAAATCCCCCCAATTGTGCTAAGGACGTGTGCTCCAGAGTTGGCACCGGTTCTATCGTGTCTTTTGCGGTAGTCCTACTCCCTAGGCGTAGTTCCAAAATCATCGAAGACGGCTTTCGTCCACCCGATCCCTAAAAATGGCGACCGCTCAGATGCGCCAAACTACAGGCCTATCGCCATCACCTCCTTGTTCTCCAAAATAATGGAATCCATTATAAACTGCTAGCTCATGCGGTACCTTGAGGATTACCAGCGGATTAGTGACGGCCAATACGGTTTTCGTCGGGGTCGATCCGCTGATGATCTTCTGGTCTATCTGACTTATTAATCACAGCCGCCAAATTTCACGAACGCACTACGCGGCAAACCTTCTGATACCATCCACACCACCTGGATGCTTGGCGGTCCACCACTGTACGTTTCAAAATGAGTTTTCTTTTGCGTACAATCTCTCTGTGGAATTGTTTACCACCGGCGATTTTTCCGGACCGATACAACCTGGGGACCTTCAAGAAAAGAGCTTACTCCTTTCTAAAGGGCCGGCAACGCACCTGCAATTCCCCTGGTGTTGCGGTTGATTATGGGCGGCGGTAGTCACTTAACATCAGGTGAACATTATGCTCATTTTCCCCCTCTCCCAAATAAATAAAACTAAGATATCATTAGCACATTTCAAAATTCTAAATTTTGAAATTGACTGGGTTAAATCTGACGTATAAATATTGTATAATAAAGGACATAAAACATAGCCTTGTGGAAGGCCTTTTTTATGCAATAAGATTGTGTGATCGTGACAAACGAGCACACAGTTCACCTGATGGTAAGTGGATTCTGTGGCCCATAGACATCTACATTTATCCTCGATTAAGAATCAAAACGCAGAATACTGAGGACTAAGATGGAATCCATTTAACCCAATGGATGAGTAATACGTGTAATGCTTCGAACAAAAATACACTTTTGGTGCGGGGCGAGGAAACACTAGGTACATAGACAGTACTGCACACCTACTCAATAAAATTTTGTGTCATCATGACACACACAAATCTAAATTTCCAAAACAATAACATTTTACGCGCACATATAGGAAAAAGTTAGGAGGCGGACAAATTAATTGTGATGCTACCATATCGATATTTTATATCGATAGTTTCGGTAAGAAAAAGAGAAAAATTCACAAGCATTAGCAAAATGCACTCGAATAAACAAAACCATCTCTCATCATTCTCTCACAAAAGACGGGAACTTGAAAAAAAAAAGAAAAAAGCTAGACCAGAGACAGGACGCGAACCATGGAACTCCGATATCACGCCCGACAGACAACCCACCTGAGCTATGACGATCGTTAGTGATCTGTCATCAAAATTTACCCTCTTATGTTGTAGCAGTTTTTTTATTGCCTGAAAACACGGACAAAAGGACATTTTCTAAAAATAAATCCAAGCTAGATCGATTTATTGCCCCCGAAACTTCCTGGACAATAAATTTTATGAAAATCTAGGAGCCGTTTCCGAGATTCCGATTATATATATATATATATATGTATATATATATATATATATATATATATATATATATATATATATATATATATATATATATATATATATATATATATATATATATATATATACAGGATGTCCGGTTTCCGATGTCCGATACTTTAAGGGGTTAAAATACAATTAATTTTATCGACAAATCAGAGATCAATGATTTTTTTTCGCCATCAATAAAAAAATGGCAGCACTTTAAAAAAAATTGTTGGCGAAGCATAGATGCTTGTATTAATTTAACAATATCTACCCAAGTAGAAGACTTTCAAAAACAAAATTGGTCTCAAATGTTAGTTAATAGTGTAGACAATAAATCTAGATTCAAAATATTATTTTTTAATTTTTCAGTATTAGTAAAAAACATTTTTGAAAAAATAAATTAGACAACAAATTGATGTTGTTTTTCAGATTCTTAGCTTTAAAAAAAACCATCGTGTTAACAAATCTTTTTTACTTGTTTTTATTATAATACAGGATATTTGCTATAAATGCACATTTAAATCTTAACTCTGAGTTAGATAGTTTAGGAGCTATGATAATTTGAATGTAACTGTTCAAAGTGCCTCTACCCCGATATTAGATAACTAAACACCCATTCCAGTGAGTAAGATAAAATTCTTCAATAATTCAAGGAATCGTAAGCAAGCACAATAGCATCCTTTGTGTGAGCAGGTAAAAAACGCTGTGCACAACAGTGCGAGCGAGACAGAATAACGGCTGTCTCCAGGTAAAAAGGGTGTAGTGTGCGCTTGTGCCGTCAAGCAGTCGTCCCTCGCTCTGCGTTGTGATAACATTCCTGGTTTTAAGTAAATCTACTTACTGTACATAATTATTGTTTGTTGTTAGACTTTGTTACGTTTTTGTTTTGTTGTTGAACAGTTACAGCGATATGCTGGCTTGAGTACTCGTTCATTGTAATAAACAAAAAGTAAGATTTGAATGTACATTTATAGCAAATATCCGGTATTATAATAAAAACAAGTAAAAAAAAATTGGTTAACACGATGGTTTTTTTTAAAGCTAAGAATCTGAAAAACAACATCAATTTGTTGTCTAATTTATTTTTTTAAAAATGTTTTTTACTAATACTGAAACATTAAAAAATAATGTTTTGAATTTAGATTTATTGTCTACACTATTAACTAACATTTGAGACCAATTTTGTTTTTGAAAGTCTTCTACTTGGGTTGATATTGTTAAATTAATACAAGCATCTATGCTTCGCCAACAATTTTTTTTAAAGTGCTGCCATTTTTTTATTGATGGCGAAAAAAAATCATTGATCCCTGATTTGTCGATAAAATTAATTGTATTTTAACCCCTTAAAGTATCGGACATCGGAAACCGGACACATTGTATATATATATATATATATATATATATATATATATATATATATATATATATATATATATATATATATATATATATATATATATATATAAGAATTGCTCGTTTAAAGGTATAGGATAATTATAATTATAAGCTTTTTATTTGTCTCAGTTTACACATGTTATTAAAAATATACAAATAAAAATCATCACAAACTTAACTTAGAAACATACCTATGTAACATAAAAGTAATGAGACAAACTGACTCAGCTATGTGGTGATTTTAGGTCACCGCTGGTATTCTGTCACAGTCGAATATTTAAAAAAACACAGTATCTTAATCTAATTTTGACATTGACGTAATACAACGTAGACAGAGAAACCTATAGACAAATTGACGCCTTCTTTCGCATTCGCACACGAAAAAGATAGATTTATGCATACGTCTTGCATAGAAATGAGATAGAGCGGTGTGATTGTTTGTCCCTTTCTCCGTGCCGGTTTTTTTGTTTAGCAAACTGTAGAGTTTGCTAAACAACTTTAACAGCGTAGTGATTTAAGGAGTTTACAAGTTGATTTAAGTGAGAAAAAAGTGTTTTGTGAGCTTAAGATTGGTGAATTTTGTTCAGTTCAGTTCTTAAAACAATTAAAATTTTTATCTAAATGTGTTTAAAAGTCATAAAGATTATTGTATAACCTAAAAATTCGTTATCGTCCTTTCTCACTCGAGGCCACGCCGATCATTAGTCTATAGGTATCTCTGTCTACGTAATACAACTAAAGAATAGACTGAAATATTTATTCATATGTGTTGTGTAAATTTAGGTAAAGGAGACAATCGCCTCTGGTCCTACCAGAAACTTCAACAACCCTCAATGGTATTAGCCCAAAGATTTTTTGAAAATCTAAGCTGAATCATGAACTGTTGTAAGAATTAAGAACATCACTGTTAAAAAGCATTACTGTTGTAAGAATTAAGACTGTAGTTATATACTTCATACCTGCCTCCAACTTTTGTTGTCCAAGTAACCGTACTTTGTATTTCTTTCTAAATAAATTGATATTTACGTTTCCTGCAAAGGAGGTTTAATATTTATTAATATTAACCCATTCATAAGTCAATGATTCAAGTTTAGAAAATTACATACCCTGCTACCGCGTGATAAATTAATACTTAAGGGTGGATTATTGTCAGTGGTTACTGAGTAAAATTGAAGAGGACAGTGACTTTCCTCCAAAATCCGCGCGTTTGGCGGGAGTCAGCCTATCATTACAGATTTTCGGTAAATGTTTGGGCTGCCCAATTTTTATTCACGATTATTCACGGTGACAACATCATCTGACCCGTATTCATTGATGAGGCTTTGTACGGAAAAGGTTTGTTAATCTACTAAATGATACGGTGTCAAAATACACAAATAACCTCGTTTAGGTCCATCGATACCACCGAATCTGGTACCAATTAGATGGCGCGCCAGCACACTCTATAACAACAGCCAGGCAGTGGTTACATGACATGTTTGGTGCACAATGGATTGGTAGATTTGGACCTCGTAGGTGGCAAGCAAAATCGCCAGACCTCACGCCTCACTCGATTTTTTTTTCTGGGGGTGCATCAAAGACGACGTGTACGCGGAGCACGTGGATTCAGTGGAACAATTACGCCATCGAATTATAAATACGATTGAGAAATTGAGGGAAATGGCTATAAGTGACAATTTATTTTCAAATGTGCGGGAAAACACGAAACGACGCTAGCTCGCTCGTTGCGCGTAGCGTACAAGTTGCGCTCTTTCTATCCGCCAAAACGGTGGTCTCATTGAAAATAAGAAAATTTAAAATAAAGACAAATTAAAGCAGTGATTAATGATGACAGTTAACAAATAGTTACAATAGAGGATGATATGATAAGTGTTTCACTAAGCACTTGCTTAGGTACCACTTGCGCCGCGTGCCCCCACGCCGGTGCCGCTCAGTTTTTTTGATAATAAGCCATCAAAGAATTGGGCCGATCACAAGACGCGTTGCGCTGTTGTCAGCGCACGAAACGACGCGATGCCGCTTCGAGTTAATAGTTAAGTAATTTCTTAAAAGAATTTTTGCAAGGATGATCCCAATTTTAGTTACTTTTTTATTATATAGTTTGATGGAAAAAAAAATTTCAATTTACGAGGTTTTCAATCTATCGAAATTAATATTATTAATGGGTACTAGCCCTACCAGTGTGTTAAATTAAAGTCACCATTGTAGAGACACATTGCTTAAAAGGAATAAAAGAAAATTATAAATCAAATTAAAAAAATGTATTTTAGGCTGATCTTAGTGATTGTACAACATCGTCTATTTTAAAAAGGTGTTGAAACAAAAAAGTTATAAGTTTGCTAGTAAAATTAGATTCGCTAACAGAGACATCTTTGATAAATAAAGAAAACAAACAGGAAGGATTGCAGAAAGCGAAATTTTAAAGAGACAATTATTAGAAACTTCAAAGTAACATTGGAAAACTGCCCAGAACTAAATATTACCTAGAGTTAAGATGTTTCGCCCTAACACTTAATTCTCACCAAAAGCCTATCGCTATATACGTAATAGTTTAAGAATATGCTTGCCTGCACAACGGACGTTGACTATGTGGTGCAGTACCATCGATGGCCGACCAGGGTAGCGCTGACAGCATTAAAATCGAGATGGGAGAGTAACCTTGATATAAAAATTTATTGTACCTTTGTCATGGATTAAATGAAAATCAAGCAATTGACAGAATACTATGCTAGCCACAGAACACTTAATATAGCTAGTAGAAATGTTATACGAGCCGCGAACGCGCGCCATGTATATTGCTTAAAAGCCAATTACTAGAATTTCGTGACTCAGCTCGAAACAAACCGCCGTCACGTGTTAGTCGTGGTGCACGTGGTTAAAAATGGTCTATTGCAGTGTTTCGAACTGTTCAGGAAAGGGTTATTGTTCTTCTAAAGGAATTTCTTATCATTGGTGAGTAAAATAATACATTTTTAAATCGATTTTATTGAACGATACTTTGCCCTTCAACGCATCGTAGTATGGCCGCTGGTCCCAGACGCCAATTAAGGATGTGCTTCTAGCAGGTTATTTTTAGAAATAAATTTTGCTGTTAAATAAAAAGCGTAAGTTTTTACTTAATATTGTTATTTAATTAATAATATTGAATATTTTTTCTTATTCAATGAATATTCTTATATTTTTTTAGTTTTCCGATAAACCCAGAAGTTAAGGAAAAATGGATTTTGGCAACAGGCAAAAAAATTGGTTTCCATTTAAACATAGCAAAATATGTTCAGCATATTTTCTAGAAAAGGATTTTAATCCTACAAGAAAACGCCGTGTTCTTTTGGATCACGTTTATCCGACTATTCACGTTTGGACAACTTCTGAAAATGTAAATATCTTCTAAATAAATAAAATATTTTAGTAAAATACATACCATCCCGTTGCTCTATCGTGCAAAACAGTAAAGAAATTATGTGGCGCCACTAGTACATTTTTGATACTTTACATTTCGGAAACGAAACGCTTTATGACATTTTGTGTAATTATACTGAAATGAAATCAGTCTTGCTGTCGCATGGATAGGCCGGCTCGAAACGGGGTGGTACCACGACCTCACAGAAAACCAGCGTGAAGTAGCGGTTTACCTCTGCGTTTCGCTTGGTGAGTGCAGGTAGCCGGAGGCCCTTTTTACTGGAAATGAGTCATTCCATCTTAGTCCTCACGGGTGACAACGCATCTACATTTTGATTTGTAATAGAGGATAGATGTAGATGTCTATGGGCCGCAGCAACCACTTACCATCAGGTGGACTGTGTGCTCGTTTGTCACCCTTATCTTATAAAAAAAGTCAATACAAACAAAATTCTATCTATTTATGAGTTTCAGCTCGCAAATGATTGGTTTGTTTTTGTTACTGTAACTTGTTACTTCATTGTAACTGCTCACAAAATACTCGAAGAAGTCGATTGATGTTCTAAATATAACTAAAATCATTTCTATTTGCGGCGCTAGTGTGCGTGTCGTACCACTTTAAAACCCCTTTTTGAGAATGATGAATGGAAAAATGTTAGTTAATCATTATGTTTTAATTCTATAATTGTCACCTTGCTACTTTTTGCAAAGTAACTATTAAGTTACCAAACATGTTATTTCAGGTCTCAGATATCCAAGTTAACGTAACACCATTAAAATCTCCGTCACTTTCTATGTCATCTAAATCTGCTAAGCGAGCGATATAGTTAGATCCGGACGTAATGGAAACTCCCAGAAAACGAAAAATGCAACGTATTATAAACGAAAAGGAAAATATTATAAAAACTCAACGATCGAAAATAAAAATTTTACAGTGTAAAAACCGGAGATATCGACCAACCCTTTTTTTTTTAGAAAACACCAACGTTAACCACAAAAGAGTTATTTAAGAGATGTGAGAAGAAATTAAAATCTAAAAAATTAACACGTGAAAAATACTCACCGAGCCTTCGGAGTTTTGCGATGACGCTACATCTTTATTCGCCGAAGGCATATCTTTATGTAAGGCCCAAGTTTGAGACCTGCTTGCCTCATCCCAGAACCATTAAAAAATGGTAACAAGCTTTTGACGCAGAACCTGGTTTTACCACAGAGTCCCTTGATGCTATAAAATCTAAAGTCCAATCTACACAATATCCAATATTATGTAATTTGGTGTTGGATGAAATGGCGATTCGTCAGCGCATCGAATGAGATGGGAAACATATGCATGGTTATGTCAATTTCGGAAACAGTTTAAACGATGGTGGGGATAATTTGTGTGAAGCTAAAGAGGCTTTAGTATTCCTCGTTACTGCAATTAATGGGGCATGGAAAATACTTGTCGGATACTTTCTGACAGACGGTGTAACAGGTGAGCAAAAGTCAAACCTAGTGAAATAGTGTCTTGAACTTTTAAGCACAACTGGCGTTGAAGTTGTTCCTCTGACGTTTGACGATTGTCCTGCTAATCTTACAATGGCAAAAATTCTCGGATGCTCTTTTGACATCAATAATATAAAGACTTGTTTTAGCCATCCCGTTTCACAAAAACCAGTTTACGTTTTGTTGGATGCTTGCCACATGCTAAAACTAGTAAGAAATGCATTCGAATCAAGCGCAACATTAAAAGACAATTTTGGTAGATTAATAAAGTGGTCGTACCTGGTCCATCTGAACCATCTACAGGAAAAAGAACATTTGCATCTTGCATATAAGTTAAGACGTCGCCATATTTATTTCTACAACCAAAAAATGAAAGTTAAGCTAGCGACACAACTGATGAGCAGTAGTGTGGCTAGAGCTTTAATTTTTTGTTCCAAAACTAACCAACCGGGGTTCACCGATGTTCAAGGCACAGTAGATTTTTTGCAAAATTTTAATGACTTGTTTGATATTTTAAATTCACGAAATATTAATCAGTTACACTTCCCATAAATTTTAACAGGTAAGATGTTCATTTTTTTAAACAGAATGGAAGCATATATAAAAAACCTAAAAATGTATAACATAACGAAGGGGGTTCCTAAGGCGTCAAAGAAGATAAGTTGTCTCAAGATCATCTGGAGTTGATATTCGGTAATATAAGAGCTCATGGTGGGTGTAACAACAACCCGACAGCGCGACATTTCATGGCTATTTATAAAAAACTAATAGTCAAACTAGAATTGAATAATTTTGAAAGTGGTAATTGCATGACACTTCAAAATTTCAATTTTGACTTGTTCTTCATCAGTGGAAAAAATGAATAAATCTACTTTATCACCAATGATTGAAGAAGAAATGGAAATGTAGAATGTATTAAAGAATTTGATGAAGTTTTGAAAACAGAAAATATCATGATAGAATTTAGTTTGGAAGTAGTAAGCTACATAGCAGGAAATGTGGTACATTTTTTACTAAATAAAATTAAATGCGAAACTTGCATTTCGGCTCTTTTGAATTCCAGTGCTATTATAGACACTTTTAAATTGATACGGTTGAAAGACAACGGTGGTCTTGTTTTTCCTAGCGCTGACGTAATTTCGATTTGTAAAAGATTTTAATCAATTCTTAAATCTTTTACTGTAGATGCTCAATTAGTCAAAAATTTTGAAAAGTTTAAAGAGCAGATAAAAAAGATAGAATCAGCGAAATCGATTTTCATCAATTTGATCAGGGACCAATGGAAAACCATGTAATATTGTTAACAAAATGTATTATAGAAAGGTATACAGATATTCGCCTTCACCATTTGATGAAAACCTCAGCACAAAAAGTATCAAAAAGACAACTTTTGAATAAATATTTACATTTTACAGACAATAAATAAATAAATATTTCAATAAATATTTTGTTTTTGAAATGATGAAAATGTCTTATTTTTTTTCTATTTTACTGTATAAGTTTTACTCCTTGTAATTAATTATTTTTTCTACTTTACGTTTTTTATAGCATTAAGTTTATTTCATTAAATTTATGTTTCATATTACATCATTATACTGTTTTATTTTATCACATATTTATTACCTACATTATTCCGTATCGATATTTTATCGATAGTTCTTTGTCAAGCACTAGCGTATATGAGTTGAGTGTGTTAACTACCTGCAAGGAGTGGGGAGACTAGAGGCGGCAGTGGTACCGCAATTAAATTGAAACAAAGGCATTTATATTCCGCTATATTAGGTGTTCTGTGATGCTAGCAGATAAAGGCATTATGGCTATGTCAACAACGGGTTTGATTTCACATCCGATAACTCCGATGAACCTACCGATACTTTAGTGTTTTTATTGGTCGGTATAAGCACAACATGGAAAGTACAATTAGACAAATTTATGATAAAGGGTTGGATTAAGGGCTGAATTAAAAGCACGGCTAGTAACACAGACTTTCCATTTTGTTCACGAAACAGGCACAGAAATAAAGGCGTTAACATGTGATTGTACAAAGACCAACCTCGCCATGGCGGAAGAGTTGAACTCAACCCAGACTGCAAAGATAGTAGATCTTAGATTCAGCAGCAGCAAATATATATTTTTTCTTGATCCTTGCCACATGCTTAAATTAGTACGTAGTTCTGTTTAACATTATGGAAACTTTTTTCAAATTAAAAATAAAATTCGGTGGTCATGCATCCGAAAACTCCAAAAATTACAGGAAGAAGAATTACTTTATACGTTTAATAAATTGAAAGCAAATCATATTAACTTCAAAATGAAAATGATGAATGGACCACCTTGCGACCTAACATTTTAGTAGAAGTGTATCTGATGTATTGCTGTTCTGCGAAAATGTGATGAAATTACCTGTGTTTGACGTAGTTATTCCTACAGCTGATTTCTTGAAATTTATTATTTCGTTTACACTTTTATTATAATAATAGGTAACCTTATTTAGTATAGTGTTTCATGATAAATTATAATGCTTTGTAGTGTTATGCTACTTACATATCATTTTACACTATTTTAAATTTATTTTTCCATTCTGTTTTTGATTTTCTGCATTCACCTCAAAACTGGATATTTTGCATCACCCTTATTTCCGTGGGATCCTGTAACATTTTTAAACCGTAAGAACAATATATTTTTATAATCAATCAATAACAAATCATTTTCACTTCGTATTTTCACGCTATCAACACTTTTTAAATCGGTGTCAATGGAGTCTACATTTTTCGATCTTTTATTTAGTTCTCCGTAACTCTGCTATTTCGGGCTTCATGCGCGCTGTTGCGCCACCTTTTTTCCAATATCAATAATATCTCATTTTTCACTTAAATCTTGCCGTTTCTCTATTACAAGCCTGAAACCAAAATTTGACATGTTTTGACATCGTTGTTTATCTGGTTGTCATGGCAATTTTTATTCGAATTCGTTACCGGTCTGATGTTTTTACTTCAAAACTTCCACAAAAATACTCTTTTCTTCTTGGCCATTTACAAAAATTTGCTTTTAATTTAAATAATTTCCCGTTCTTTTCACAAATCCGTCGTCGAGCGCGGAGCTCTCTAAAAAAAGTATAAAAGCCGAACAATCGGCCAATAAAGGAGAGTCTCGCTTCAGCTTTCATACTAGAAGCATCTCCTAAAGGCCTTATCCGCACTGCCCCGGGATCCTGCAAGCCTCTGCCTTCACCTGAAGTCGTCGCCTAGCCACGCCTACGCCTCCACCTACTAGTGCCCGCGCTATCTTTAGCCGCTGTGCGTGCTTGCTTCAAGCGCTGCGTGTGCCTACTCCGGGCGCTGCGTGTGCCTACTCCGGGCGCTGTGTGTACCTACTCCAGATGCTGCGTGTGCCTACTCCGGGCGCTGTGTGTGCCTAGTCCGGGCGCTGTGTGTGCCGGTGCTACTTCAGACGCTGCGTGTGCCTACTTCAGACGCTGCGTGTGCCTAGATCAGGCGCTGCGCACCTACCACAGGCATAGCCTGTGCATACTCCGTGAGCGGTGTGCCACCTTGGTCTTCGGGCTCCGTTTCAGTACTCACTTATCTTTGGTTATATTTTTAAAAAAAATAATTGTAATTCACGTCACCCATCATCATCTTCATTTTTTTTATATAAAAAACTGTAAATATCTTTTAAAATTTTAAATAAATTATTTTTTTTTGTTGTTTCGTTGTTGTTAGGTTAGGTTCTTTTGTTTTTAATTGTTTTTAATTTTCAATGAATAATAATGAAAAATGATCGATATCGATCCGCATACTACAGTGACATCACATATAAATATGACACTAAGAGTAGTCTCGTCACACTTTTATAGTTAATATGTTGCAAATATAAACTAATCTCGTAAGGAGTGCGATTGTGCTTGCGTGTTCAATTTTGAACCCAATTTGATTATCTATTTTTGTATGGTGACAAAAAGATTTAGGAATAAATAACGATTTCTTATAAGAAGATTCAATAGATGAAGCAGGGTAGGAAGGAAAATGATCCATTGAAGGATTAGTAGAAAGCGAAGAATTCGCGGGGTTTTTTGAAATCAAAATATGATTTTGAAGAAACTTGGGGATATTTTTGTGATGCTTCTTCGATATGAGATTGAATTTTGTGCCTTTTCTATTTTAATATTATTTTTGTCTTGTCAGGGCAGGATCTACATATATATATATATATATATATATATATATATATATATATATATATATATATATATATTTATATATTTTGGCTTTTTGGGCTGCAGCCCAGGGCCCCGTGGACATAAAGGGCCACCAGCCTCCAGTGAAGACTAGCTGTCATAGCTTTAAAAATAATTATGATAATATGAAAATTTCATGAGTTTTGGTAGAAATGAAGGATGAGAGAGTTATTTTTCAAAAAGAGACACGAAATTCAAAAAGTAGCTAAATCCGATACTATATTTTGGAAGAAATTTTTAAAGAGGATATTTGTAAATGCATACAAGTTAGTTATGTCATCAAGAGTTCGTGAGTAACGACATCGACATCAATCGAATGAAAAATTAAAGATATATACAAGCTTAAAACTTAAATACTAGAGTGGTACTGAAATAAATAAAAGATATGCAGAATTTTCAGTTGAAGTCAAAAAATCAAACATTAAACGTTGTGTTGAATAAGCTGTTTTGGACTTTGGATTTAAATAGAAAATGTCAAGTCTATGAGGCATATAGTAAGAAATGCAATCAGTGAATTCGGTTAAAATCTTACTAAAGAATAAGGTAAATTCTTACACTCTTGTAGTGAAATGTTTATGATAATCAATGAAAAAAAAAACTTGTTGAGGTATTCCCAAATTAGTTTACTGTCATCTTCTAGAATTTTTAACGTTGTCAAACACTAGCTGTGAATCTTAGCGCTGTTTCTCCAGGATGTCATAAAAAGAAAACAAATGCAGGTAAACAATGTTGAACAATCGACTAAATTATTTATCAATCCTTTCCATAAATTGTGATTTAGCAAAACATTGACAATGTGATAAGCAAACCTTCATAATTTATTTAACATAACTACACATATTGCCGTGTAGTGGCGGTTGAGAATATCCACTACCCCATATCGTCCCGTGGGTGTCGTAAGAGGCGACAGAGGGAGATAGGCAGAATATGGGCAGCAGCATCTTCCTAATAACAAGAATAATATAGTAAAACTGCTCCGCTCGCTAAGCATGGCAATTATGGCAAATATCCCCCCATGAGTAACGACGCAAACAAACGGCCCCAGTCCCCGGTGGCCCCGCTATTCCTGGCTACGGTGGCAACCATGGTAACGGCGGGGCAAGGGGTGCCAAGAATCTCCGGTGGAGGTTCGGTTGCCACCTACGACGACTCGACCTGGCAACATATAACGCACGCACCCTGAGGACTGACGAGAAGATACTGGAGTTGGAAGAAGAGGTAGATGAGTTTGCGCTGGCAAATTATTGGATTATCCGAGGTCCAAAGAGAGGGGGAGGACATGAACATCTCGGTCCGGCAACTTGTTCTATCACCGGGAGGGCGAACATCTCTCCCAAGAAGGTGTCGGATTTATCGTTCACAAGTATCTCTTCAACAACGTTGTAAATATTGGGAGTGTGTCGACGACGGTCCCGTACCTGATACTCAGAATCACCCAACGGTATTTCCTTGAAGGTCATACAGGTTTACGCACCAACCTCGGCACATCCCGATGAGGAGGTGGAGGAAATGTATGAGGATATTTCTAGAGCCATGCTTTCCTCCAAAGCCCACTACACGGTGTTGATGGGAGACTTCAACGCAAAACTAGGCACATGAGAAAGCGGTGAGCTGAAGTTAGGGAAATTTGGTGTAGGGCAACGGAACCGTAGGGGCCAGCAGCTGGTCGACTTTATGGAAAAAGAGTGACTCTTTATGATAAACTCTTTCTTCCAGAAGCAGCCCCATAGGAAGTGGACCTGGTCGAACCCCGACGGTTCGACAAAAAATGAGATTGACTTCATTATGATGACCAGACGCCAATTGTTCAGTGATCGCGAGGGTAAAAACTGGCAGCGATCACCGAATGGTTAGAGGCACACTGAACTTAAACGTTAAGTTGGAGAGGTCTCGTCTAGTAAAGTCAACGCTCCGTCCCCCCTCGTGCGCTAATTCAGGGTCCAGAAAACTTTCAGCTCGAATTATAAAACCGTTTTCAGTGCCTAGAAGACTGCAATACAGTGGACGATATGAATGACAAGCTCGTGGAAACTGTCCATGCGGTCGGAGCTAAGTTCTGCAAGACCCGCCGCAGAAGAATACAAAAACTCTCCGATCATACTCTTAATCTCATGGATGTTAGACGGGCGATGAAGCTGCAGTCGTCAGCAGATTTGACAGCATACAGGCAACTGAACGGACAGATCTCCAAATGCATGGGGCAGGACTTACGCAATTCAATACAGCTCGTATTGAAGAAGCGATTAAGTGGAACCAGGGCTCCAAAGTCTTTGCCAGAGATCTGCCTGCCAGTAAGAAACAACCGTCAAAGCTGAAGACTGAGTGTAGCAGCATCGTTTCTGGGACACCTGAGATTCTGAGAGAGATTGAGCGGTTCTATGGGCAGCACATATCATCGTTGGAGCAACACGCAAGTGTGAGTAACGATCCAAGAGCAAGATTTATCTGACACTGTTCCGATGATGTCCCGGACGTCAGTCTGAGCGAGATTAGAATGGCTCTTCAGCACCTTAAAAACGGCAAGTCCCCGGGCGAGGATGTAATTACAGCGGAGCTTCTGAAAGACGGTGGAAAACGGGTACTTGAAGTCCTTCAGAAGCTCTTTAATTCCGTCCTTCATGGAGGCACTACTCCCGAGGCGTGGAGTAGAAGTGCGGTGGTCTTGTTCTTCAAGAAAGGTGACAACGCCCTCTTGAAGAACTACAGACCGATATCCCTTCTGAGCCGCGTCTACGTGCTGTTTTCGAGAGTCATTACGAATCGTCGACGAATCCCAGCCTCCCGAACAAGCCGGTTTCCGAAAAAGCTTTAGTACCATAGACTACATACATACCCTTCGGCAAATTGTACAGAAGACCGAAGAGTAAAAACTGCCACTTTGCCTGGTGTATGTGGATTATGAGAAAGCCTTTGATCCCGTCGAAATTTGGACGGTGCTACAGTTTCTTCAGCGGTGCCAAGTTGACTGTCGGTATATCGAAGTGATGAAGTGTTTCTACAGTAGGGCTACGATGGCTATCCGAGTACAGAACCAAAGTACGAAACCTATCCAACTGCAGAGCGGTGTAAGACAGGGGGGACGTTATATCCTCGAAACTCTTCACCGCTTCATTGGAAGATGTTTTCAAGTTACTGGACTGGAAAGGATACGGAATTAACATCGATGGCCAATACATATACTCTCATTCGATTTGCTGACGATATAGTCCTCATGTCAGAATCGCTGGAGGACTTAAGCACTATGACCTCAATAGTGCTCCCAACGGATAGGTCTTAAGAAGAACATGGACAAAACAAAGATCATGTTTAATGTCCATGTCACACCTATGCCGGTAGTTGTTGGGAGCACTAAGTCTGATGATGAACCTGGGACAAATAGTCCGACTAGTTAAGTCCAACTTCGACCGATAGGTCAATCGACGGATTCAACTCGGCTGGGCAGCGTTCGGGAAATTACGACACATCTTCTCGTCAGGTATACCTCAAAACCTGAAAACTAAGTTGTACAACCAGCGCGTGTTGTCAGTGATAACCTATGGAACCGAGACGTGGTCCTTCACTGCTGGCCGTATGAGGACGATCTAAGTCACTCAGCTAGCTATGGAGAGGGCTATGCTTGGGGTTTCTCTGCGTGATAAACTTAACTAGAAAGGAGGATATCCGCAGTAGAACCAGAGTGACCGACATAGCCCGAGGGATTAGTAAGCTGAAGTGGCAATGGGCCGGCCATATAGCTCGAAGAACCAACAACCGTTGGGAAAAAAGGTTCTCGAGCGGTAGCCACGTACCGGTAGGCGAAGTGTAGGGCGACCCCCCACTAGATGGAGTGACGACCTGGTAAGACATGCAGGAAGTCGATGGATGCAGTTGGCTCAGGACCTTGCTTTGTGGCATACCTTGGGGGAGGCCTATGTTCAGCAGTGGACTTGTGAAGGGCTGTAATGATGATGATGATGAACTACCCATAACCTGTTAATATCTTATGCAATAATGTCTTACAGTTGCTGTTTATGTATCAAAGTCATATAATTTTTTCCAGACCGTATAATACATCATTACAAAAAACTGTTTTTTGACTTGATTAGTTCGATTAATTTGGTAGGGCCCCAACTAGTGTTAGCCCAGAGCCCCACAAATTCACGGTCCGCCCCTGTGTCTTGTGTGTTCAGAACATCTAGAATCCTTGGCTTTGAAGTTACCTAAGCAGAATAAGCAACGAAAGGACCAAATATTTTTGTCATGTTGTCAATGTTAATGTATTAGCGTTTAAATAATGGAATAAAGTGGATTTTGATACGTAAGAATTGTGCTTTGTGCATATGAACTATTAAGTGAAAACGATGCAATAAATGCTTCCGTTACGATACAAATATCAAGTTTTATTTCCTTATGTACCTTAAGATAGTATTCTCCTGAACTGACCGCTGGGTTAAGATCAGTTAAGCTGTTGTTAAAAGTATAATAATGTGAAGAATTTTGTAAACAAAATTCACGTTGGATTGGGCTGTATGGGCGTAGATCCTATGCCTACAAATAATAACAACAACAACTGTCAAGTGTCAATATTCAAAAAATATTTATTTTTACTATAAAATTCCATATTTGCTAAATTGGTGGGTGCATACTACATACCTGTTATAAGTTTTAATTTTTATGCAACTAGTGTGTGAATACTAAATACGTTCAAGTGTATGATTTTAAGACATTTATATATTTAGTTATTATTTCCCAAAGTTGCATTTTTATGAATGTTATAATAGATAATATGGTAAAATTATTACACACCGTTGAGTATGACAAAAATGCATCTAGCAAAATTGCATAGGTTAGTAAATAAAACTGAACTTTAGATTATTATAAAACATATTTTATAAACCTACAGATAACCTTTTGAATAGCAAATGTGTTGTGTTAAAATAAACATACTGTCTTTCGTTTTCAGAATAGTGCATTTGGATTTAAAGGGTGCTCCTCTAAAAATAAGCTATTTAGCAACTGTGAGTATTTTAATGTTGTTTATTATTGGATTTTATGACTGCGTTACAAATACTTAAAACTGCAAACTTCAATATAATTTTCATATTAAAATATATAAATAATGTAACAATGGCTATAGATAGATATTAAATATTAAATTGGTCTAAATGGTTCGGTCTTGTGAGTCTCCAGCTGGCAGTGGTATATGATTTAAATGAATATTTCACCATCTGAAGATTTCCTTATTGATAAAATTTGTAATAAATTCTATATGTCAAGGTATTCAATTGTATCAAGTCATGGGGTGCTACAGGAGTGCTTTTGGAGTGGGAAGATACATTTCCTTATACATCAAATTTAATAGAAATTGGAAGTCAATGTGGTGTTAGTGGAAGTGGAGGTGATGGCGTATATAGTACTGAAGATGTTCAGACTATATTTAAACTGGCTAAAGATAACTGTCTTGAAGTAGTAAGTAAACAAATTATTCTGAGTATGTACTATTAAAAATTACCTAGTTAGAATATAAATATCAGCAAAAGTTAAAATTTGTGTAATAATTTGTTAAGACTTATTGTTGATTGTTAATAAATTTTGTACTTCAATTGGTTTGAAATCAGTTTGGTTATAAATAAAAATTTATTTTCCACTTTTTTATTAGGGACCCATTCATCATTGTCATTATCAGCAGTTTAAAATCTATTGCTGGACATGGCTTATCTCATAGTAGAAAGGATTTGCCTAAATCCTCATGCTAGGCTGTTGGACTGACAGTTGCAGAACCGTCTGGACATTTTACGTCTGGCATAAAAATATTATATTTCCACTATCAAAAGTAACATAAGATCATTTGCGATATCCCATAGTCACCTCTTACACCATCCATATTATGAGTTCTTTTGTCAAAAATTTTTGATTTTTTTTTTACTAATTATGAAATGGCAATCACAAGCACCTGTGTTCTTTCTTATTGAATTGGATTGAAATGAACTTGATAGTAGTAAAGAATTGTTGTCCATCGAGCTCAGCACTTTAAAAGAAACATTTATGAAGTGAATGAAAGTCAATGGACTCTGAATACTTTAGTAAATTAATTAATAGAATAAAAAAATCACAAGCCAACTATTAAGAGTGTTCGAATTAATGAGAGACATATCCTTATTTTTTACTACACCTAGTTATCAGTGTGTTAGTCTAAGGCTTAATAAACCACATAAAAAGGTGTTCAGCAAGCAAGGTAGTAAGGTGTTCAGCACTAGAAGCGTCCAATGCTCCATGTGGATTTAGTGTGGAGCTGTTCTATATATACTGTAGTAGTCAGGAAACTATTAGCGTGAATTTGGCTTCTGATTGTTTGGCTTGTGGAGCAACAACCATGTCACCACTCTGTATTTTGCACAGTCATTAGTTTCTGATTATGTTCAGAAGTTTGTATAGTGGTTGATATCAGCTATGTAAAAATCACCAAATTTAGGTTTTGTAATTTACATCTGTTGACACAGCAAATTTTAAATAAAGTTTTAATAGGTCTTAAGTAATATAGACTATATTTTCTTCAAATATTCCAGATTCAATTAATCCAAACAATTGGCCATATGGAGTTTGTCTTGAAGCATCCATCATTTCGAAAACTTCGTGAAGCACCTCTTTCACCCGCAGTCCTTTGTCCCTCCAAACCAGAGGCTCTGCAACTAATAATGTCAATGCTGTTGCAAGCATTAAATTTGCAGCCTGATGCGTCTTTCATACATATAGGGGCTGATGAGGTAATTTTTTTTCTTATAAAATAAGGGTGACAAACAAGCATACAGTCCTCATCAATCCTCGATTAAGAATCGAAATGCAGATGTGATGCCACTAAGATGGAATGCATGGTTTCCAGTAAAAAGTATCTCTGGTTCTTTACACTCACCATACGAAACACAGCAGCACTGAGCTGCTATTTTATGCTGGTATTCTGTGAGAGTGTGGTACTTCCATGGGCGAGCTGACCCATTCATGCTATAACCATAATATAG
The DNA here is from genome assembly GCA_907164705.1 of Parnassius apollo. Lineage (NCBI taxonomy): Eukaryota > Metazoa > Arthropoda > Insecta > Lepidoptera > Papilionidae > Parnassius > Parnassius apollo. Next base: position 7,104,841 of record CAJQZP010000081.1, on the reverse strand, counting down.
CTGCAGCAAAGCTCTACCATGTTTATTGTTATCCACATAGAATATTATAATACACAATAGAATGGCTGTCAAACTTATTTTGTATGAGGATCGCTGTCGGCGGGAGTACACATACAAGAAATTACGTCGTATTATCACTGCTACAAACCCGATTGGCTGTGTTGACAGAGTGAGTAAATTTACACATTTTAGACTTATGATTAATGTTCAAGATCATTATTAAAAAAAATCGTTTAATTTTTAATACATATTTATTTGTAAATAGTGTGCAATTTGGCGTTTTTTAAATGCAAAATTTGGAAATGATTGTAACATTAAAGCACATCTCGTGTTGACATTTATATGTATGAATTGACATTTTAGTGGCTACACGGGCTCCACTTACTCCCCTGTTCTATTATGTATGTATTATAGTATTCTATGCTTATCTACATAATTTGCCAGTGTTTATATTACTTATATTTGATTATTTGTTACAAACATGATAAAAGTGCATTGAAGAATAAATTGGGGAAACTTCACTGTAAAACAAGTCCAGTAATAATGTCTACGTTGCCATGTGTTGCGGCGTAAGAAAATCTATCACGCCATTACGTCCCATGGGTGTCGTAAGAGGCGACTGTGCCGAAAGTAGTTTAGTTGGTGAAAACCGAATTCAAGCGATTTAGTGTAGATAGTAGAAGATTTAGTTTAGAATGAAAAGAGGACACTACCTCTTTTCATTCTAAACTAAATCTTACAACTATTATTTTAAAATGTAGTTAGCTGAAAAAGCTAATTAAAACCATTAAATGTTAAGTAATATCAGGCAAATATGCAAAAACTTGGCTTAAAAGAAATTAACATTATTTAAAAAAAAACTTTACACTCTTAAAATAACGTCGACCACAACACTACATATAATAACCATTTTATCGTGCACAAGGTTGACTGTATGATGAGTTCATATATTGTATATATAGCACATGCGTCCAGCATAAATAATTTCTGTAATCTGCTTGAATTTCATTATAGTAACTGTGTTTTTGAGAAAAAAAGATAGAGAAGATACATTGTCTCTTTGTCAATATACTGAAGAGGTTTTGAATGTGAAATAAGAATAGAAGGAGAGTTGGTCGAGCAAGTAGATGAGTTTGTTTATTTGGGATGCATATTTAGCAGGGATGGGAGATACGATAATGATATAGAACGACGAGTGAACACAGGAAATAGAGTAAATGGGGCTCTACACTCTATTGTGGAAAGTCAGATTGTGTCAAAAAGGTCCGTGCTGTGTTAGTGCGTACTTTAACGTATCGTAGTGAAAGTTGGGTATGGCTGAAGAAGCATGAGTGTAGAATAAACACAGTAGAAATGCAGTTGTTAAGGAGTATGTTAGGGCTGAATCTGAGTGACAGGGTGAGAAATTGTGTAATAAGAGAAGAGTGTGGTATGCAAGATGATGTTGTGACCAGGATTAAAAAAGGAATGCTTCGGTGGTTTGGTCATGTAGAAAGAATGAATGAGGAAAGAGTGACAAAGCAAATGTATGTTTCTGAAGTGAACGGCAGAGTCGGTAAGGGATGTCCTAGGCGAAAATTTGTTGACAAAATTGGAGATCTACTATCTAGATCTAGAAAAGGGGTCAAATTAAGAGTACCCTTAACCGACGAGCATGTATGCTTAGGTGTATGAATGTGGAAGAGGCATGAAAAGTGTGTCAGGATCGTGCCAAATGGAAGGCTGTAGTCTCTGCCTACCCCTCTGGGTGACAGGCGTGAGTGCTTATGTTATTGTTGTTTTTGAGTGTTTCTTAATGAATATTTTTGTCATTTTTATTTTTCAGGTTTGGCACACGGCAGTGTGTGAAGAATGTCAAAAAAGAGCAGTCATGAGTGAACACAAAACTGCATCATTATACCTTGAACATATTCAAAATGTCCTCTTATTTCTCAAGCAAAAGAAGCCAGATATAACCATTCTTATGTGGGAGGATATGCTGCGGACCATGAATGTCGACACATTACAGTGTAAGTAATGTATATTATAATATGTTGACCATTAAAATAGATTTTAAAATAAAACTAAGCCTTTACCCGCCCCACTGCTGGGCACAAGGCTCCTCTTAACTCAGAGGGTTTTTAGAGAAAGGAACTTTCCAATGCGTTTTGGCTCACTTTATATATCTTCAAAATATTTTTTATAACTTCACTGACACGCAAGTTTCCTGCCAAGATTTTCTTTAAAGGCTGAGCTTGTGGTAAATTAGCACTTACAAAAGTAATTAACAATTTTATTATCCAATATGCAGGTTGCTCGTGTACTGTTAAATTTATAGCGAGTGCTTAGCAATTTATAGAAATTTATGAAATGTTAGAATAGAATAGAATGAAATTGAATAATTTTTATTCAATATAGATTACAATAAATAATACTTATTACTACTAATACTCATTTGTGTTTTTGCCACTGGTTCAGAAAATACCTCTGCCCTTGGAAGATCCTACAGGAAATCTATAATTTGCAATAGAAATTGTATAATTAAATAGGACAACATTTAGAAACTGCATGGTAGCGATCTCCTTATTCCCTAACAATCATGTACTCTTTAGAAGTATAATAACCCTTATTAAATAATGTGGAATTATAAATCAAGCCACAGAGTTTTTTTGGTAATGTAAACCAACCTCTGATTTAATAAAAAAGCAATTGGAAAATGATAGCTTCTAACAAACTGATTCGCCTTTTTTAACATGCCAACTAATTATTCCAAAGAAAGTGTTACATAAAGAACAACAATTATTTTTACTTGTTTCACTGATGTATGCACCACCTAATTTTCTAACTCAACCACGGATTTTATAACTCACCAACATATTTTAGAAGTTTATTGCTTGAGTATGTCGCAGCCAATTTAATTAACTTTGCAGTAACAGCTTAACTCAGTAATTAGCTTATAAGTTAATAGCCTAGAATTTTTACTAAATGGCGCCGTTCAACTACCGGCTGTAATGATTATGATCTTCAGCCAATACGTCAAATGCAACATTGCACAAATCTTGTAATGTCAGCGACAGTAGGATTTGAAATGAAATTTTTTGATACATAAGTCCAGCATATTTTTTGGGACTTTGTTATAAAAGTTAATAGAATAAAATTATTTTATATAATTTTTTTTGTATATTTTTTACAGCATATAAACTTTGCGATCTTGTACAACCAGTAGTATGGCACTACAATCCAAAAGAGTGCTTTCAGTTAAATCCAGGCATGTGGAATATTTATAAACAGATATTTCCTAATGTGTGGACGGCGTCAGCTTTTAAGGGTGCTAATGGGAGCTCTCAGGTAAATTTACTGAAAATTATAACAAAATTAAATATTACTTAAGTGGAACCAGTCCACATAGCCTTTATATGTTCCCCTGCTGAGCACCGGCCACCTCACATTTGTGAGATCATCAAAAATATTAATGTCAAAAAGCCGTCAAATGACGTTCGTGATATTCATAAAAGAGTTGACATCTGAACGGGCGCCAAGCTCCATAGATATGACCTTAATAGTTTTTTCTTGCATTGAATAAAAGTAATTCTACAGATTTTATTCTGTTTCATTTATTTTACTTATTTTTATTCTCGATGTTTTGGGTACTTTACAGCACCCACGGTCACATGGGGACTGAGGTGTTTGAAGTCCCAATGTCCTAGTTAGCCCCATTGACTTATATATTACTAGCGTAAGGACCGGGCCGACCGAACAACTAAAATGGACCAGTGCATTGGCCCTAAAATTACAGTTTAGGGCCAACGCGAATCGGTCGACAGTGGTGCGCGCGCAGGACAGATTTGCCTGTCACAAATATGTCTAGTTGCGTGGTGAAAGAATCCAAAAAATACGATACAAAAGATTATTAAAAACATGGGATATCGTATCATCGGTAAATAACCTTATATTAATTTTGTTACAATTAAATAATTATATAAACCCATTTTTAAAGTTTTATTTTACAGCGAGTTTAGTTACGTTACCATGATTAGGCGAGGGTTGCATTCACACCCCCAAAAATATTGTACATGGAAAATAAAATTATACTATTTAAAAAAAATATTGTTTGACGTTTCATGTGTTTTTCCCCATGTGCCGGAATTTTGGCGTCACGTGTCTAGTTTATCTATACGTTTCGGTTTTTGCCGGTTTTATTTTTATTTCTGTTTAATTTTTGTCTAAAAGACTTAGTTTAAGTTAAAGTTAATTTTGCATATTGGTACGTAATATATTTTATATTCAATAAGGGTAAAGCGAAAAGAGTACAAAATAAACCACATCTGCTAAATTAAATCTGAAAATCTGATTCATATAATATTTTGAAATTCTGTTTTCAAACCGATTGCTTCTGGAGCATAGAGTTTTTTCGTGGTAGCCCCTCACTATAGTTGTATCAAGGATGCAACATAAATGCATCGATCGAGCATCGATTGACCAGAAAGGGAACTAATTCTAATTTTATTTAAAAAAAGAAACGCGGTACTCATGTACAATACAGAAATTCTCGATATCGTATGGTTTATATTAAAATGTAAAAGGACTAATAATAATACAAGTCGACCTTTAGGTAAAATTATGGTATTTTCGCTTAGTATTATTACGATACTATGTACTATAAACTATGAAATAATGGTACAATTAGAACAATTATACTACGAAATCCGACCCTGGTTGCGTCGTGTTTCGATATGACGTTTGTATTATGACAGATGCGCTATTTTTCTTGCATGAAAAAGTTATGAGTAAAATATTTAGATGGGCCTATCCTTCCTTTTGAAATAATTGGTTAGCCCGGACTACCTTCACCTTTTGAATATTAATTTTACTAGGACATCAGGACGTCAAACACCTCAGTCCTTTCGTGACCATGCATGTTGGATTTCTTACGTGTGGTTGTTTGTCCACGTGCATTTTATGTATTTCACACATGATATGGTGGTGACGTGTTTTTATAAAAATAAATAAATAAATGTTATAATTTCAGGTACTATCACCAGTTGCTCGATATGTGAGCAACCACGAGGGCTGGTTGCTTGAAATCAATAAATATTCCCCTGCTATCAATTTTGTGGGAATCATACTAACTGGATGGTCAAGGTGTGTCTTTCTATATAATATTAAAGTAACGAATGTGCTAACCAGTCCACTTGATGGTAATTGGCAACTGCAGCCCGTGGACATACATGAAGGAGTCAGTGTAATTGCACTACTGATAATTATACGGATTCTCTCTTGTCAGCCCTGCTGTGAGGTATTCCATCTTAGTTCCTAGAACTGACATTGCATCTATAAACTTCTTTGTTCTAAGGCAGTTGAAAGTGTCCAATGCTGTAGTATCACCATCATGTGCACTGTTGCTTATTCAGGGTTATGCAATATACACTCAAATTTGCAGAGAAGGTTCAGAATAAGTAATATAGGCGAGTGGTGAAAAAAGAAATAAATAAAAAAATCACAAACATTCTGTCCTTTTTATCTTTTAAATTCAGAATGCGGGGTAATTCATTAATATCTAACGCCTCCTATTTTATTACGCACTCACACATTCGTATGGGTCGTTCGGTCGCAGTGTTGCCAGATCTAGAGGTTTTTCCTCAATCTAGGGGTTTTTGGAGGACGTTGAGGTATTTCTAGAAGTTTTGATATCACATAATTAATCTAGAAGTTTTTCTGAAGGTTTTTCACTAGTCTTACCAACTTCCGAATTCTTTTTCAAAACAGACAATGCCGGCAATTCATTATCGATATAAAATATCGATATGGTAGTATCCCAATTAATTTGTCCGTCTTATACTCATAACTTTTTCAATATTGATGTATTTAACCTACGTGTGTGCATAAAATGTAATAGTGTTGGAGAATTTTATTAAGTAGGTGTACAGTACTGTCTATGTAGTGTTTCTTCTTCCTCACCAAAAGTAACAGAGTTTTTTATTCGTAGCATTAGGCGCGTTACTCGTCCATTGGGTTGAATGATCTAAGTACGTAGCTTGTATGTAGCAGAAACTTTTTATTTTCGATAATCTAATTCACACAAAACTTGACCGAATAAAAATTCAGAGGTTTTTTATCCCCATACATAGGGAAACTAGGGGTTTTTTGGAAAAATCTTGGGGGGAAGGTGAAAAAAATCTGGCAACACTGTTCGGTCGGCAAAAATGAATTGAATTGCACACTGGAGCGCGCGTAGTCGTAAAAGTAGAAGCCTTATTTACTTATACTTTCAAAAAATGCAATAACGGTATATCATTGTTAATATATTTGAACTCAAATATAAAATTTGGATACTCTTTGAAAAATAGCCCTGTATTTATACTACTAGACATTACATAGACATACTAGAGTTAAGTATTATTTTTATCGTGCGTTTGAACCAAAATCATCCAACTTGTAAGGTTTCGAAAATTGTCGTTTAAAACATGTTACGGTACATGTTTTGTTGATGCTTGCAATTGCACAATCTATTTATAAATTAGTACGTATAGGGAAATCATTGTATGTTTTTATATTTTTAAATATATTGCGCATCTGGTAATGTTTTCTGTATTTATTATATAATAAAATTCCTTAAGCGCTCATGTTATTCGTAAGTTTTTTAAAGTATTTTAAATACACACAAGTTTTCACAAATAACCTTATTACTATTACTTCTTTCTACTTTGCGGTAATTTTATGTCAAAACGTTAATAAAAAAGTTTGGAAAATCTAAAAGTGCACTATTCAAAATGCTCATATGACCGTGATAAAATGTAGAAAAAATTCTCAATCTACAATAGAAAATATTTATTTTAATTTTACTATGTAATTATTATTGAAATTCAATTTTTATTTTATTATTGTTAATTGAAAAATCTTGTAACAGAATTATCTTAAAACGATAAGAAATCAACTTTATTATTACTAAAATTTTTAGTAATGGCTACTCAGGCATTATCGTAAAAACTAGTCTTTTTTATCTGGCTCGTTAATAAAAAAAATCTCATCAATTTTATTTCGTTTTCAAAATGTATTTTAGTTTAGTCAGTATCAGTCAGTATTTTAATTTAGCATTCAACGAAGTACACCTTCAGGTCACTCTATAAACTCCAAGAAATATAAGTATATTTATATGTAAATCCAACGTACTTTTAGCGAAACAATATATTGTAATGAAAATCTGTGATTATAATTTTTTTTATAGAAGAGGGGGCAAACGAGCATGCGGCTCACCTGATGTTAAGTGACTACCGCCGCCCATGATCAACCGCAACACCAGGGGAATTGCAGGTGCGTTGTCGGCCCTTTAGAAAGGAGTAAGCTCTTTTCTTGAAGGTCCCCAGGTCGTATCGGTCCGGAAAATCGCCGGTGGTAAACTATTCCACAGAGAGGTCGTACGCGGAAGAAAACTCCTTTTGAAACGTACAGTGGTGGACCGCCAAGCATCCAGATGGTGTGGATGGTATCGGGACGTTTGCCGCGTAGTGCGTTCACCAAATTTGGCGGCTGGGATTAATCCGAACAGTTCCTCAGAGCACTCCCCATGGTATATGCGAAAGAAAATGCAAAGAGATGCAACATTCTTTTTAGCGGTTAACGCGCAAACTTGTGTCTTCTGGGGGTTAAACTGGACTAGATTTAGTAGCCCCCTATCCGAGAATCTCACTCTCTGTTCTGCAAAGACTTGACTTCAGACATAAGTTTGTCCCAGTACTCGGAGACGTTTTCCCGAGAAATATTGGCACGGCCGGTGTAAAGAGCATCACGAGTGCTGTCATCTGCATAGTAATGAACGTTACGGGTTTGTAACATATCATTGATATGCAGAAGAAACAGCGTTGGCGATAGCACGTAGCCTTGTGGAACACCAGCTTTAATAGGCTTGTAATCGGAGCTTGCACCGTCTAAAACGACCTTGATGCTCAGATCTGCAAGAAAGCTGGTGATCCAATCGCACAATTTCTCGGGAAGCCCATAGGAAGGGAGCTTCGAAAGAAGCGCTTTGTGCCAAACCCGATCGAAGGCTTTCGCAATGTCTAAACTAACGGCCAATGCCTCCCTCTTGGACTCTACTGCCTCCGCCCATGTGTGAGTTAGGTAGACCGGAAGATCACCAGCTGACCGACCACGGCGAAAACCGTATTATAATAATAATATCTTACCTTGGTCAAGTATGTATCAAATTTGGTTTTTGGAATATTTGGTATTTCTACAGCAATCGATATTTTTCATCACGAGCCGATGTAAACAAACGATACAGTATCCTACCCACGACGGCCGCCGAGCCCGGAGTGTGTCAAAGTGTATCTGTATTAAGTAAAATATATTATTACAAAACCTGCTCAAGACACCGAAAATTTCGTAAAAAATAATTATAACTCAAGGACCTAGAAAAAAGAGCGGATAGAGTGTCGCTAAGAAACAATTGACGCACCGACGCAACTACACGAGCGCGGATTAGAGCGTATGGCGGGCGGTAGACTTACTATGGTGTGCATACGTGCGTGCCGGCTTGTTTGTATTAGCGAACTGACTTACTGGGTGCGTCAGTAATTGTTTTAAGAGACGGTGTCCGTCCTTTTTTCTAGGTCCATGTTATAACTCAACAAAACAAAATTAAACTGTTATTTACATACCATTGATATTATCAAAAGTTATTGTGTTTAGCCCGCCATGTGGACCTGATAAATCTACGCTATAAGCCACTAAACCCACTTTTGTAATGTAAAAATAGCAATTAAAAATAAAATAAATAAATAAATAAATATCATTTATTGCCACTTCAAAAAACATGTTTACATATAAAATTATTATTTAATCTTAATTTAATTTAGGCAAACGGAGGTGACTCCGCTTTTGCTTACATGGAACTAGATCCCATGAAGCGCTGGTTTTCAGGCACTCAGGGCTTCTTTACTGAGATGTTACATGGGTGCTTTCATTTACTCATCTATCATTGGAATTTAACATAGTATGGTTGTGAAATTTCATAATTATTTATTAATAATTCTTGCATTCGTGCGCGTGCGCGCGCGCGTGCGCGCGCGCGTGCTTTATAATACGCGGGAAGGTTTTTTTAAGGGTTATACTATAATGTTAAAAAAGTCTCTTAAGTTTATGTATTTAAGTTTATGTATAAAATTAGTTCAACAATCGTTTATATTTCTGACAATGTGCTTTTTATATTATCATTTATCATTTATGTGTTCAATATGATTGTTAGATACGAATTCATGAGACACAACGTTGGATTCTTGATTTTTAGGCTAGGACATACCTACGCGCTTTGCGTTTAAGGCGTGCAATAAGTCTTGGAAAAGACCCTTTGAATTTCGTTTAACTTTTCTTTAAAAATAATGGAAAAAACAGGAGAACACTGTCATCAAATAAAATTTGTTACTTCACTCAAAAATAATAATAGTTATAATGTTTTGAGGGAAATTATTTAAGAACCGAGCAGCGGTATCTCCCTGGCACCAGCGTAAAATAATAATAAATAAACAAATTGTTATTACTTTGAGCTCTTGTGTTATTTGAAAATTTTGATTTTTCTCAAAAAATTATCAACACAAAGAATTTGCTTTCTCAAAACATATTTCGCACACGGACAAATATCTAGACCAGGAACAATAATTTGTAGGCCATATGAAACGAAAAGGCAAACTCTTTTGTACCTTCGTACTCACGGCCCGCAGCGTTTGTTGTAGAACTTTTTAACTTTTTGAACCTTAGTAAAAGTTACTAAAATAAAGTTATTGCACACAACGTAATCATTTTATAAAAAAAAATTATATACTAACTAATGCTGTGTGGAAAACGGAAACGCAAATTGTAATTGGCTTGATAAAAAATTTATAAAAATGAAATTAAGTCGATATTCAAACGATAACCTCGGAGATATTCTGAGATTTCATAATGAGACCTTGTAAAAGTTATATCAAATTAAAAGATTTTTTATTATCTTTAGGTCGTGTTAAGAACACATTATTACATAGTTGTTTTCATTTTTCTCTTATAAAATAAATAATTTCGGAAACTTGAGCCGTTGTCCAAGTTTGCGCCTGCCAAGATATCTTCGAGGATCGCCGTATGATAAAATTTTCCCCGCTTTAGTAATTTTTGCTCGACAATTAGTAGACATCTTACTACAAGACGGCCTTAAAAGCTTAGACACTTCTTTTACGAGCCCGTTTTGCTGTAAATGGTTATGCACATTTTTTTTTAAATAAAATACCAGTTGAACTATTTATGAATCGTTTAGTTTTTTTTTTACATTTTAAATCACCTAAGCCGCTGAACATATAGTTTGTAATATAAACTGTGTAAGCATGCATCACATAAAATTAAAAACTAAAAATACATATTTTAGTTTTTTTTTTTTAAATTTTGAACCTTTCTTGAATATGAGACTTGGGTATAAATGTAAATCCTTTCCGATTTTACTACGAGATTTGTAATATCTTTTAATATCAGAAATAAAAAAATATATTTTTCAACTTTCAGGTACGATCACTACGCGACATTGTGCGAGCTACTTCCCGTATCGTTACCGTCCTTAAAAAGTTGCTTGCAAAGCTTATTGAAAACAGAACTCTCCAATGGTATTATTTTTTACTGTTCACGTCTTTATTTCATTAGTCCGTAAAAGTTAACTGTTGAACGGTCATTCCACTTATCCACCCTAGGGTCCTACGATAAAACAACAATCAGCCAACGAACAATCAAAATCAAATTAAACTCAATATTAAATCACTTCTGATTGTTCTTCTGACTTTTAACCTCAAGTGCAGGTCAACTATAAATATACTCATACACTTTAATTATTAATTAATTTTTAATAACCACAAACTTAAACATAAATCATGTTGTTATGTATTGCATATAAATCAAATTATACTTCCTCGTTTTAAGTTATATTATTATTATGTATAGTCAACCAAATCTAAGAAATACCTTATGACGTTTCACATTAATCATTCAGCAATAACTTTGCACAAGCGTATATTTCATTACAACGTGAATAGTTTTTTATCTCTAATAATAAATTTCAATCTTTAAAACAAAGCAAAATATTAAAAAATAACCAGTATCAACTTTTTGTACTTGACGTCGTTTCAATGATATGTCGCTATGTACATTACCGTAGTGTTTGGATGATTAAAATTAATTGTTATGCGAATAATCGGTAAAAATATTCCAATAATCGGTAAAAATATTCAAATAATCGAGTCATTAATTTTTTTAATGTATTGTTTATTTAATTTAATTTTTATTTTTAAAATTTCTTAAATTACATGAATTATGAATAAAACAAGTTTATTTTTTTAAATTTGTTTGGCCGCGATATAAAAACCACTACATAATTTCAATACTACTTCTTACTTTGTGACTCGGCTTTAACTTTTTGGACCGTTTCTTCAATATTCGTTGAAGCATGTGCCCATTTCACAATGGATAATTGGCCAAAAGTGGTGGGAAAAACAAAAAAATTATTATGAATGACTTTGAAAGAGACATTGATTAAAACTACTTTTACGGATTTTATCGCGTTTTATTTATTTTTAATACCCGACGTTTCGGGTGCTTTCCAGCACCCATGGTCACGGGGGACTGAGGTGACTGACGTCCCGATGTAAAAGTTAACACGGAGTACCTTCAGCTTTTTAAATTATTTATTCTTTGGTCTCATCTACTGAACTAACTGTATTTTGAAGTCTTACAGTGGTATGCTTGGGTTTCCCGGAACGTTGATGCTTCAGGGAAGTCTGCAGTTTGCGACCATATCCTAGATAACCCCAACCATTACATCAGATTTGATAGACCACAAATTCTCGCGAAAGAACATCGATTCCTACCAAGGATGATACGTGAGGCTATTGAAATTAAAAAAACATCCTAATTTCAATAGAGAAGGAGGCCGGGTACTACCACCTGCTTGGGACCCTATAATTAATAAAATTAAAACTAAACTCAAGCATACAACTGCAAGACTTCAAAACACAGTTCATTCTGCGTAGATCGGACCAAAGACAACAATTAAAAAAGCTAAAGGTACTCCGTGTTACCTTTGACATCGGGACGTCAGTCACCTCAGTCTCCCGTGACCATGGGTGCTGGAAAGCACCCGAAACGTCGGGTATTAAAAATAAAATAAATAAAACGCGATAAACTCCATAAAAGTAGTTTTAATCAATGTGTGGTGTTCGCGTAAATATAAGAAATAATTTTGAAAGAGACATTAATTTTGAGTGCATTACTAAAAATCAAACAACGAGAGCTCAACTAGTTGTACTGAAAGTGATTGAATAAATTTATTTTTAATTTAGTTGTAATTTTAAATTTTTATAACTATGCCTCTAGAAATAAGCCTTACCTAACAACAAATACGTAGAAACTGATAAAGCTTGTGTTTAAAATTATCCGTTTTTAATTTATTCTGATATTGTTTAAACCAAACTGTAAATGATTACCAACTCTACATAATCGATATCGATTTTTTAAGAATCGAATATTGTACGTTTCCATTTTTTGGTTGGCGTGCCTGGTGCAATAAGTCTGACAGCTGTCAAAATGTATTTTTTAGATTTGGTTGACTATAATTTATAAATTTTGCAATACGTCCTGGAAATTACCAACACTAATTTCATTATTAATTAGACATAATTTTATATCCTGGATAAATTAGTATCTTTTAACATTTTCACTGTTCGATTTTCAGACACCATAATAAAACATCCATCACAGCCTATAGTAGTCCACTGCTGACCATAGGCCTCCCCCCATAAATTGACGCATAGGGGGGATTTTGGCATAGTTGCCACGCTTTACAGGCGTGTTGGAAACCGCAGTTTTGTTTAAAATTATTGTGAATTGTTATTAGGAAGATGCTACTGCCCATCTCCTGTTTCAGTTTCCCTCTTTCGCCTCTTACGAGAGCCACAAGACGATATGGTGTACTGTAGAGTATGTAAAACCGCCCCATATCTAAGAACCGGGTTTTTCGGTTCCGGGTCCGTACAGAACCGAGTACCCGGTTCTTAATAGTAAAAAATTCCGTAGGGCAAAATAAAACTACATTAATTTGGTGCTAATGATAATAGTAATGTGTATTTAATCAATTAAATGTGTTCCCATTCTAATTATTATTAAATCATCTTTATAACCTCTCAATTGCGGATGTTTAACACTTGGACGCAAAAATATCTCCGTTGACTGCGGGCGTCCAAATGTTGAACATTTTTTACCCGCTCTTTTAATGTTGAAATAAAGTATTACGCACTATGTCTAACTCATTCTACCATATGTCGATATGTACAGGATAAGAAAGGTTAGCATAAAAACCCCACAGCTTATATACCATCCGTTATTTTCGTCCGTCCCTTGAGTCAGCCATCAGTGTGATTGACGCGCGCTAACAACAAAGTTGTTAGCAATTATTTTGTACTAATTTATATTAATTGTGTGGTGAATTGTGTTAAAACAATGCCTGGGTAAGCAACCTTCTTATTTGTAATCTTATTTTGTGTTTTATCTCATTAAGTACGTGTAAAATCGTTTTTTAATTTGTATGAAGCAAACCGCTATCTTAAAACTAACATGTTGGTTGCGGAAATTTGACTTGAAATGTACGTAAAATTTTAGTGTTGACTGTCAGTTTTGTGTTAAAATATGTGTAATTGTTCATCATTCATCAGTTTTAGTACATGAAAATGAGGATAAAGTGCAATATTTTCAAAAATTTAATGTAAATACGCAATAGGTGCCATAGTGTCCATTTCTGAGACGCCCGCAGTAGTGAATTCTAGTTCTCTGTTTTGCGGATGGCAAGAAAAGGAACTAAAGTTTGCCATACTGCATCACGTTCAAATTAGGTTGAATTGTTAGAATCGTAAAGAATCTAGCGCCCTCGAGCAGATAAACGGAGCTTGGTTGACTCCAATCTCATTCTATGATTTATAAAAGAAATAGATGTGGCATTTAGATATGGCATGTATGAAAAGTAGAAAGTATTTACATATGCTTTTTAATATTTTTATTTTAATGTTTAATATTTGATTTTTTTTTATTCTAATATAAACAGGTTGTGGTTTTTAAGGTCAACTGAGACACATATTCCTTATATCGGGTTTTTAATGTACATTTTATCTGTATGTACTTTGCAAAATTCATAAATCAAAAAGAATTAAAAAAAATCTTTTTGATTTACTTTTTACATACGTTTCAGTTTTGCAAATCGTGTAACCAGTGTTGCTAACCTCAAAAACTAAAAACCAACAACCCGCCTAAAAAAACAGTAGAAGGTAAAGAAAAAAAGGCAGATTTCATAATTTTGCTCATATAACTAAATAATAAACAATTTTCTTAGTTACTAGAACTCACATACATTGATGTATTTATAATCACAACAAAAAACAAAAATCAAAGTAAAATTATTTTTCAGTTTCATTTTCAATTGCCTCATCTTCAATATTTTCACACTCATTTTTATTTTTAAAATCATACATATTTTTGTTGAATTTCTTCATGTGGCTTCAAATGAATAGCAATCAGTTATTTCGGATTTAGTGTGTAATACAAGGAGTATTCAAATAACTAACTAACAAGAAAAAAATGAAGCACAAAATATTTTAGACGCAAAGGGAACAATATATATAATAACAATTAACACAATGTAGGGAATGTTTGAGATTCGTCTCCATTTCTTAATTCTTGTACATGTTTCCAAAAGTCGATAATATCGGGAGTTTTGTTTTGGTTGAAAGAAAAATCGATATTTCTTAACATTCGCCATTCTCTATCCAGTTCCGTTATATTATTTGTACAATTCTTTGGGAAGATATAATGTAAATCTGCAATGGAAGGGAATTTCTTTTTTATTTCAGGATCCAGAATTGCTGTAGGATTTAGCATCTTCAGAAATTTTAATATTTGACGGTCTTTGTCGTCAAAAGGAAACCTTTTTAATATCAGTTTTGCAGCCTCCATATAAAACTCCTTACACTTTAAGTAGAAATTTTTCTGCTGTTCTTCCTCCAGTTCTTCTATTTCTCTCTTTCTTCTGATCAGATTTGGCACCATTCCACCAATATATGTTGCAACGGTAAATGTTTCCGCTCTTTCGAGAAGTCAAGGTTTAATATTTTAGTTCCCTTTGCGTCTAAAATATTTTGTGCTTCATTTTTTTCTTGTTCAGTGAGATTCAAATATTTAGTTTGTACAAAGCATTCCAAGATAGTTGTGTATGCGGTCAGTATTTTGTCGTATAGTAAATATAATTTCGGAGTCTCGGATTGCATTTCTTTATTGAAATCAGTAACTATAGGTAATGCAAATTTCAAAAACTCCAGGTACAATTCAGTTGTCGGTTCGAGAGCCTTGGAGATAATTGATTGTGCAGAAAGTAATCTATCTACATGAACTGCAGCTTGAAAATAAAATTTTATAGCTGGTAATTGCTCCAGAAGCCTATTTACTACCTCAATAAGTGACAACCATCTGGTTTGGCTAGGGTGGAGCAATTTGTGTGGTTTAATATTTGTGAATGCTTGAAATGTTTTGAAATCTCCAATACGTTTTGTAGAATTTTGTATATGATTATATACGTCTCTACAGAAATTTTCTACGCCCCTTGGCAATTTCTCAGATGCGTATGATGCACAAAGGTTAAAAGAATGACAAATGCACTTCATAGTAAAAAGGTGAGGTATGTCATTTTTAAACAAAGTGACCAATGAATGTTTATCTCCAAACATAACATTAGCGCCATCAGAAGCAAAGCCTATCATGTTTGATTTGTAAGGAATATTTTTTTCAACAAAATACAAAATTCTACTATTTTGCCATACAACGCTGTTGCTGTACCATCTACGATTGGTATTAAAGTCAGAAATCTATCTTCAACGCTGAAATCTAATTTTACTATTCTTACGACAAGCGCTAAATGTTTTATCGTAGACTTATCTGTGCTTTCGTCAACAAGTAATGCAAAGCAATTGTGTCTGCCCAGTTACATTAACGATAATAGCTCTAGCTTTTATGCGGCTCATTGATAATTGTTCCGCAATTTTCGGATCTGGACATACAGCGCTAATCAATTTATTCAAATGAGATGCTATGTTAACCTCTCAACTGCGGTCGTCTAACCCTTGGACACGAAAATATCTCCGTTGACTGCGGGTGTCCAAGTACTGGACATTTTTACCCGCTCTTTTAATGTCGAAATAAAGCATTACGCACTATGTCTAACTCATTCTACCATATGTCGATGTGTACAGGATAAAAAAGGTTACCATGAAAACCCCACAGCTTATACACTAGTACGATTTTTATATATACCATAGGATAACGTCGTCCGTGCCTTGAGCCAGCCAATCAGTGTGACTGACGCGCGCTAACAACAAAGTTGTTAGCAATTATTTTGTACTAATTTATATTAATTGTGTAGTGAAGTGTGTTAAAACAATGCCTGGGTAAGCAACATCCTTATTTGTAATCTCATTTTCTGTTTTATCTCATTAAGTACGTGTAAAATTGTTTTTTTAATTTGTAAGAAGCAAACCGCTATCTTAGAACTAACATGCTGGTTGCGGAAATTTGACTTGAAATGTACGTAAAATTTTAGTGTTGACTGTCAATTTTGTGACAAAATATGTGTAATTTTTAATCATTTACAGTTTTGGTACATAAAAAAGAGGATAAAGTGCAATATTTTCAAAATTTCAATGTAAATACGCAATAGGTGCAATAGTGTCCATTTCTGAGACGCCCGCAGTAGTGAATTCTAGTTCTCTGTTTTGCGGATGGCAAGAAAAGGAACTAAAGTTTGCCATACTGCATCACGTTCAAATTCGGTTGAATTGTTAGAATCGTAAAGAATCTAGCGCCTTCGAGCAGATAAACGGAGCTTGGTTGATTCCAATCTCATTCGATGATTTATGCAAAAATTAGATGTGGCATTTGGATATGCCATGTATGTTAACACAAGACCTCGGAATTTTTAAAACAATTTATTAAAACAGAAAAGTAGAAAGTATTTACATATGCTTTTTAATATTTTTATTTTAATATTTAATATTTGAAATTTTTATTTTTTTTATTCTAATATGAACAGGTTGTGGTTTTTAAGGTCACCTCAGACACATGTTTCTTGTATCGATTTTTTTAATGTACATTTTATCTGTATGCACTTTGCAAAATTCATAAATCAAAAAGAATTTAAAAAAAATTATTCATTTTGATTTACTTTTTACGTACGTTTCAGTTTTGCAAATCGTGTAACATTGCGTTATGTTTCAACATAGAGCAAGATTGCTGATACCTACAATACCATTCATGAATAATTAGTACTGTAGATACAGTAAATCGAACAAGTACCAGGAGCCTTTTAAAGAAATGTTATATATTTATTCAATTTTATACTTATGTCCATCCATCCATTTAGTTTTTATTGTTGCCTAGCTATAATTTGTTCAGCTGATTATTTCAGACTATCATCGTTGAAATTGTTAAGTTAGTTAAGTTACAGCCTATTTACGTCCCACTGCTGGGCCTTACCTCACTTCTGAGAGGGTTGTAGGGCAAAGAAGTGTCCGCCGCGCTGCCGCTATGCGTGTTGGCGAACTTCACATGTCTTCGAAATATATTTTTCTTATTTCTCAGACAGTCAGACTTCTTCACGATATTTTCCTTCACCGCCTTGCACGTGGTAGATCAGCACTTAAAATTGCAATTAACAATTTCATTGACGCCAGCGGGGTTCGAACCCGGTTTGCTAGCGTACTGTGAAATTTAACGCGAGAGCTAACCATCTGAGCTACCGGGGCTCTTCTGAGCCATCACGGTTCTCATCGTTGAAATGAATACACCTTTTTATTTTGTATGTTTTTATAGAATAGGGTGACAAACGAGCACACAGTCCACCTGATTGTAAGTAGTTGCTGCGGCCCATAGATATCTTCATATATTCTCGATTACAAATCAAAATATAGATGAGTTGTCACCCGTGAGGACTAAGATGGAATTCCTCATTTCCAGTAAAAACCGTCTCCGGTTCTCTACACTCACCATACGAAACACAGCCAGCATTAAGCTAATATTTCACGCTGGTATTCTATGAGAGCGTGGTCCTTCCTCGGTCGAGCCGACTCATTCGTACTACAACTATACTACTAATATACTACAGCATGGCTCTAAAATGTATAAAAAATGTTTTAATGAACTATTACATGATGCATAAAAAAGTGCAAAATCGGATTTTAATTGTGGCATATTTTTGGAGCATAAGAAGTGGGTTCTTTAAAAATATTTATCCATAATATTTTTTTATGTCAGGAAGAGATACATTTATTTTAAATTTTATTATTTCGTAGATATTATTTGTGTTAAAGAACATAGATTATTTTTGTTATTGGAAATGTAATATAACCGCCGCGCACCTCGTGGCGCCTATGAACGGCTTTGTCACTCGACACTATTATGGTGCATTGAGTATTGTTTACAAAAAACGTTATTTTAGACACCACATCGGCGGGAGTGACCCTTGAACGGTTTTATGGCTTTTAAGGGAATGAATGAATCTTTATTTCTCTACAAGTGCTGTTGAAATTGTTTGTTCAAATAAAGTAATTAATTTTTCAATAAATATCGCGGCACATACGGCAAAAATTTTAATATCGGCATTAAGAGTAGGTACTTATGAAATACTTTATGAGATTTGTAAAACTTAGCAAGATCTATTTAAAGATGAATGAATCATGTAAGGAAAAAGAGAGGTTCAACTAGTCTTGGAAAAGAAAAACCACGTTTCTTCATGAATTTAAGTATATATTTTTAAAGAAATAAAAAAAAAAACTATTTTTATTTGACTAATGCATTAATGCCGCATTTGGTCCGAACTACATTCTAAATCGGTGTAAGTTGATTGTGGGTTCTTGTAAGATTATTATTAATGCGTTTTATGATAAAAAATTGTATTGTAGCCTATGATTTTGCATATAAAATATTGTAAACAATAGATTTAAGATTAAAATAAAATAAAATTGAACTATTAACAAATTTTGTTTCATCGAGAAATATGGCAATTTTGACTTTTTTCAATATTTACTTACACTAATTACTTTGGGACTTTATTAAATTTATGTACTCGTTTATAGGAAATTTCATAGAGAATTCAGAAATATATATATATATATATATTTTTTTTTTTTTTATATAGCAAAATCATGAAATTTGCGTTAAACGGATTGCGCCCAATCAGCCGTCAATTTTATTAAACAGCTCCGCAGTCAACGGAGTATGACGGTTAGAGTCTTCGCAGTTGAAAGGATATGAAACAACAAAAAACAAGCTTGTCTTCTGAGCTTCATACAAATAAAATTTAGAAAAACAAAGAATTAACGAACAAAATAAAATCAAAGAAACAAAATCAACGAGATTTATTTTCTCACAGTCTCGTGATTCTCTGGTAATAATAAAAAAAAATCGATACTTTCTAACTGTCTCTCTTTCTTATAAAATCAAACAAACAAAAATAATTAGATTTAGTCAAACTCCACACTTCCTGTCTTTCTTATTTTCGTAATAAGAGCGTAAAAATGAGGGAACGTTTAAGCTTTTATCGTTTAATGAGGACTGAAGACGATTGCAGCTAAATCCTAACGAAGAAAATATGCGTTCTGACTCGACACTTGTGGGTGGAATCGTCTTTAAATTATCAAATCTGCTGTGAGATAGTGACCTCTTAATCGACCATTTTCAAAAAGAGCCATTTCAAATTTAATGGTAACCTTGAGACTGTCGTCTGAAACAGCACTATCACCGTTCTTCACTGTCATAACTTTCTCTAGTTCTCTGTTCAGTTGCTCTTTATTGGTCAAATCTTGTATTTCAATATTTTAGTGATGTACCGCAATATAAGAGAGTCAAATAAAAAAAATTCTTAAATTTACCCCATTGAACAAGAACAGGGTAGAAGCGGGTATCATAATTTTGGACCCAGTCTTTCAGCTAACAAGAAACCGGGTAGAACCGGGTGCATGCTCTAGTGTAGTGGATATTCTTACACCGCCACTACGCGGGTTAGTAAGACACTAGCGATGAACTATATGTAGGGACAGCGAATGGGTTAATGTACTTTGCTATAACAGATGTGTTAGCGAAAAACTGGGCGTTTTTTGCAAGCGTTCTAAAATCAACAATCGCGTTTACGACGTACATTTTAGACCAACGAGGCAATTATAGATTGTACTGATAGAATTAAACAATATTTGCTGTAATGTCATTATCCAAGGAGAAAACAGTGGAATACTTTTGTGTGAACTAAACACCGCCCGGATATCCATCGTCACCAATGAAATTGTTCACAATGGATTTATAATGTGTTCGGCGGTGAAAGAAAACATCGTGAGAAATTTAAAAATTGTAATTCGTAGATATTTGATATGTCAACATGCATTGGGACAGTGTGACCGACTTTCCATGCCGAAACCCTCTTATGAGGGAACTGAGCCTAGCAGTGGAGAGTACATAGCTTGCTAACTTCTAACTTTTAATATCTACGCAGAAGCTGTTATAAACGAAGTTATACCAGAGGAGCAATGGCCGGGAGTGGAGCTGGCGAGATGCGTCCACTCTTTTGTCATCCTCCGAGAACGGTGTCATGCCTTCATTCATGGTGATGTGTAAGTTTTTCTTTGGTTATAAACTCTCTACAATTAGTATATATATGTACAGTGTCAAATTAAAATTGATTGACGTGTAGGTGCCGCGTGAGAATCTTCTACCCTATATCGCGTGGGTATTGTAAGAGGCGACAGAGGGAAACTGAAAACAGGACATGGGCAGCAGAATCTACCTGATAGCAACTCAAAATAATATATAACCGCGTTTGTAAACTCGTCTTCCAAGCGTTAAAAAGCAGATGGGTTGTCACCCCTGAGGATTAAGATGTAATGCCTCGTTTCCAGTGAAAACAATCCCCGGTTCTCTGAACTCACGCTAGTAATCTGTAAGAGAGTGCTCCTGCGAGCCAACCTTATCGCGCTGCAGCCATAATATAGCTGCCGCGTTGCTTTACCACGTAAAAATAACAAAATTTAAACTATGTAAACTGTGACATTAACTGTAGGCCTGTATATTCACTATATTATTTTATTTTTCCCGAAATCAATTATTATAGCGCTGTGAAATATTAACTCTTTTTGCTTTTGATAACTAATTAGGGCTTTTACTTCTTTATTGCTCTAGACCCTAAATTAAAGATTTGGTACTCCTGCAGGTCTATTGGCTAACTTCGTTAACAAAAATGTAGTAACTTTGTAGTACATTGCGTTATTGCCGTATAGCTTTCCTATATGTGCTATCACGCCTCATAAAACATACGACGCAATGTACTATATAGTGACAATTCCTTAATGTCAACAAAATTAACGAATAGAATAGCTTTTGTTGTAATATAATAAATATGTCATTTATTGCAGAGTATCAACATGGCTTAATCCGTGGCAGATGAAGAACAAATTTACAAACCCTTTACAAGTTGAGAACATAGCGGTTGCGGCGAAGCAGTAAGTATAGAGGTTTTGAGAAATTTTATTATAGTCCTTGGTAGAGTCATTACGAATCGTCTCGCACGCAGACTTGACGACTTCCAGCCTTATGAACAAGCCAGTTTCCGAAAAGGATTTACTACCATAGACCACAAACATATACTTCGGTAAATTATACAAAAGTCCCAAGAGTACAATCTGCCACATTGCCTTGCATATGTATGTCGACTATAAGAAAGCCTTTGATTCCGTCGAAATTTGGGCAGTGCTACAGTCTCTTCAGCGGTGCCAAGTTGACTCGGTGTATCGATGTGCTTAAGTGTTTGTGCAGTAGGGCTACGATTGCTATCCGAGTACGAAACCCATGCAACTGGAGAAAGGTGCTAGACAGGCGACGTTATATTCCCGAAACTCTTCACCGCTGCATTGGAAGACAGTTTCAAGCTACTGGACTGGATAACTAAATGGAAATGGTATTAACATCCATGGCCAGTACATATACTCTCCTTTTATTTGCTGATGATATAGTACTCATGGCAGAATCGCTGGAGAACCTAAGCACTATGCTCAATGACCTCAATAGTGCCTCCCAAATCCAACAGATATGACTTAGACATTATATGTATATACAATATTTATATTAGCCATGATATTTTTCTGGCACTTATAGCGCTATCTTTAAGTTGACCGTGACATTTTCTGGACCATATACTTCTGTCTATAGGTTAGCCTTGATATTTTCCCGGTTGTTATTCTGGCATCTAAGGGTTGTCCGTGATTTTTTCTGGCCTGTTTACTGCTATATATAGTGTTACGAGCTTACGGTTCGTGACAATAAAAACTGCCGATTGTATTACCAAAATTAACACTTTAATTACCGAACACGAATTAAAACTTAAAATACACTAATAATTAATCACACTGATTCACTTTATTTCGCTCCGAAGCTTCGCTTGTATCGCCAAATTCAATGCTGCTCCGGGTTCGGGCTACAACGCCTCTATATACCCCTTTTTCACCGATACATCCAGAATATTCAAGCAAATACCGCCCCCCCCCCCCCCCCCCCCATCGACCAGGTGCAGAAAGTTCGAGTGTGGAGCTTTACAGAAAGCTTAGTTCTTCTATTCGATACTAGATGGCGTTGTTGGTTGAAAGTTCAGTCATGGAATTTTCTAGAAAGCCGTCCTCGCTCTGTTCCCCGACACTAGATGGCGCTAGTGCCAGGTACCAGACATTAACTTAGGCGCGCAACAATAGGTTGGCTATGATATTTTTCTGGCTTTTATACCGACATCTATGAGTTGGCTGTGATTTTTTCTGGTCTATTTACTGCTAGCTATAGGTTGTCCTTGATATTTTCCTGGCTTTTATACTGGCATCTATGAGGGACGTGATATTTTGTGGCGTATTTATCGCGTATACGACTTAGCCATTATATTTATAGACCCTTCAAACTATAGTCCCTTACGGCACGTGAAAATGGTGTTTTCTGTTATCTTTAAAACTTTAATATTATTAAGTGATCTCTTTATGTTTCCAGCTTGCTAACGGATTTACTAGCCTTACAGCAGCAGACATCGGTACATCTTCACGCAATAACTGGAAAAAGGAGCGCAGAGGAATGGATCGGGACTTTCCTAATCCCATTAGTTGAGCGAATTGCAGAAATACATGAGACCGCTGAAACACGGTTCAAATGCGACGCCAGTGTACGGCCTAATAGTGTCGACGATTGTGATATGGAGCTTGAGAAATGAATTTAGTTTTAGTCGTTCCATTATCATCCTAATAAGACTGATTGTTCACTGTTGGGTATTTATTTTAATTTTCTTGTTATGTACGCTACGTATAATGATCTACGACTGAAAAATTGAACGGGCATCGTAGTCATACACATATTGAACGGGGATAAAACGGTCACTGAACGCGTTGGATATGATAGGTTGTTGATACGTTCTAGTGGGCGTAGTAGTGACCGCCATATTTGCCGTGCCAGATACCTTCACAGTACGTTTATAATATGAACCGTTGCTGTAGTGGACCGAGACCTTTATATTGATATCACTGTCTTTATGAGTCGGGATATTTTAAGGCTTGTTATACTGCCATTAACTTCTTTTAAATGCAATTAGCATAATGAGGCTATTTAATTTTCGCCATTTTGGTGCTAACAGCAGAAGTGTACGTACGTCCACAAAATTAACAATAGAGATAGGACAGTGTGACTAACTATGTCGATAACAATACCTTACCCAGGCCTACCATTCTATTTATAAATTATTTTAATATAATGTCATGCAATAAATATAATACATAAGTATTAATTGATACATTTATGTACCAATTCATACTTATGTGCGTGTTATACACAAGCTTTATACCTCATATAGAACAAAAATAGACGTTGCGTTAGTCTATCCACGTTTTGCTTTGTAACTATAGAACTGGTTTTGTTCCGGTTTTCACCATTGAGTATGAATGGTTCATTCGAAAGGTTTAAAAGGTCAAATGAGTAATAAAAACTGGAGCAGGTAACTACAAAATTAAAAAATATAATTTTGTAAAGAATTTAGCCATTCATTTAGTTCTCGTAATAGAGATAATAAGCTGCCAAAATATTATGCTTATTTTAAGAATATCTATAGGTACAATTAGAAATTTACAAATTTTAAATTACATTAAAGAGTACCGTGCCACAAATCAATGATGTCATAATCAATTTTCTTCGGACGCCAATTCACAAGTTTTTTGCTTTTAAGTCACAGTTTTAATAAAGAGATTGTTTTTTTCATAGTTGAGGGGGCAAACGAGCATGCGGCTCACCTGATGGTAAGTAACTGCCGACGCCCATGAACAAATGCAACACAAGGGAAATTGCAGATGCGGTGCTGGCCTTTTAAAAAAAAGTAGGCTCTTTTCTTGAATATACCTAAATCGTATCGGTCCAGAAAAATCTCTGGTGATAGTCGATTCCACAAGGAAGTTACGCGAGGAAGAAAACTTCTTATTGGGAATATTGTCGCGATGTGCGATGGTGAAATTGTGTGTCTGGAGTTAGTCCGAACAAATCCTCAGAGCACTCCTCGTGGTAAATGTGATAAAATACGCAAAGAGATGCAACATTTCTTCGCAGTGCCAGTGACTCAAGCCGATCGGAAAGAACTCGGTCGCCGACGATTCGAACGGCTCTGCGCTGGGTGCGATCAAATGGAAGGAGGTGGCACTGAGGAGCCCCAGACCAGAGATGAGAACAGTATTCCATGTGTGGCCGAACTTGCGCCTTGTAAAGTTTCAGGCGGTGTGCCGGCATGAAATACTGTCCCGCTCTGCAGAGCACGCCAAGGTCTTAGAGGCCTGAGATCATGAAACTGCACGTCACTGGCTGCTATCACGCGATACGATACTGGCT
This sequence comes from Parnassius apollo, assembly GCA_907164705.1. Lineage (NCBI taxonomy): Eukaryota > Metazoa > Arthropoda > Insecta > Lepidoptera > Papilionidae > Parnassius > Parnassius apollo. The sequence goes on along the minus strand of CAJQZP010000081.1, from coordinate 7,079,884 downwards.
AAGGCAAAAAGTGTGTGTCTTGAAACTGAGGAGATACGACAAAGGGATCCTTTTTAGCGGTAAACGCGCAAATTTTTCAAAATTTTCTTTTGGGGATTGAACTAGACTAGATTTAATCGCCTCCGGTCCAAGACTTTGTTCAACAAAGCCTTGACTTCAGACACAAGTTTGATCCGGTACTTGGGAATGTTTTCCCGAGAAATATTGGCACGACCGGTGTATCCGTATACCGTCATTGATATGCAGAAGAAAAGCGTTGGTGATAGCACGCAGAGTCAACTGAAAGCTTGTTTAAATTAATAAATATTTAATAATAAACTGTTGTCAGCTACTTTTTTGTTGTAAACAGATAAAAGTAAAAAAAAAACATCGATAAGTATTACCGACAAGGAAATCGACAACCCTATTTTATTTTATTTTTTATTAACCCTATTTTTTATTTTATTGTTTATTAAAAATAGGTAATTTAAAGCTAAACATGTTAGCTATTACGTATAAGATAAGTGACAGATATTAAGTGCTTATGGTACCAAATAGTTTAAATTTTATGTATAAACTGTAAATCCACTTACCTGTTGAATATTACTAAGCTCGCTTTCTGGTAACGAAGTTTACATCATCTGTTATTAAAAATATTTTTTATTATATTACTAACATGAAATATGACTGAACTACATAGCACACACTCTTTTTCTCGTTTAAAACTTTAAAATACTCTTACATGTTTTGAGCAAATCAACGGCCATTTGCAAATTATGTCAAATTTAGTTCCCGGTACACTAAATGGCGGCGCTTCAAATCTGCACAAACGTTCTGTAGTGTATAGCCAGGTCAGCGTACTAGTGTCTATTTAAATAGAGGTCAGTGGTTTAGTGTCATTTAGTTTTGTGTTATACATTAGCAGAACATAATTACTGTCGTATTTATAAGTAAATAATTTTTATACCTTGCTATTAAATTGTGTATTTAAAAATAAGAATAATTATGTTACAATTTTTATTAGCTATTTGTATGTTAAATTATAAACAAAGTTTTTGCTTTTAAACTTTAAATTATTAACCGGCCTTATTACAAAACGTGAAACGTACTTTTGTTTAAACCTGAGATTAATTGGACCATGTTGTGCAGAAATAATCCAACCCAAAAACTTTCTAAAGTAATGATCCCGAAGCACTTTTTTAAATTCATTTCTAAATATGATTCTTCTGAAAAATAACAAGTAATACCAAAAATCTTCGTTTAATTTTCTATAAAATAACATGTTATAATAGAGCTCCTGCCACAAGAAACATACATTTATCTTTCAAATATGAATAATTTTCCATTTTTGTGGGTTTTACAACACGGTCCAAATATAAATTGCATTTTGTAATAGGTTGGTAAAGCTGAACGCACATTTGTCCGCACCGTACGAGCCTTACTCGCCGCATTTCCGGATGGCCTCGCACATTTATACGTATGCACCGTAGACAGAGAAACCTATAGACAAATTGACGCCTTCTTTCGCATTCGCACACGAAAAAGATAGATTTATGCATACGTCTTGCATAGAAATGAGATAGAGCGGTGTGATTGTTTGTCCCTTTCTCCGTGCCGGTTTTTTTGTTTAGCAAACTCTACAGTTTGCTAAACAACTTTAACAACGTAGCGATTTAAGGAGTTTACAAGTAAGTTTAAGTGAGAAAAAAGTGTTTTGTGAGCTAAGATTGGTGAATCTTGTTCAGTTCAGTTCTTAGAACAATTAAAATTTTTATCTAAATGTGTTTAAAAGTCATAAAGATTACCGTATAACCTAAAAATTCGTTATTGTCCTTTCTCACTCGAGGCCACGCCGATCATTAGTCTATAGGTTTCTCTGTCTACGGTATGCACCGTAAGCAATTCTTTTCACTGGTGTGAAACGGTACAGTGACACTGATCATTGATTTGATTGTAAAAATTGTTGTGATAGCCTGCTTTTGGCAGAGTAAAAAGAAAATAAAATTCGAAAAAAAAAAGTGAGATTCACAATATTAACTTAAAAAGGCAGTTGTATGAAGAATATTATACTTTATTTAAAGATTATTAGATGATAAATGATTTTTCAGATATTTGCATTTAACATATAAGAAATTTCATGACTTGCTACATTTACTAAAATCATATCTCTACGGAAAACTCAAGATTTAGTAGATTTAGAAGAACCAGAGGAAGATGTAATCAGGTATAATTGGGTTTATGAATTAAAAATTATTTTGCCGCTAAGTAGTATTCATATTGATAATCGATGGAAATTTTTCTTTCAAATTTTGTATAATTAATTACGTATTAATTAAAAGTTATAAAAAGTCTTGTGTGACGACTCATTGTTGCCTACACAGTAAAGGAAAAATGATCCTGAAATTAAAGTAAAAATATATTTCGAAACGAAACCAAACACCAGTTGGACCAGTGGAAACCAGCAGTTGTGGTGAAAAATGCATTAAGTTGGCAACATAAGACAACACTTGAGTATCAGCACGCGCCGAACGCGCCGCATTATATGACATCACCAGCATGCGTCCATCAATATTCGGATACCTACAGCATTCTACAAAATGTGGAGCGTACGGTGCGGCAGTAATGTGCGAGGTTTCATATGATTTCATACAACGAATTTTAAAATTACAACGCGTACGGCGCGTACGGTACTGACAAATGTGCATTCAACTTAGGTATTTATATGTTTTTATTGCATAAAATATTGTAAGCATTTAGCCTAATTTATAGTCGTTCAGATATTATAAAAAGACTGAATAAATATGAGATGTGATAATTGTATTGGTTGAAGAGAAATTAAAATTGCTAACACTGATTCGATTTTATTTTATTACATCGATGAATGGACCTATTTGTATGGCCTAATGCAGCGTAAATAACTTGAAAAGAACTCGGCCCGAGATTGATTGCCGGGCCGATGTACTGGTATAGCTTGCGCCACGAATGATGAAACTGCGCAGAAGCGTGAAACAGGTGTCAGTGCGGTGTGGTATGAGGTACGGGGAAGCGAAACCATAGCAACAGATGACGCGCTATCCCCACGTAGTGTCTCCCTGCGTCCCGTCGCCCGCGCACATACTTGTGTCGTCTTGCGTATAGATATCGAAAGTGTTAACTAAATATTGAAAATAAATTTGTAAATAATTTAAATATTTTTTCAATTAACCTAGCACTTAAAATTTACTTAAATATTGATGTCGGTATTAAGAGTATGAAATACTTTATGAGATTTGTAAAAATTAGCAAGATCTATTGAAAGATGCCTGTAATCATATAAGGAAAAAGAGAGGTTTAACTAGTCCCGGAAAAACACATGTTTCTTCATAAATTTAAGTACATATTTTAAATGAAATAAAACAAAACAATAACATCATTAAACAATGTATTTAATAAGCTTTCTAACATAGTATTACGCTTCTTTATACAGTAACATCAAAAAGTTATAAACAATAAAATCACGTATGTCTTCTTGAGACAAAAGAGCAATTATAAATACAAAATATTTTACTTCTTTAACTAAGTGTCCATAAAACACATAATATTATTTAGCAGCAATTAAAACCTAACGATGATATATAAAAATATCCTTCCGTTTTCGTAGAGACTTTGATGTGTAGTTATAATGTCGACCTTTGACTTTTTACATATTATAATGTCATAATATAATTTGCATTTTTCTGCTTAATTGTACATGCGCAGTGGAGCTAGTAATATATTTCTGTGAAATAATTACCTAAAATTGCGACGCGCCCGGGCGAAATAACGCAGTCAGGGCTAGCGCGTTGGAGGCGATTGAATGTTAAAGTTTTTTAAACGCTGTTTACGTATATAACTTTTTGTAAATATTGTTGAAATAGTTTTTGTTTAGTTTTCAGTATATTTAATTATAGGATAAAATAGTTCAAAAGTTTTAATGTAATTTAAGAACTATATATTATGTATATTACCCAATATTTAATAAATTTTAATATGGCAAAACGTCGTTCCTACTATAATTGTTGCGTGGATAGACGCTAAATAACCAACAAAATATTACAGATATATCATTCTTTATTACCGAAGGATTTTAGTAGGAAGTTATGAAACGTGAATTTATTTAAGTTTTATTGTTAGATAGGTATTTATAGCAAAAAAAGAATTAAGTAATAATTTATTTAATATCTACGAACTTTATTACAAAATGTAGTAGAAATTTACTTCACTATCCAAGTATCTACTTACGTACATATTGGTACTTGCCTTTTGTATTAAAATATTTTAAACTGTTATTTTAGCTTAAAATATTTTAAGCTAAAATAACACAAAACACTGAAATTAAAACTTTGTTTACTAACAAAATTTTTAACTAAGTAGAATACGATTACATTTCTGTCAGGAATCGTATTTCAAGTTTATTTGTTGTTTACACTATCTACCTTTTCCTTCTGAGCCAAGCGTCGCGATTCCCGACGAATGGCCTTGCAAGTTGCATGCGTTAGGCATCGCAGAACTCACGTAGGTGTAAAAATATGGTCTGTCGATCATAGTCAGAATAGGTATTTCACCTAAGTAACCTAATTAATATTTCGCAATGTATTTTGTTACTCTTTATTGACATCCCTCCATAACAACGGAAAGTCCACCGTAACGTAGGAAGAGGAAAATGTGCAAAGTAATACGGACACTCGCGCAGCGATAAAGTTTTATTTAGCTTGCGAGCTCGATTTATCTAATTAATAATAATTATGTAGGCTATTAAACGTCGGCAAGCAGTCAACATTAAAAAAGGGAAACTTCTGTACTATTATTTATTCTATGGCGCGACCTATAATACAAAACACGTCTAAACTTGTCCATCCACGCCGGCGCCGTGCCATCGCCCCTATTCCTATATTATATAATATATAATTTTTTTTTTTTTTTTTTATTATATATATATTCCTTTGATTATTTAAATCGAAATATATTGAAATAAAAATGGCCAAGAAATTTAATGCACGACACGACAACCAAAACAAACTGACTGAACCACCGAGATTGTCGGGACAAACGATCTCCATTACGTCATCTTGATCTCGGCCAGAAGTAATATCGCAATTAACTAGCAAATGCGTCAATCCTGGCAGTTGCTGATTTCATATTTACTACATCGGATTACGCTGGTGTAATGTGGAAGGCCTACAAGCTAGACAGAGCAACGATGTAGGTAAGGTGCAGATATAAGGAGGAAGCTAACATCAACATCAGCCCGTAAAACTTCATTGCTAGACATTGACTTCTCCAGATTTCGAGATACCATTCATAACATATATAAATTTGATAACTGATACCAATAGAGATAAATAAAAAAAAATTCTGTACCTGAATATGACGCTATATTCATAAATTTATACTCGATGAGGGAGGTCTGGAAATTTCTTAAGTCTCTTGTAATTGGTAAAGCGAGTCAAAATAGTAACCCCAAAAATATTGACTTAAACCGGCTAAATCAGTATTTCTCTCCTTGTGCCATAGATGATGTTACAAAAATACTAACCAAACCTCAAATTTAATTTCATCCAAGCCTGACAATCCTTCTTTTAATTTTAGTCAAATCTCTGATAGTGATGGTAAGAAAATCATTGTTGACGTCAATTCTGATGCCATTAGTACAGACCACATTAGTCGTAAAATGATTATTTCTATCATCGATATCTTGACTCCTGTTATAAAATCCATCTTTAATTATTCCATTTCCTCCGGATATTTTTCTCTTCCTGGAAAGTTTCTCTGACTACTGCCCCATATCCATAATTCTATTCCTTTCAAAGGTATTTAAATTAATAGTTTATGGAAAATTTAGCCTATATTTATCTGGTGGAGTCGCAAGTTTCATAGTAAGAATACTGCCTTAGTCAAAATTACAGAGGATATTCGTCTTAGTATGTATATAAAATCGTCTTAGTATGTATATAAAATTACAGAGGATATTCGTCTTAGTATGTATAAACAGCAAGTAACAGTGTTTATATTACTTGACTTTAGCAGTGCATTTAACAATGTAGATTTCGATCTACTGTGGCTATCTTAGCTTCTCTTAAGGCTTCCGTCTAGCTTTGCTGTTTTACATTCCCAGCCATTAGAGGGGGTGCTCTCCCCCGTGCATAAATACTTTCAAGATCGCAGGTGAAGGTGCTCTACTTCATTAAATATATAACTTATTAATTTTTTTTTTCCAAAAATATTCATTTTACTTTTGTCGTGGCAGTATAATATTTTACCCTTTTGTATTTCATAAATGTCGTTTGTAGTAATGTTTATACGGGGTGTAGGTTTAAAAAGGGTATATAGAACCGAAGGAAAATAAAAACTGCCTCTTCATACAAATTTCGCCTCTACCTTGTACATTTTGTAATTTACTACTATTTTTACTGATAAGGATATTTTTTCTTTTTTCTATCCATCTTTTTCCGTTTATTTTTTTTTTTTGGTAATAAGTTATATATAAAACATACCACATATAAAAGTCCAAGTCAATTAATCTAATACTAATATAAACACTAAAAACTAGAACTAATATGACAATTAAATAAAAATAATATATATTTAAGTAGAGCAACTTTCACGATATGCTCCGGTCAGTTCATAAGAGCTGCGCGAGGGAAAGAGATCAACCGTGCGGGCGAGAGGTAAAGTAACGTTGAGCAGCACTGCACACGTCTGAACGCCGAGAAATCCCAGCGGAACTGAGAGAATTTTCAGGCGTTTCTGGATTATAAATGACATATAGGTAAAAAGTACGAAAATATATATTTTTTAATTTTATTTATTTCTAATTCACTTGAAAATAGTGTTCGACTTTGCTACATTTATACTTCTAATAGAAAAACATATGTAGATATTTGCATTAAAAAAATCGTAAAATTACAACTTTTTAAGCCCTTAAAATAAGAAAATTAAAGCATTTATAAAAAAAGTGATCAGATCAGATTATTGTAGACAATATGTAAATGTAATCTGAATACTTTTCTTGATGTTGTTATAGTTTGTAGATAGCAGAGGCTTTAATGAGACCTTTACGCATGTAACCTAAACATAGGCATGTTTAACACCTAATAGAGCTATTAATTTAAACACCAAAATAAAATTAAAAAACAATTTCGAAAATATCAAATACTACACTTTAAATAAGTGTAAAATATGTTTCACTTTTTCTTTTTTAAATACTATAAAAAATATTTGTTTTGCTGTAAATTTTGCGAGAACACAATCCTCTCCTTCAGTATCAGTATCATCTCCTGAAGTGATTGACTGGTTTCATAGTTACTAGTTTGGTCGCCGGCAACGGACACGTGTTGATGTCTCATTCTCCAACAGGTGTACGATTAATGCCGGTGTACTGCAAGGTGGCACGTTGTATCCTCTCCTCTTTTCAATCTTCATAAGTTCGATTACGCTCCGATTATCTTCTCACTACAACCTGATGTTCGCCAATTATATGTGCATGCCAAATTGATGGGCTTACCCAATATTTATTAAACAAAGATCTTGACTTAATTGTGGATTGGAGTACGTCACATGGTCTTAAAGTAAATCCATCAAAAACAAAATAATAATAACAGGCAGTCAAAAATTGGTTACTCGTATAGATTTTTCTTCTCTATACCTGGTTTTGATTGTTGTTTTATATAGGATATTGTTTTTGACAGGACATCAGTGCCATATAGTGACACCGTTAAAAATCTAGGTTGTTACTTTTGACAAATTTTATTCTTGGGATCCGCAGGTAAGTGAGGTGAGTAGGAGGGTGATTGCGTCTGTAGGATCTCTCCGTAGATTAAGCAATTCCCTACCTATACCTACCAAAATTGCGCTTGCACAATCACTCCCCTTACCGATTCTAGTTTATGCTGACACTCGTTATCTCAATTTAAATGAGAAGTTGCTTAATAAACTTGAGCGCATTCAGAACCTTTGCATACGGATCATATTTGGACTTCACTAATATGACCATATTTCCGAATATCGAGAAAAAGTCAGTCACTTCCGATCCGTCTTCGCAGGAATACTCATACTCTTTCTCTTTTATACTGTATTTTATTAAATCCCATTTCCCTTAAAGACTTCTTACCTTAAAGAGCGGTTTGAGTTTCTTGGTGAAACTCACTGTCACTCTCTTCGCTCTGATAAAAACCTCAACCTAAAAATCCCATCTCATAACACGTTTTCTATTATAAATCTTTTTCTATTGAACCTGTAACTCTCGAACTCCCTACCGCTGCACATTAGAAGTGCACAGTCTATTGAAAAGTTTAAAAAACTTGTCAAAATGCACTTCTTTCTTCCTTAGATAATAATAATAATAATTCATACGTTAAGTCTTTGATTACACTTACTTGTTTAATCCTTTCTGCTCTCGTACGAGTCTATGTATCTAAAATATCTCTGCCTCAGTCTATTTTTTTGTATTTAAAATGTATATTATATAATTATATTTATTTCGTGTGTATTTTCCAACAACCTACGTATACCCTTACCCATTCTCACAGTTTATTCTCTGCAATTGTTGCCTGGTTCAGAACGCTTCTAAGCGATAAGGCTGCCAATTGTACCTTTAAATAGTTTATGTGTTTTGTTTTCCTCTCATACGTATTTCTGGTGTACAATAAAGTATATTTCATTTCATTCATTCATTTCAACATCTGGTTGATTGACGGTCCACCTCTCGAGTGAAGTTTGCTCTTTTTTAAAAGGCCGGCAACGCATCTGCAATTCCCTTGGTGTTGCAGTTGTTCATGAGTGGCGGTAGCTACTTGTGATAAGATGATATATATGTATTTTTTCTGACATTTTCTAAAGTCGCCTGTTATTAGAAATAAAGGACAACACATTAGAGTGATTTCACTTAGGCCGTCACCATATGGCATACAAAATAAGTGAAAATAGGTATTGTAACAGTATTTCGCGATGGTGTCTATATCTCTAAAAACGCTGCTTTAAACACTGTTTTATGTACTAAAAAGCGTTTGCATAGTCAAGGAACATATTGTAGTGAAATATGTTTGACAGTTTATTGTACATTACATATTTTAACTATATTATATCTATAACTGCACAAACAAAATGTTTGAAAACAAATTGTAGAAATATTGTCATGTTGAAAGGTAAGTTTGACGTTAATTTTGTATTTGTAGACACTTTTTAACCGAGACAGAGAATTTACAACAATAATGGATTCAAGTGATTGTAACGCTTCCCCCCTATATATATATATATATATATATATATATATATATATATATATATATATATATATATATATATATATATATATATATATATATATATATATATATATATATATATATATATATATATATATATATATATATATATATATATACATAAACACTCACGCCTGTCACCCAGAGGGATAGGCAGAGACTACAGACTTCCATTTGGCCACGATCCTGACACACCTCTCACGCCTCCTTCACATCCATACAACTACGCATACATGCTCGTCGGTTAAAGGTACTCCTAATTTGGCCCGTTTTCAATAAATCGCCAATTTGGTCGATAAATTTTCGCCTAGGATGTCCCTTTCCGACTCTGCCATTTGCTTCTGCAACATAAATTTTCTTTGTCACTCTTTCCTCGTTCATTCTTTCCACATGACCAAACCACCGAAGCATTTCTTTCTTAATCCTGGTCACAACATCAACTTGCAAACCACACTCTTTTCTTATCACACAATTTCTCACCCTGTCATTCAGATTCAGCCCTAACATACTCCCTAACGACCGCATTTCTACTGCGTTCATTCTACTTTCGTGCTTCTTCTGCCACACCCAACTTTCACTACCATACGTTAAAGTAGGGACCAACACAGCATTGTGAATTACCATACGTGCCTTTTTCGACACATTTTGACTCTTCACAATAGAGTGCAGGGCCCCCATTTACTCTAATTCCCGCATTCACTCGACACACGACACACAGGAGTCGTTCTATATCCTTATCATATCTCCCATCCCTGCTAAATACGCAACCCAAATATACAAACTCATCTACTTACTCGATCAACTCCCCTTCTATTCTTATTTCACAAATCGTTTTACTTTCTTCTCTTTCAAAAACCATAACCTTCGTCTTACTTGCGTTCACTTTCATACCCCTTTCTTTTAATGATCTGTTCATTAATGTAACCATCATTTGCAACTCGGCCGCCGACGACGCAAGAATAACTTGATCATCGGCGTACAAAAGGCATTTGACGGTTAACTCACCCATTCTTAACCCGCATTCTTCAACTTTCAGATTTTGCAAACAACTGTCCATAAATAGGTTGAACAGCCACGGGGAAGCCACACAGCCCTGTCTGACACCTTTATGGATGTCAAACCAGTCCGATTAAACCCCGTTGATCCTAACACAAGCACTAGAGTCCCTATAAAGAGACTCCAATGCCTGTATCAAGCCAGCGCTCAACCCAAATGAGTTCAGTGTTTGCCATAGCACATCCCTATCCACTCTGTCATAGGCCCTTTCCAAGTCCATGAACGCACAAAAAACCTTTTGGTTTTTGGCCAAAAACTTCTCCGCGATCATGCGCATGGAAAAGACTTGATCTGTACATCCCATTCCCTTTCTAAATCCCGCTTGCACATCCCAAATTTTTCCATCAGTTTCTTTCATGACCCTTTCAATCAGTACCTTAGCATACAGTTTTCCCACAATGCTAAGAAGGCTGATGCCACGGTAGTTTTTACAGTCCTGCTGCGACCCTTTTCCTTTATATACTGGGACTATCAGGGCTTTGCACCAGTCTACCGGTACCCGCTTCAGTTCCCAGCATAAATTAAACAAGGTGTGCAGCAGGCCTGCCACGACTTCCTCTCCAGCCCTTAGCATTTCGAGTGAAACTCTATCATATCCGGCAGCCTTACCTGCTATCATGCTTTTCATTGCTTTCATTATTTCATCTATACTTATCTCGCTACCTCTTTCCTCTTCTTTCGGAGTTTCTAATTCACTTAGTACACACGTTGTCACCTCACTCATAAACACGCTTTCAAAATATTCCTTCCATCTCTTTAAACTCAAAACTTCATCATTCAGAATATAGCCATTCTCGTCTCTTATAGCATTCATCACAGGCTGTTTTGATTGTCCCCTGGCAGTTCTTACAAGTTTCCAGAACATTTTATTATTTGCCTGGAAGATATCCGATATTCTTTTATCATTCTTATCCGTTCTTTCTTGCTTTTTTCTTTCAACTACTTCTTTTACTCTCTTATTTAGATGTCTAAAGACTGCTTTTTTCTTTCAATATCATCATTCGTACCGCTAGAACTACCAATCTCATCATCCCACCATAACGTATTATTTTTCCTTTCATTCTTTCTCTTACTAACACCACATACTTCGATAGCTGCATCTACTAAACCTTTCTTAACATTTTTCCATACATTCTCCAAGTCTAACTCCTTCATACATAATTCATCCAAACCACTTATATTTTCTTTCAGTCTACATTTGAACTTGTTTTTCTCACCTTCATCTTGTAACCTTTCTGTTCTAATACGCTGTAACGCAGTGGTAGACACAGACGATCGATGGCGCCAACGCCTGAACAGACCATTAATTCGGCATAAAACCAAATAATGATCCGTTCCTACGTTAGAACCCTGGTAAACCCTTGTATCTACCACTGCGCTCCTCAATCTTTTTCAATTATGATTTCATAATGTGGATGAAATCACTTCTTCGTCACCTCTTTCCCAAGTATACATGTGAATCCTCTTGTGGCGAAAGCCAGTGTTCGTCACAAAAAAATTCTTTTCCATACATACGGTGAGGAGACTTTCACCATTCTCATTCATACTTTCATCACCAAACGTTCCCAATATCCTTTCATAACCTCCTCACCCCATCACACCCTTCCATTAAAATCTCCTACCATAATAATATTTTCATTTCCCTTACACTTCATTAACACCACCTTACCATTTCCCAAAACTTCCCTCGGATATAAGTGGGCTTAGACATGTCTGGGGCGTAGACCCCTAACACAGACAACTTCTTTAAGCCCACTTTCATTCGTATCCATAGCAGTCTTGGGCTTACACATTTATACTCTTTCACACATTGGCCCATTCTTTCTGAAAAGGACGATACCTACTCTCTGGCATGCCCGCTCGATCTCGTCTACACCAGACCAGTATGCGGTATACATGCCATGTGCAGTGACATCCTTCCCCTTCCTTTTCGTCTCATTGACACATAATACATCTATTCCTCTATCATAGATCATATCGCATACTTCATCCATTTAATCATTCATTGCCCCACATACATTCAACGTAGCCAGACGGGCCTCTGCAATTCACTTTTCGCCCCTCTGGGAAACAGAACGTGACGGGTGGCGAACCTCGTCGCCGGTTTTCCTCCCGGAGATTCTTCGCACCCCTGCCCCATTCAAGGGGACGCCGGGAACTCGGGACCATTTCTTTTCTTTGGTTCCTCATGGTGCGAAATATGGGGTAGTATATTTTACGCCGCTACCAGGTCGTGGAGCCGAGTCTGTGCTATCGGCTTGTCGCTCATTTAGCACCACCCGGGGGACACGTGTAGGGTGGGCCTAGGAATAGGTGGTCAAAGCCTACGGACGCGAACGACTTATCCCCCTATTATATATATATATATATATATATTTTTATATATATATATATATATATATATATATATATATATATATATTTAATTTACCCTTTTTCAATAAAATTATATATATGTGACCAGGATAAGTAAAATATGTTTTGATCTTTCTAAATGATCTTTCAAAAGGTTTAATAATAGGCCGTTTGTAATATTTTGGCGTGATCGTCTTAGTTAGAACCCTTATTTACGTTGTGTTTGTTTAGTAACTTAGTTCTTTAAGGTGTCTTTTGGAAGAATGAATATTCACTAGAGCAATTGAAAGCTGTTGGTAGTGCCTTATAAGCTAAGTGAAACCCGTTCACGAAGACGGCTCTCGAAAGGTTAAGGACATAAAACGTCCTTATTCCACTTGTATCAGGTTTACATTATAAATTTATTATTAATTATCCCTTCCCATTTGGTAAAGGCTCACAATATATTTATACAAAATACCCGATACAAAGGCTTCGCTCTCCTACATTTATTTAAAAAAATGTAGGGGAGGCACACGGCTCCATACACGCCGTGCGCGGTGAGCGCCAACCATTTTGATGCACTCCCCCCCAAGGAAATGCTTATTCGGGAACTGGACCGTAGTCCACAGCAAAATAACTGACGAACCAGTAAAAGAGGCTTGACCCCTTAGTAGTGCTCAAACATCGACCGAAGTCGCGCGTGTCAATGCGTGTAAACGCCATACAGAATACGCACGAATCCAGCCACAGTGAATGTACGTCACACGGTTTAGGCAAATACGCACACTGGCCGTAAGCCCTCTGTGAGCGCCACCACCTGCCAGACCGCCGCTCCTGCAGACGTGATGTAAGTGTATGGCATCACCACCAATTGCATGATTAGCACGGCTACTAGCTGCAGAGCGTGTCATGAGTCTACCGTTCACCTCAAGGGAATGGGGTCCCACGTTGTGCGGCTTTCGGCCGCAGCCTTGTGAGTCTCTTACTCAGAACTCACGTAGGTGTAAAAATATGGTCTGTCGATCATAGTCAGAATAGGTATTTCACCTAAGTAACCCAATTAATATTTCGCAATGTATTTTGTTACTCTTTATTGACATCCCTCCATAACAACGGAAAGTCCACCGTAACGTAGGAAGAGGAAAATGTGCAAAGTAATAAGGACACTCTCGCGCACGGATAAAGTTTTATTTAGCTTGCGAGCTCGATTTATCTAATTAATAATAATTATGTAGGCTATTAAACGTCGGCAAGCAGTCAAAATTAAAAGAGTGAAACTTCTGTACAATTATTTATTATATGGCGCGACCTATAATACAAAACACGTCTAAACTTGTCCATCCACGCCGGCGCCGTGCCATCGCCCCTATTCCTATATTATATATATATATATTTTTCCTTTGATTATTTAAATCGAAATATATTGTAATAAAAATGGCCAAGAAATTTAATACACGACACGACAACCAAAACAAACTGACTGAACCACCGAGATTGTCGGGACAAACGATCTCCATTACGTCATCTTGATCTCGGCCAGAAGTAATATCGCAATTAACTAGCAAAATCGTGGCAGTTGCTGATTTCATATTTACTACATCGGATTACGCTGGTGTAATATGGAAGGCCATCAAGCTAGACAGAGCAACGATGTAGGTAAGGTGCAGATATAAGGAGGAAGCTAACATCAATAGCCCGTAAAACTTCATTGCTAGACATTGACTTCTCCAGATTTCGAGATACCATTCATAACATATATAAATTTGATAACTGATACCAATAGAGATAAATAAAAAAAAATTCTGTACCTGAATATGACGCTATATTCATAAATTTATACTCGATGAAGATGATACCGGCAGAGTCTGGAAATTTCTTAAGTCTCTTGTAATTGGTAAAGCGAGTCAAAATAGTAACCCCAAAAATATTGACTTAAACCGGCTAAATCAGTATTTCTCTCCTTGTGCAATAGATGATGTTACAAAAATACTAGCTACGGCTACTAGCTGCAGAGCGTGTCATGAGTCTACCGTTCACCTCAAGGGAATGGGGTCCCACGTTGTGCGGCTTTCGGCCGCAGCCTTGAGAGTCTCCTCAGATCCTCCCGCCAGCTACCACCCGCATGAGGTCGACACATATGCTCCAACAACCAATACAACGGCAGATATAGCCAAAAGGCAGTAAGATGTTAGTAATAATTTGCCATCAGAAAGTTTTTGTGTCACTGACGTTGAGTAAATGCATTTTCCATCATGTTTTTCTCACCTACCAACAAGTTGCCTTCAATCATTCAAGGGTGGGAAAGCTACAGAGATATATTATTATGTTGTTATATAAAACATCGTGGAGGGCAGACAGTCTGCAGCCCCGTAATGAAGGGACCCGACTCGGGCAAAGCTACTTAGGTGTGAGTCAAACCAAGACGCAGAGTGCGCCATTGAGAATGGCGTCCCACCAAACAACCATCGCAGAAACGCAATACTGCAGAACGCAACAAGCATCAATACGACTATCGTCGGGCTTACACCATCCCAAGGTCCCTCATACATCCCAGCAGACATCACCACCCGCATACCTCCATCGACCAGAACCACAAGAATGTGTCGAATCAGGCGCAGCACACCCGCAGATCCATCACAAGACGCAATACCGCAAGTAGCCCTAAGCATCAATGCAACTATCATACGGGTGGCGCCCCCTCACAACTCACCCACATGATCCCTATCGACTTTGGTAAAAAAGTTTGTATTGTTGTTAACTAAAAATATTACCAACGTATCATAGTAGCACGCTACTAAGACGCCAGTGGACATAACTCCATGTATCATAGCGCTAATGCACTAAGACATGAAGTTGAGTATGCCTGTTACACTTAAAAGTGCTACCAAACACACTCATCCCAATCCGAAAGATAGACGACGCATCGATATGCGCTACGACGCCACCCACAAACGGTATGGGTGTGCGATGTCCACGGGAAAGCCGTATTGCTACAACAAACCCGCTTACCACCGGCACTAAGATGATATGTCTAAGACACATCGGTTAGCGAGACCAAGTTTACTTCGGCCCAATTGCTCTTGAAGCAGCATACACGCCACCATAATATTCCTTTTCAAGTCCCTAATAAGGACTAGTCATTTTACCTATATAGACCTTACTTTCATAAGTCATTAATATATAGAACTTCAACCCACGATTCTACTATTGAATGTCTGATTATTATAGTCTTAATATATAGGACTTGAACCCACGATCCTACTATTGTAATGCAAATTCATCATAGAGACCTTCTATAGTATTGCTTTTGTATAATTGAGTTTATTATCATAAGTCCCTAATATAGGACTAGTCATTGTGCTACAGTACTTCAAGCAGTCGGGCACCCGACCACCCCATATACGAGTATATGTACAATTGCAGATATGTATCTCCGGCAGCTCCATCCTTCCATTACTTAGGAAAATTTTCTTTCATACATGAACTCCTTCTAAGACTTAGACAATTTTTAACCAATATTCTAATTATAAGATAAATGTAATTTATCTTTATTTTAATAATGTTTTCGACTTGTATTTTTATTATTTATCATATTTTTAAATATTTTTAGAATAAATTTATTTATTCTGAAAGACAATATTTTGTCTTTAATTTACTATATTATATTACTATATAAAATTTTACTATATTGAGAGCATAATATGCACTACACTCCAAAATTTGAACTTATGTGTATCTGTTCTTTCCTCTTTCAATCTGTTACAATTCAGTATATATTTTCATCCCACCTTACCCCAGAGAATTGCCGCCGCCAACACCCCTTCAACCACATCTATCCCAATGCGATAAACCATAAATTGTTATCTTGATAAAATTATTGTATATTATGTTGTTAATATAGTGGTTCTCTTTAGTTTTTGACTTACATTTTAAGTCTTTAAAATATTAATTTAAAAATTGTCATGTTATACTAAGGAAAAGTTAAGAGTGTCAGGCCTTTTTAACAAAATGTACGGCTAAGCCCGCTGGTCTGTCCGGCTTTTCGGTTTTAAGACCTGGCAACTCTATACGCGAGCAACCCCATTAATATACCATACCAGGATAATTAACTTTCTACATACCAAATGTCATAGATACGTACACAGTTACGTATATTACATATAGGAATAATTTACGATCGTAGTAAATTTCACACATGTCTGCAAGTAACCCGGGTTCGATCCACGCACGCACCAATGAAATAGTTAATTGCAATTTTAAATGCTGATTTACCAAGTGCTTGGTGGCAGACGAAACATCGCCGGGAAACCTGCACTAACCTGCTTAAGAAATAAAATATTTTGTGCACTGTGAAGTTTCACAGAAATGTCAGGAGGCTTGTGCCCTAGCAGTTTCGACTTTTGTTAATTAGGAAATAAGGGCATTGCAAAATTGTTTAAATAAAACAGCAATTTGTTACGAAATATAACGGGACTAGGTACAGTTGTTATTGTGGGACTGTCCCGCTGATTCCAAGATGGTTGGCAGTCCTAGGTAATAAGATATTTAGAATTATTGTGTCCGTAGTAAAGTCCCAACAAAGCCTGGTCGTGACTTAATATAAATTATTACCCGACATTCTTTAATATAATTTCAGGCCGGGGCAGAGCTATGACCCCGGATATTAACTAATAAACCCGGAACTACAGACCTATTGTGCCTTTTTCTTGACCGACCTTTTTAAGCGGGGGCAGGAGAGCGTGAAAAAAACCACACGAGCGTACAAATCACATTAACCGTTTTCGCCCTCGTACATAGTTCGTATTTCTAACATTGCTTTGAAATTTTGTTAAAATAAACCGGGCCTCAGCAAAATGCTATACGTGCTTATTCTTCATGACATGTGAACTTTAAAATTCACATTTCATGAAGAATAAATATTTGAAGAAATATTTGGTTTTAGTAACATAGATTATTTTTTTATACGTCTATGATTATGTTATAGAGGCAAGAGCTTTAATCTCGTATCGTAATATTTTGAATTCCTGTTAAACTTAAGCTTAGCGATAATAACAGCTTAGTCGTTAAACTAGCTCATGTAATAAGAATGAAAAGTCTATGGATTATAGATTTCAAACATAAGCAGGTTTGAATCCCACACGGATAAATATATTTTTATATTTGCCGTAAATACATATTTATATTTGTCTCGACACAATACCACGTACAATTTATATATTTGAAAACGCCTTCCCTGAAACGGATGGTCTTTATTGTTTTAAAATAAAAATAAACAATGCTGAACATAGGCCCTCCATCGACTTCCTGCATGTCTCACCAGGTCGTCACTCCATCTAGTGGGGGGTCACCCTACACTTCGTCTACCAGTACGAGGCTGCCACTCTAGAAACTTTTTACTCATAGTTTGTCGGTTCTTCGAACTATATGGCCGGCACATTGTCACTGCAGCTTATTAAACCGTTGAGCTGTATCGGTGATTCTGGTTCTATTGCGAATATCCCCATTTCTAAGTTTATCACGCGGAGAAATGGCCGGGCATAGCTCCTGATAGGTTTTAGGGCAAGAAAGAGTTCGCCGCGCCGCGCTGCCCCAATGCGTGTTGGCGGCCTCCACATCTCGAAATGGTAAATCAGCACTTAAAATTGCAATTAACTTTTCATTGGTGCCGGCGGGGATCAAAACCAGGGTTGCTCGCGTTCTGTGAAATTTACAGCGAGCGCTTATAACCTTAGCTGCCACGGCTTGAAGTAACATAAGTAGGGCCAAATTTTAGCTTATCGGATGTCAACGAGTGCTTCGAAAATTAATTACAAATATTAAAGCGGAAATACATACTAAGTAACCAAGATAGTAAAAAGCTATAAAAATCGAAGAAGGGTTCATGTTCTACGTTAAAAGATTTTATATTTATAACACAAAACTTTTTTAAATCTATACTAAGGAGCGTCTTAAGTAACCGTTAAACGTCTCTGAGTGCAGCAGACACTTTTGAAAGTTCAAAATAATTTGACATTTTGATTTGAAGTCGGAACTTAAATTCATCTATAGATTAATGTCTTAGCATCAATTTCAGTATGTGAAATTATTTTACTCTTTTTAGTTCTTTAAAGTCGGCGTTTACTTTTTATAATAAGTAATTTTTAATTAATTGTTTTTAACTTTTTATTAAAAACAATGTTCCCTTTTGACTGACCTTAGGAATAACATAATTTTAATGTATTCTAAATAGTCATATTAAAACTTAATTCCATAATTATCCATCCTTATGGCTGGATTTTGTTCTCTAAATTTATTTGAGATCATCCCTGAAGTAATAAAAAAGTCACAAACAGTGACAATTAACCGAAACATAGCGTTGCACACATTGCGTTGTTTAGAAATCATCCTCCTTATTAGTAGTCGGCTAAAATAGAAAAACTTAACGTGCTTGTTAGTATACCAAATAACTAAAGGTGATCGCACATTTCTCAGAACTGTACGCGTAGCACGTGCAATACGCGTCGAATTTACTGATTGCCTCGCACCTCGCACATACGCACATACTCGCTGTACGCAAATCTTTAGCATTGCCAACAACTTTTGTAGTTTTTTGTAACCACTGGTGTAAAACGGTACAGTGACGTTGACTAAGTTATGGAAAAAAATGTTGTAATAGCCTCCTTTTGGCTGAGTAAGAAGATCTGTTGGATTGTTCCTTGCTGGCTTTCGTGATAAATGGTTTACCTCCGCAAGAATTCATGGAATAGGACATAGTTATGGAGACAGTTACTTAGTTATATTCGTAGTGCATACCTTAAAAAGTCATCTAAAATGATCATTAGGGTATCGGCTGTTCATCCGGCTAGTTGTTCTTTAACGGTAGCTCGATTGAAGACCATATCAGGTCGGGTATTGCTGAACACTTAGAAGTATATCACTGCAACGCAGAAGTCGCTGGAAGGAATAGATTATTCTATTGGCTAGTGATGGCATAATAGGTGATGAAGGTACAAATGGAACAAGTACTATAAGTGACATATATGCAGAAAAAGATTTTTGTAGTCATACTATATGATTGAACTTCTTCGCTTTGAGTGTACATAGTCCTGGATTTACGGCTAAAGCCTGTACTCTTACAAGGTTTTTAATGAAGATGCTTGTGCTGATAATGAAGAAACTTTATTTCTGAAGAAGTGTACAAAAATATAGTTGGTTTTTATTAAAATAAATGAGTCTCTTTTTATAATAACGAAATAACTTGAATTCAGTTTTATTTACCGTTATCGTTACAGTCTATCAAAGGTTTACTCCTCAATATAGGTCTCCCCCATATATTGCTTGATATGTCCATTGCTGCCACGCTTTGCCGGTGGATTGGCAAATCGTTTTTAAAAGTTTTAGTTTTTGTTAGAAATACGCTGCTGTCCATCTCCTGGTTTCTTGGCTTCTGTTGCTTCTAACAAAACCACGGAATGATATGAGTAGTGGCAATTTTTACACTTCTGACAACTTTATTTGCTTGTTATTGTTTTTAAAGGTTTTGTTTGTGTCTAAACTGTTTGTTATGTATAACTTCATGAATAGATAAAGACCAATGTCATGAGTAATTACTTGTTTGTGAAAACGAAAAACTTATAAATTAACTTTATGATTTGCAATTTTCTTCGTGCTCTAATTCAGAAAATCCCGAAATCTTTCAGCTCGAGTTACGTAACTACTATCAGTGCCTAGAAGATTGCAATAGAGTGGACTAAATGAATGACAAGCTCGTGGAAACTGTCCATGCGGCCGGAGCTAAGTTCTGCAAGACCCGCCGCAGAAGAACACAAAAACTCTCTGATCACACTCTTAATTCCATGGCTGTTAGACGGGAGATGAGGCTGCAATCGTCAACAGATTTGACAGCATACAGACAACCGAACAGACATATCTCCAAATGCATACGGCGAGACTTACGCAAATTTAATACTACTCGTATTGAAGAAGCGATCGAGCGAAACCAGGGCTCCAAAGTCTTTGCTAGAGATCTGTCTGCCAGAAAGAGCCAACTGTCAAAGCTGAAGACTGAGTGTGGCAGCATCGTTTCCGAGACACCTGAGATTTTGAGTGAGATTGAGAGGTTCTATGGACAGTTGTACACATCATCGTTGGAGCCACACGCAAGTGTGAGTAACGATCCAAAAGCAAGTCTTATCCGACACTATTCCGATGATATCTCCGACGTCAGTCTTAGCGAGATTAAAATGGTTCTCCAGCACAATAAAAATTGCAGGGCCCCAGGCGAGAATGGAAAACAGCGGAGCTTCTGAAAACGGGTGGAACACCGGTACTCAAAGTCCTTCAGAAGCTCTTCAATTCCGTCCCCCATGGTGGCACTACTCTGGAGGTGTGGAGTAGAGTGCGGTGGTATTGTTCTATAAGAAAGGCGACAACGCTCTATTGAAGAAATACAGACCGATTTCCCTTCTAAGCCGCGTCTACGTGCTGTTTTTGAGTCATTACGAATCGTCTCGCACGCAGACTCGACAGCTTCCAGCCTCCCGAACAAGCCGGTTTCCGAAAATGCTTTAGTACCATAGATCACATACATACCCTGCAGCGGATTGTACAAGATTGAAGAGTACAATCTGCCACTTTGCCTGGCGTATGTGGACTATGAGAAAGCCTTTGAATCCGTCAAAATTTTGGGCGGTGCTACAGTCCCTTCAGCGGTGCCAAGTTGACTGTCAGTATATCGAAGTGCTGAAGTGTTTCTACAGTAAGGCTACGATGGATATCCGAGTACAGAACCAGAGTTCGAAACCTATCCAACTGTAGAGAGGTGTAAGACAGGGTGACGTTATATCCCCGAAACTCTTCACCGCTGCATTGGAAGAAGTGTTCAAGCTACTGGACTGGAAAGGATACGGTATTAACACCAATGGCGATTACATCGCTCACCTTCAATTTGCTGACGATATAGTCCTTATGGCAGAATCGCTCGAGGACCTAATCACTATGCTCAATGACCTCAATGGTGTCTCCCAACGGATAGGTCTTAAGATGAACATGGACAAAACAAAGATCATGTTTAATGTCCATGTCACACCTGTGCCGGTAGGTGTTGGGAGCACTATGCACGAAGTTGTTGACGAATACGTTTACTTGGGACAAATAGTCCGACTAGGTAAGTACAACTTCGACCGAGAGGTCAATCGACGGATTCAACTCGGCTGGGCTGCGTTCGGGATATTACGACACATCTTCTTGTCAGGTATACCACAATCTCTGAAAACTAAAGTGTACAACGAGTGATGACTTACGGATCTGAGACGTGGTCCTTCACTGCTGGACGTGTGAGGACGCTCAAGGTCGCTCAGCGAGCTATGGAGAGGGCTATGCTCGGAGTTTCTCTGCGTAATAGACTCAGAAATGAGGATATCCGCAGTAAAACTAGAGTGACCGACATAACCCAACGTATTAGTAAGCTGAAGTGGCAATGGGCCGGCCATACAGCTCCAAGAACTGATAACTGATGGGGAAGAAAGGTTCTCGAGTGGTAGCCTCGTACCGGTAGGCGTAGTGTAGGGCGACTCCCCACTAGATGGAGTGATGACCTGGTGATACATGCAGGAAGTCGATTGATGGTTCAAGACCGTGCTTTGTGGCATTACTTGGGAGAGGCCTATGTTCAGCAGTGGAGTGATGGGCTGTAATGATGATGATGACATCATACTTTATCTTCTACACTATAATAAAACTCTAACACGATGATTTCTGCACATTGAATATTTTTTTTTTGTAATTAGAATTGGGTGGTTTACTATACCATGGATGTAACCAATAGCCATACAATTTTTTTTGAAACGTCTGAACATGCATCTCACAAAAACTAGAGAACGGATTTGGATGGATCTTTCACAGTCGTGTCGCAAAAAAATTGAAACGTAGGAGTAATTATAATTCATTACGCTATTTATCATAGGAGCTGAGCAGACATATATCTTCCTTTTGCAGCTACAAAAAGTTTTAAAATTTACATTGTCTTGAGATTGAAAAATTACACTATCCGATTATGAGTTGTTCTTATTATTTCCACCCGTTGTTTTCTAAATAACACAGCTTTTATTTAACTGCAATAATAAATTCATTACAACTGTCTTATCTAGATGTCGCTATAGGTATTTTAAAGCACGGTATGGGTTTTTTGTTATTCGTGGGTTATAACTTATGAACTTATGCTATATGACACATGCTTTTAATACTGTAAAAGCTCTTTATTCGTGGGTATATGTTTTGGTAAATATGCCGCGAATACAGAAACCGTGAATATGGAATGGTAGTTTATATGTTAGTACGAGTGTATAGGTTTATAGGGGATACGTTCCTAGGTGACAAAATAAAAAACAAACAGATAAAAAAATCAATTAAATTGAAGTTTTTGACCATATTGTTTAATTATTATCTTCAGGCTTAGGCAATGGTTTAAAGAATTTTGTAACTTTTTCTTGCTTGGAAATTTTTAAAAGCTCCTTCAATTCAGACTGATATTCAGCAGTGGCAGTTCACTCATTCATTATCTATATTGGGATTAATTTATAGTTATAATTTGCCTCTTTAAAATAAGACTTACATATACGGATCAATTTTCATAAAGTTATCTCGCCATTCTTAAACCTTCACTAAGATTTTTTAAATTAAATGTCACATTTACAGTGCTTATTGAAATTCGTTTTTCATTTTGTTTTAGCCGACATTGTAAATTAGGAAAAAAGGGGTAGAGACGTGTTACTCGATCACAATTTTTATATGGAAAGATGAAACAACAAAACACGAAAAGCGCCTCTTATCAAAGGACGGAACGTCTAATATGTGGCAGCAATTGAAAATATACTTTATGTATTGAGAAATAAGGTTGCTTTCATTCTGTTTGTTTACATTCTCGAAGGCGAAGGCGACTTATGTCAAAAGCCGAACCTATACAGCGGCGATATCATTTAATAATAACGTACTTTAGACGTATTTGTAATAAAGTCTAGTTTACTTTTTTATTAGTCCATTTGACGATGCGTTTGCAAAGGATATTGGGTTGGATACCTATTGGAATCCTTTTTATTAATATCTATATACCGATGTACCGATCAGATCCGCGAATAAAGAAATATTTAGCCGCGAATATAGGAATCAGGTCGCATTATATTAATCCGCGAATAGTGAAAACGCGAATGAAGGAAGCGCGAATGAGGAGCTGTTACTGTATTTTCTTTTTTTATTCTCTTTAATTAATTTTTTTAGTTAATACATTTTTATTTAGTTTGCAAATTGGGTTTATGAATAATTATTTTTTGAAGTAAAAACTTTTTCAGGCGCTTTGGGCACCTAATGTTGAAAATCCAATTGATTAAATTTAATAAAATTGATGTGTATTTATAAATTTGTTTCTATTATATATGTGCACGAGAAAATCGAAGGAGGCCGTGCGGGCAGCATGGCTCAACTAGTGGCTAGTGGACATAACTCTTCCTTGATTACATTTCATCATATTACTTAGTAATGTATCATTATGTTTACTAGCGTAAATATTTTAAATAATTTATGTTTACTAAGTACTTTGATATGTAAAAACAGTTAAGTCTAAGGAGATCGAAATCACACTGAGGGTATTACTGAATATTTATGATACCTATGCTGAGACTCACGGTCTCATTTATAATGTAAAAAAAGTGAATTATTGTTGTTTCGCGCTAGATCGAAAATTTAAACGATTTCTCCTGTTAAGTTACGGAACGTACGAACGAACGTACGTGTATGTCACTGATTGATGATGCGGACATATAAAGAGAAAGAAGTAAATTGGCGGTTCGCTGTAACATGCTGTCCCGTAGCCTTTTGTCAGTCATTTTACACGTACAGTTTATGGGTTAGGTATATGCAGAGATCCTAAAATGTCCTTCGGGTATAATATAACAATGCTTTCAGTGTGCTGATGGGACTTCCGCGGTTTTGTAGTACTTCAGGGATGTTTGCAGCGTACGGTACGGATGGTTTTCATGCCATTATTCGAAAGAGAATCGCATCCCTCATGCGCAGAGTTCGTGGGAGCTCCAATAGCGTTCTGAGGAAAATATCTGATTAATTTGGCTGTCCCATCATAGAGCACTAGATGCGTAATCACTTGCATGTGCCTGGTGTATATATTACGATATATTGATAACTATAAATATATCAATAACATAATTTATATATAAGTTTATTTATCGATATATCGAAAAGCTAATATTAAAAAAATATATCAACAGCCGTAGTTTGAATTGATCAGTTGCAATGATCAGTTGAACTGACCGTGTCGTCCAATAGACGCGCCGACATATAATTAAAAAAAAACACGTGTACAGTTTACACGCGATAGAAGTGAAACCTTCAAATAAAATGGAATATTAAGTAATAACGTTTAACGGCAAAATATTTATTTATTATGATAGTTTTCAACCATATGAGCGGCATGTAATATATAATAAAAGTTGACATTTCGCGATCTCACTGATGTCTTTGTTAAATATCCATGTTTGGCATCCATAAATGAGGCAGGGCAATATACAAGAGTCTATTATCTTCTTTTTGAGATGTATAGGTGGAGTCGATCTTAGCTTGTTTAACATCGACGCTTTCTGTTTTGCTGACTCGGACAATATTACTATATCATCTGCAAATGCAAATGCAAGGACGACTGAGGTAATTCCTTTTTATATTAATACCCTTATTTATTTAATTTAAGCCTTGAATGATGTGTTCCAATACCGCTATAAAGATTTTTGGTGAAAGTGGATCTCCCTGTTTCACTACTCTTTTTATTGGGAAGGCGGATCCGGTTCGGTCAAATTTGACTCTACTAATGCTCTAATGGTAGATGTTTTTTAGGATGTTTATGTATTGTTGGGGAATGTTTCGGTTTTATAGAGCTTTCGAAATCATGTTGTGCGAGATAGAGTCGAAAGCTTTAGCAAAGTCGATGAACACCAAAAATAGTGGTTTTCTAAATTCATTATATTTTTCTATTACCTGTTCAACAACGTGATTATGGCTTGTTCAATAGGTTGATAGCTGGACTCAATCTTTCTTCTAGGCAAGAAGCAAAAAGCTTATAAACGGTTGATAGTAAGCTAATAGGCCTATAACTTCCAACGTTTGTGGGATGTCCTTTTTCGTATAGTAGTATAGTATCAGTTGCCAACCAGCTTTTCGGTAGCTTTTGGTAGCTTTTTTTATACGTGGTGGAGCCATGCTGCAGTTATATTAGAAGTATAGTTGTAGCACGAATGGGTCAGCTCGACCGGGGAAGGAATACGCTCTCACAGAAGCCCAGCGTGAAATAGTAGTTTAATGCTGCTGTGTTTCGTATGGTGAGTGTAGAGAACCGGCGACCCTTTTTACTGGAAATGAGGCATTCCATCTTAGTCCTCACGTGTGGCAACGCATCTGCATTTTGATTCGTAATCGAGGATAGATGTTGATGTCTATGGGCCACAGCAACCACTTACCTTCAGGTGGACTGTATGCTCGTTTGTCACCGTATACTATAAAAAAAGCTTTTGCGTTTCGAGAATTTTATTGAACATATATGTAAATGGGGTTGCTAATACCTGTTTAGCTGCTTTAATTGCTTCGTTTGAGATAATGTCTGGACCTGGTTTTTAAGTTTTTAAATTTTCTTTGTGATTTGCATTTCACTAAATGGGGTCACCGCCTCCTTAAAGATTAGTTCCATTTTCTTATATTATGATTTGCCATCTACTTCATTCTAAAAGTAAAGTCATTTTATCGGACAAAAATTAATTGACTCTCAAGGTAGTTCGTAAAAAGACGCCACGAGTTCATAACTTCAGGCCATGTAGCCTGAACTTATGAACTCGTGGATTGGTATATTAATATAATTTTAGTAAATATGTTAATTTTATTTATTAAGTAAATTTGTTAATTTTTATGTAAAATAAGAAAATATCTAATATTTTTTTAAAACACAAAAAGATAGTAGTAGTAGTAGTAGCAAATAAGTAGTCGAATGGCAGATTCGAACCCACAACCTTTTGAGTTCGCGGTCTACACTGTATTCTATCTCATTCTTTCGCAGGCTAAATCCTACCCTGTTTTGTCTCTTTTTAGTGTTGCTTTTTCGTTTCATCGAGTTTCAAATCACAACGTTTTCACTTCATAAAGACATTAAAAATACGAGATTGTTCGAGTGATTTCTTATATTTACGCGAACACTACACATGGAATGAAAGTTATTTTACAGATTTAATCGCGTTTGAATTTCAAATTTTTATCCCCCTTTTTAATTCCACACGATCACATGTCAGAGAAGTCACAGGTTAAAAATTAATATATAAAAATTGAAGATAGCCAGGCTACTTACTATATCAAGACTTCAAACACCTCAGTCCTCTCCTTGACCATGGGTGCTGTAAAGCACCCGCAACGTCGGGAATTAAAAAGTTTAAATATAATAAAATAAAATTTGTTTTATTAAAGAAATACAAGATACTGACAGTTGAGACTCGAAACTATACTGAGTCGAAACTATTTATATTATAATATTTATTTTGTGTATAAACCCTTATTTAAGAAACCTTTGAATGACGGCACGCGAATCACGTCTCGCAACGGCGCGACGCAAAGATTAATGCAAAGACACGTCACAAAGGGAGGGTTTTTGTTAGGACGAATATTAGAACGGAATGCCAGTCTCGCAGGAAATTAGGCGTATCTCCACGAAATATTGCCACTGCGGCGTTTCTTGTATAATGGATGTCGTTTGGTGTAGAGCGCTACGTTGCGCTAAAAAAGTTTTATTACGAGTTAAGACTCGCGTGTCTAATATCATTGTAAGATACACGCCTTTTCTCAGTGGAGGGTATTTATTATAACAACCGAGAGGATTTTCCGTTTTCGTATTTTTTTTTGCTCCGCACCTTTTGCTTTCTGGTAGTGGTGCAAAATTTTAAGGTCCGTACTTGAGCAATATCTTATTATTTTGTTGCACCTATACTTCTTATTTTTCTTGAGATCATAAAAGTTCAGTGTTGGGCACTGACTTCTCCCATTGCTGGGCACGATACAACAGAGGAACATAGACAGAACACAACGTACTATTCAAGTGTACGCCTAAACCTCCACTATTAGGTACAATACTCCCTAAATTTGGGAGGTCTTATATATGCTTTAAAGATATAAAAATAATTACTTGAACACGTAAAGAACTAAATTCTGAGTTTTACCTCATTAGAAGAGCATCTCGCTCCTAACCGCAATGGCTTACATTACCACTGCCACTAAACCCAGGAACACTAATTCCAACAGCACTACACTACACCATCGTTAATACAACACGTGTATCGCCCTTAAATCATCATCGTCAGAAGAAGGTTTTAGTAGTCTCTAGGTGGTGGGTATTAGGCTGTGAGACATTTCATCTTAGTCCTCAGGGGTAACAACGCATCTGTAGCCATCCTTGTTAGAAGTAAGTTGCAGATGTCCGTGGATCGCAGTAGTTATTTACTATTAAGTGGATTTTAAGTTCGTTTGTCACTTCAATTATATTAAAAAAAATAAGTCTTCTCAAACTAAGTAGGACATATTATTTTATTTTTCGCGCAGATGTCAAACTATTATTTTTTACACGTTTAGTGTAATGAATTTTCACAATTTACGCCTGATTCTATTATTGGATTTGCATTCTCATTATAATATTATTTCGTCGAGTTTGATATACTTCTAGCATTTCCATTTGTTAACGTTACTATCCTGAAATGTGCAGATCAGGTGAAAGATTCTATTAAAGTTTATTATTTCCATTCTGTAAATCAAAATATACTTAGTTAGAGTACTTTCATTTTTTATACTCTGGTATAATGCAATGGTTATTTCAGTTTTTTAAAGGTCTTGTGACAGAAGTTAGTTAGTTGTCACTAAGAGACATCTTAGGACACCCTCGCAACAAGCACTGGTGGGGTGACGGATTTTTTACAACACTAGCAGTGGTTAAAATCTAGTTATCAAGAAGATTTTTTGTACTGTAATTGTCTATGTTTAAGATGATTTCGTAGAAATTAACAAGCTCAATGGTGAAAACAGTAATTTAAAAACCCGAATGGATAAAAAAATTATTTAAAAGAATAAAAATATATCTTATGTCACTTCTACAACTAAGACGAATCTAATGACACCCCGTGTGTTAAAATCCGTCAAGTCGTTTAGTCTACAGGTTGTGCCAAATAAATAAACACGCATAGCAATAGGATTGCCAGGTCTTAAAACAGAAAAGCCGAACGGATCAGCGAGCTTAGCCGGACATTTTGGTAAAAGTTAAGTAAAACAATGCTTTTTATCATTTACCAGAAAACATCTTAAGTTCTAATGAAATTACAACGATTGAGTAAATCAGTCTTCTTTATTATTAATTATTCAAAATTCATTACAATAATAATTTCAATAATTTCATTATTTTTATAGGATAGGGTGACAAACGAGCACAATGTCCACCTGATGGTAAGTGGTTGCTGTGGTCCATAGACATCCACATCAATCCTCGATTGCAAATCAAAATGCAGATGCGTTGCCACCCGTAAGGACTAAGATGGAGTGCCTCGTTTCCAGTGAAAAGGGTTTCCGGTTCTCTACACTCACCATACGAAACACAGCAGCATTAAGCTACTATTTTATGCTGGTATTCTGTGAGAGCGTGGTCCTTCCCCGGTCGAGTCGACCCATTCGTGCTACAACTATGCTACTAATATAACTGCAGCATGGCTCTATCACGTATAAAATGTATAGAAGTATATGAAAAATGTAAAGAAATAGTCAAATTTAAAAATCGAACAAAAGCCGGACGCCGTCTAATTTGGCTGGACACGCAAACCAAAAAGCCTGACTGTGTACGGCTTTATCCAGACGTTTGCCAACGCTACATAGAAACATAAACTCGAAAAACATTACCCACATTCTGGCGAGAGAAAAAAATATAAAGATGAAAACGAATCGTCAATCTCGTTATAATATCATTGGGGTAATAACACGGTCTTAGGGTAAAGTTATTCACGTCCTTTTGATGTATCTTTTGAATGTTTTTTTTCTTGGAATGGAAACTTGGCTGTCGCGGTGTCTAGAATATTTTACATAATTCACTTTTATTATGATAAGGACGCGGTAATCAACGTTTGTTATCGCCTCCACGAAACTGAGCTCACGTACAGTGAATATATCTTCATGTAATATAAATTATGGAAATAAATCATTTTGTGGCGGCAAAAATGTTTTTATTTATACATAAAATATTTTTCGTACTAGTACAATTTTTTTTTTCATAGAACAGGGGTAGAGCGGCTCACCTGATTGACTACCGCCACCTATGAACAACTTAAACACAAAGAGAATGAAGGCATGCACGACTTTTTCTGCTACTAGAGTGGCAACACTTAGGAATGAGGTGAAATATTGGACAGATTTCGTAGCGGAGGAAGTTAGTTTGTTAACAAAGTAGAGACTAATGCTTCCTTCTAAAATATTAGTAACATTTTATAATAATTAGATTAGAAACTAATAAACCAAACTGGGGATATTCCTCAAAGAAGAAGCATAAAAAAAGATTAAAAAAATTGGTTAATGATTTCTTATATTTACGCGAATACTACACATTGATTAAAACCACTTTTACGGATTTTATCGCGTTTAATTTTACTTTTAATTAATTTTATTTTTAATTTCCGACGTTTCGGGTGCTTTCCAGCACCCATGGTCACAGGGGACTGTGGTGACTGACGTCCTGATGTCATTGTTAAACTCGGAGTACCTTCAGCTTTTTTAATTATTGTTTATGGTCAGATGTATGCAAAACTTTTATGGGTTCTGGAAAGCACCCGAAACGTTGGGAATTAAAAATAAAAATAATTAAAAGTTAAATTAAATGCTATAAAATCTTTAAAAGTAGTTTTAATCAAAAAATTGGTTGTCTGTAAAGTCGGTTTACGGACGATAGTTTTACGTGATAACAAAACATTGATGAAATAGATGTAAGTTTTGTGCGACCGCTGTCTTTCTTCTACTCGGACGCATAGACCAATTGGGTGGAAGAGAGATATATGCGACGTATACCGGACGCTCAAGCCGATCGTGCCTTTCGCTCGCTCGTGCAGCGCTCTCGCTCCCATCGTAACGTTACAATGAGTCATTCTTTTTCGTACGTGTAGCCGGGGGGGGGACATTACTCATTCGCCCGTTTATACTAATAATTTTACAAAGTAGAAACTAATTATGTTTAGCCTTCTCTTCTTCTTTTCTTTAACAAAAGACTAGTGCTGGACATGGACATCTTCCATTTGCGCGCATTGAATTGCGCCATTGCACAATAAAATGAACCGCGCCGAGAAGCAGTAAAACGCGCGTCATCTGCACGCCGTGCTCACAGGTACTTAGGATATACAGCTCACTCAAAATAAGATTCATTCAATAGAATACACAAATGTTTAATAGCACTCCTCTGCATTCTGCGTGCAACTCAACACCTTAACACCTTTCGAATTTCCCGATCTTACGCTGTGCAACATATTTTGAAGAAGTGAGTTAACGCTAACGCATCCGGCGCAGTGAACTGAGTTAGCGCACTATACGCGCACTTATATTGTTTGATAAGAAACATGATAACTGATAAGAATCTGATTAGAGGTAGTTTTCGGCGTTTGAGAATTGAGTAGAATCATTTATTCACCTAGTATTGTTGATATTAGTGTATACTAAACTTTCCATTTTTACTGATAGTCGATAGCCGTGCAAAAGTTAGTTGTTCAAATAGTGTGAGTTCATAGACGCACGCTAGCCACGTACTTAGGAGGCCAAATATGTAGAAATTTAAATATTTGCAAATTTCAGCAATTTATGTAAAATGACTTGTAAAACATTTCAGATTGATTGTACGTGTAAAAGAGGTGAAGTCTGTGTTATTTTATGTGAAAATTCCTGTGAATAAGTGAAATAATGATAGTTTTGTATAAGAAATTTAAAAGTGTTTTAATAGTGAAATGTATAGAGAAAATGTAAATTAAACTATTGTATTAGTTAAGATATGTATAATTTCAAGTGGAAAACATTGTTTTAACTTTCTGTGTTAAATATTTAAGAAATTCCAACTTTGAACATGTGAGTAAAATAAGCATATTTTGTTAAATAAATAAAGGGTTTTTGTGATATGAAAATGTAATGTATATCGTAGTATAGATATTTTTTTTTGTGCTATCTTTATAAGTAAATTGTATAAATGTATGTCTTATACAAATAAAGTTATTGAGCAAACCGTGAGAGAGTGATAGTACAAATTGATGTAATTGAGTTGCGCAAGTGCACAAATGGCGCGGCTCACTTTCGCGTTTAGCTTCGAGGTAGTTCAGTAAATTGATTTTTCTTGATTGTTAAGGATCTCCTAGGTGTGCGTTATTCGTAGTTAGCAGTGGCTTCAAATAACCGCCGGTTCGACATACTCCGCCGATCGTTGAGTCCCGTGATTCTGTGAGGCGTCGAGGTCACCGGCCCCTAGGTGATTCTTGGCACTTTATGCGTTCCGTGCATTTTGTGCCCAGTCGCGCATTAAAGTGCCACCTTTGCACTTCCACCAACCCTTTTGCTGTAAAAGGGGTAGGCAGTGCCCATAGTGTGGAAAGTCTCCTCTATATCATCACCACCATCCGTGTCGTGCACCAATTTCAGCTGCCGATCGGCTGGAATATAGATAGGGCATTTAGTAGATTACCGCTGACTGCTAGGTTAGGGACATGTCAGAGAACGATAAGGGGGAACCTCCTCCTAAATCGAGGAAACCACCGGACCGGCCAGGCGTACTGGAGAGACCAATCGCCTACCGCGACATTTTCAATCCGGAGAGGGTGAGAGTTGTCTCATCCTACTCCCAAATACCGACCCGGAAACCTTCGTCGCCGGGTAAGGAGTCCGCACCTAGGGTTGCACTCTCGCCCATTGTACCTGAGTGTACGACTGGGCGTGAACCGCTGCCCTTTCAGCAACAGCGGCCCATGAAGACGCCACGAAGGCATACACCACCCGAAACCGAGGCCTCCCTCTATGAAAAGAGGCAGCGTGTAGGACGATCATCGGAACCATCATCAGCATCATCGGATGATGAGGAGCCCCAAATAGCGACTAGGAAGAAGGTCCACACCTCACCTCCTAAGTCGCCATCACCACCGCAACAGCCCCCATCCATGTCACCGGACCGACGTAGCCACGACTCGGCCCAATTTGAGCTAGGAGGTGAGGAGTCCTACAGCTGGGGCTCAACAACATATGCAACCCTAGCTGCATCAGCCGGAAGATCATCCCCGGTACAAACCACCAACCCGTCCGGGTTAGCTCACGACGATGGACAGCGGCCGTCAACGAGCTATGCCCATATGGCTGCGGCCCCTGCAGTACCACGACCGCAATCGGCGGAGGAGCCTCAGAGAACTGAGAAGGAGAAAGAGAAGTCGAGATATCCGCCGATTGTCGCAGAATGCCTCCCGGACGAGACAAGGCATTTCAAGGTCCTAAATGAGAAGTTGGGTCACCCTCCTAATGCCCGTCCGTTCGGGAAGGGAGTCAGGTTCACACCACAGAGCCCGGATGAGTTCCGCACCATCCAGAAATACATGGTCGAGCTCTCCGAAAAAGACAAAACCATGTCGTGGTATTGCTACACCCCGGCAGAGGAGAAGCCCACCAAAGTGGGCATCCGTGCCTGCCGTGGGCATCCGTGGCCTCCCAGTGGGCACCGACGCAAAGATGATCGAGGAGGCTATTCGGGCAAAAGGCTTCCCCATCAACTATGTGAAGGCCATACCACCACGTAGGGGCAGACCGGGCTGCCTCTACTATGCACAGCTGGAGCATCTGAGCCTGGAATGGCTACAGCAATTATACCACATCGACGAGCTCCTCTAGATGAGAGGAGTCGTCATCGAAGCCTGGCAGAGGAAGACCGGACCGGCACAATGCCACCGTTGCCAGGCTTTCGGACATGCCTCTGCAAACTGTTTCAGGCCAGTGAAATGCGTTCGCTGTGCTGGAGAACATATTGCCAGCCTTTGCCCAAGGGGTAGAGAGGACGAGCCAAAGTGCGCAAATTGTGCCAAGAACCGTACGGCCAACGATCGCCGCTGCCCGGTCCTGAGGAGGATTGCCAGGAAGCAGGGGATCGTTTTACCTGGGCTACTCCCGGAGAACCCTAAGAGGATCCCCCAGAGTCGCCCAAAGGCCGTCACCATACAGGAGGACAGGTGGGCCACCATCACCAGAGGGAAGGGTAGGCAACCAGCCCCCCCCCCCCTGCAGCACCAATAGAAACGGTGGGTCCCACAGACCAAAGGGCAACCACCGGGGCGACTCTCCGACCTCCTGCCAATGACGCCACTGAGAGGCAACCCTCCCAGAGGAAGAGGCGGAGGAATAGGAGCAGGAGAACGGAACAGCCTCCTCCTCAGGCGTGACCACCTCTACCCCTACAACCACAGGACCAATAGCCTCACAGGCACAGGTTGCTACAAGAACACCAGCACCAACCACGACAGGTAGAGCGCCAGAAAGGGCTCTACCAGAAAGCAGAGCCCGCTCCACACACAGAGCGCGCTCTACCCAAAGGAAGACCTCAATCAATGCCCCGAGACCAGTGCCTTCACAGCGTAGTACAGAACGCAGACCACCAGTGTCCGGCTTCGAGACGGCTGATGCCATCCACAGATTGGTAGGCATAGCCATCGAAGTCGGTACACAAGTCCTGGCCGACATAAGGGCCGGGACAGACCCCGTTACCGCCGTCATGAAGGCACTGGCATAGCTACTGGCAAGGCACTACGGAGGATAGCAAACTGCGTCTGCTTTACTGGAACCCGGACGGGATTCGCCAAAGGATCCATGAACTCCGCACGGTCACCCAGCAACAGGACATCCAGGTGATCTTGCTGGGTGAAACCAAATTAAGACCTACAACGCATCTTAAGCTGCCTAATTACACCATCTACAGGAGGGACGAGGTCGATCCTCAAGGGGTCGCTTATAGAGGGACAGCGATCCTGGTGAGGAGAGACATCGTCCACCAGGAGCTGGACCTGCTAGACTTCCAGACGATGCGTTCAATCGGCATAAAAATGGAGGCGGCGGGCGAGGAACTAAGGATCTTTGCAGCATACCGCCCGCCAGGGACTCCATTTCACTCCTCAGACATCCGGACGGTAATGGAAGGTACGGCACCCACCATCATCGCCGGGGACCTGAACGCCAAACACCCGGCGTGGGGGTCCAGAGTGATCACCCCGCCGGGTCGTGAACTCTATGAAGATGCTGAAAACGATGATTATGACGTTCTAGGTCCCGAGGAACCGACGCACATCCCTAGCGACCCTAGGAAGCGTCCGGATGTATTAGATATCGTGCTCACTAGGAACGTCAACTACCCAGTAGTGGTAGAAGTGCTGTATGACTTGAATACACAGCACCTCCCGATTCTGATAACCCTTGGCACTAAGGCAGTGACTTCACCGCCCAGAGCCGTCAAGACCAAGATCGACTGGAGGCTCTACCACCAACACCTGCAGGAGAGACCACCAGTCCATACACCGATCAACTCAGCAGACGACGTAGAGGCCGCTGCAACCAGAATATCCACGTGTATCCGGGAGGCCCTCAACGCGGCCTCTACGATCGTCCCTCTCACGGGGAGAAAAGAGGAGCTGCCGCTAAGACTACGCGTGCAGCTCAACCATAAAAGAGCGCTGAGAAAGTTCTGGGCGCGTACTCGCTGCCCTAGAGTAAAAAGGAGACTTAACACCCTGTCAGACGAACTGTCGGTTGCAATACAGGCCCACAGAGGAGAGGCCTGGGAGCGGCGCATATGGAAGGCTGATGAACAGCACGCGTCGCTCTACACATTGAACCGGCAGTTAACGAAAACTCGACCACCTGTTTTCCCGCTGACCAACAACGCGGGCATTCAACGTTACGATGCCAAGGGCAGAGCGGATATCCTAGCTGAGCACTTCGAGGAGCAGTTTATGCCGAACCCAGCAAGTGCGGAGTTCCTGGAAACCCATACACGGAAAGAGAGCCGCGTGCAGGAGCTCCTGTCGTCGCCCGCGCTACCGCTTGCAGGAGAGTGGTTTATCTCCCCCCGCTGAACTGCGGAGGACAGTAACCCGCCTGCAACCGAGGAAGGCGCCGGGGCACGACGGGATTACCAACGCTGCACTACGACAGCTGCCCAATAGAGTCCTTGTAGAGATAGGTCGGCTCTACAACGGAATATTGCGGACATCCCACTTCCCGGAGGACTGGAAGAAAGGCAAAGTCATCGTCTTGCCGAAACCCGGGAAGAACAGGCGTAGAGCTGCCAACTACAGGCCGATCACGCTGCTACCGCATATAGCTAAACTGTGCGAAAGATTACTGTTAAGACGTCTCCGCCCGTGCATCCAACTTCGGGCGGAGCAACATGGATTCAGGAGGGGTCACTCCACAGCAACACAGCTGACCAGAGTGCTGCACCTGCTTGCGGCCGAACACAACGGTGGCCGCATATCGTTGGGCGTCTTTCTCGATATCGAGAAGGCGTTCGACCGGGTGTGGCACACAGGATTACTCTATAAGTTAGACGAACAAACAAGTATCCCTCCTGCTATATAGCGGCTAGTGGCGTCTTTCCTGGAAGGCAGGAAGTTCTACGTCTGCGTAGAGGACGCTGAGTCCGCAATAAAAACCATAACAGCTGGTGTGCCACAGGGCAGCTGTCTGTCTCCAGCCCTGTACGCGGCGTACACTAATGACATTCCGACCCTGGCAGGACACTTGCACGAATGGGAGGACGACGTTGAACTAGCGCTTTTTGCGGACGACAGCGCATACTTCACGTCGTCCAGAAGAGCCCACATCGCAGCTGCCAGGATGCAACGTCTGCTGGACCTGCTGCCACCATGGCTGGATGAGTGGAGGATGGCCGTCAATGTTAGCAAGACGACCGCTCTACTCACTCGCCGCTATAGAAATCTACCACCACCGGCCTGGTATGCACTCCTGAGCGATCATCAGAAGCGGCGACTTCAGGCCCAGCAGAGTTTGTCATTACGAACTATAGTCGGTGCGGGTCGCTACGTCCGAAATGACGTCATAGCGGCCAACCTAAAGATAGAGAGCCTGCAACAATTCGTGGTCCGGCTGGCGCGCGGTATGTTCGACCGCGCCGACAACGGGCCACACGAACACCTCAACGGCTTCGCGCCGTTGCACTCACGGCCGCCGGACGGGCGACCCTATCCAAGAGAACTCCTCCCTATCTATAATTTGTGTTAAACACAAATTATAGATAACCTACTTTAACGATAAATTACCCGACTGCGACAAAAGTCGCTAAATACAGCGCCTTTAACATCAAGGCGCCCAGGACCGGCACACTGTAGTGTGCCGTGAGGAACATCCGGGTAAAGGGGTATACCCCGAGGCCCGAGACCTGCACGGCACTATTCCCTGCAGAGGACAACAACGACGTTGCAAATCGTTCGGGAAAAGTGCAAGACCAGCAGTCAATAAGAAGAAGAAAGAAAAAGTATAGGGAAGTGATAGGGAAAAGTAATTACTCTCTCACGGAACGGTTTGAAGATATTTGCTGTTTTATTCCCAAGGAATTCTCCCCTTAAAGTGATACAGTCCATATCGAAGAATTAAGGCGTTGGGACCGGGACGACTTCGGAAGACCCGTAATCCCCGCCTGAACCTATTTTATGAAATGGATGAGGTTATCGCCATTGTGTGTTACTCCGTTGCGGAGATCACATACGTTGTTCCCGAACACAACGTAGGCGTTATAGGAGGCTGGATCGAGAGAAGCCTCGATTCCCCCCTTCTGTTTCTTAGTTAACGTTTGCTCTGGTTCCTTTTCAGACACTATACTATAGTTAGTAACCCACCCGATAGTAAGTTGTAATGTAACCAAAACTGGTTACCCACGCACTGAGTTTTTTGTGTGAAGAAATCCTTGTGGATACTCTTCGCTGCTGAGACTAGAAGTAAGTCCGGGAAGTAGTATTAACTACTTGTAGTACTCTCGCAATGCTATCACGATTACTCGGGACCACTTATGAGTTAAAGTCCTCCTAGGGTGTTACGCTACTAGATTCCTTCTGGATTACGGATTCACAGAAAGAGGCTACGGCCCTCCATGCCGAATCCTCTCTCTCAGTATTGCTAACACAACTACCGGCAGTGAGAGGTTCTGACCAGTTCGGCTTACTAGGATCATCCGCACCCGTTTCTACGCTGGACATTATTGCAAGCACGGAATCCTGGTACCGTCGACTGTCCTGGTATCGAAACAGTTCGCCGTTGAACAAAGAAGCTGAAAAAATATTTTACTCATAATGATTTCTTATATTTACGCGAACACTACACATGATTAAAACTAAAGTAATTAAAAGCAAAAATAAACGCGATAAAATCCGTAAAAGTAGTTTTAATCATGTGTAGTGTTCGTGTAAATATAAGAAATCATTATGTAAACCAGTACGGACTGGAAATAGCAAATAAAATACGCCGATTAGAAGATCTAAAGACCAAGCGCGCAAGATACATAACAGCTTTAAATTTCTTGAAGAGATGCAGAGATCATAATCTCATTCCTACGTGTGTCAAGATATCCACTAAAAAAGATATTCGAGGAAGCGCTAAGATCTTAAATCAGGCTAGTAAAAAGTTGTTAATAACGGTGATTCAGCAAAAACGTACCGATCTATATTTCATAAACAAAACCATAGACAATTCGTCCAGTGAATTAAAGACAGTTTTATCGGCATTTGATTATAAAAATTGCATGGAAACTTTAGATAAACGCGAAACAACTAAATACAATGAATGCAAAAATAAACACATTGATAAATACCATAAATTAACAACTAAATCAAATGTCCAACATACGAAATCGTTGACCACAGACACGAATCATAAACAACGCGCTTTCTACAACTTATCAAAACAAACACTGGACGACGCCACGATAAAAGTTTTAGAAAAAGGTATTAATTTCGCCATAACACCGCGAAAAATACCGTATGAGGACATTATCTGTAGTGTTGAGGACTGTCTGTATAAAAATAATATTGGTAATGAAGATTTAGAGGCCATACGTCAAGACATCTCGTCTATGTTACGTCGAAGTTCAGCGCCGAAATTAAATCTTCCCAAAAATGAATTTAACGCGTTAAAAAACTTACGCAACAGACCAGAGCTTACGATTCTCCGCGCAGATAAAGGTAATTCTACGGTAATAATGGATACGTCAGATTACAATTTTAAAATACAACAACTTTTGTCGGATGAAACTACTTATCGAAAGGTCAAAACAGACCCTACAACTAATTCGCTTAAAACAACTAGCGGTCTAATTAAGAAATACTCCGAGAAATTGAATCTGGACGTTAATTCGATAATACCTTCATGTGCCAAACCACCGAAGTTGTATGGGTTACCAAAAATACACAAACCGAATGTTCCATTACGTCCAATAGTGAGTCAGATTGATTCGCCAACTTACAGATTGGCTCAATACTTAGCTAAAATATTATCACCACTCAGAAGACACACAAGAGCACACACTAAGGATTCATACCATTTTGTCAGTGAGATAAAAGACCTACATCTTACTGACAATGAAACCATGGTCAGTTTTGATGTTCAGTCTCTATTTACATGTCAACCTGTTGAAGACTGCATCTCAATTATAACTAGGAAACTAGAGGAAAATAACATGCCAGCAGAATATGCAGTATTACTAAGACATTGCCTTACATCTGGCTATCTATTGTGGAAGGAAGAGTTTTACAAGCAAGTAGATGGTGTTGCGATGGGCTCACCTGTATCTCCCATTGTCGCCGATATATTCATGGAAGACTTTGAGGAGAAAGCCCTCCTTACTGCACCTGTTACACCAAGGATCTACAAGCGGTACGTAGACGATACTTTCACAATTTTACCATCAGACAAAGTAACTGCATTTTTGGAACATCTTAATTCCATAAACTCTAAAATTCAATTTACTATGGAGTTAGAGGCAAATAATTCCTTACCTTTCCTAGATGTGTTAGTCATCCGAAATCCTAATAACACCATTGGTCACACTGTGTATAGGAAAAAGACCCATACAAACCGATATTTAAATGGTGAATCTCACCACCATCCTTCACAGTTAGCTACCGTGGGCAAATCTTTGTTACAGAGAGCACGAGGGATCTGTGACAGCAAACACCTGGCCGCCGAGCTTCAGCACGTCAAGCAAGTTCTGCACGACAACAAGCTTCGGGTCCCGCGCCTACGTCACAGTGACCGAGTGAAGCCGGCCACAGACGAGCGTGTGCCTGCTGTACTACGATATGTCAGAGGTGTCACAGACAAGATTGGCTATATCTTGAAGCGAGCTTCTATTAGAACGTTGTACAAGCCGCCGAAGAAGATTAGTCAGTTCCTACCATCCGTCAAGTGTCATATTCCTCTACAAGATGCAGGAGTGTACAAGCTTGATTGTGAATGTGGTCTCTCTTATATAGGACAAACAAAAAGATCAATTAGAACCCGCGTAAAAGAACATATAGCTGATGTGAAGCATCAACGTTCCGGGAAGTCTGCAGTTTGTGATCATATCCTTACGGCCCCAACCATTACATCAGATTTGATAGACCACAAATCCTCGCGAAAGAACACCGATTCCTACCAAGGATGATACGTGAGGCTATTGAAAATAAAAAACATCCTAATTTCAATAGAGAAGAAGGCTGGGTACTACCACCTGCTTGGGATCCTATAATCAATAAAATTAAACCTAAACTCAAGCATACCACTGCAAGACCTCAAGACATAGTCAGTTCATTTTGCATAGATCGGACCATAAACAATAATTAAAAAAGCTGAAGGTACTCCGGGTTTAACAATGACATCGGGACGTCAGTCATCTCAGTCCCCCGTGACCATGGGTGCTGGAAAGCGCCCGAAACGTCGGGAATTAAAAATAAAAGTAATTAAAAGCAAAAATAAACGCGATAAAATCCGTAAAAGTAGTTTTAATAATATTTTACTCCTTCGCTGTACGCACCACTAACGACAAAGGTTTGGTTTGGTTGTCATTCATTTTCATTCATTTTGTTGACAACCGGAGAGACCAGCCGAGAGTCTGGCTATCCGATGGTGGAATTGACAGGGATGAATTTAGGACTTGATTGATAATTCAGGATTGGTGGTCTAAGTACTATTTCTTGCGCATTTAACACTGATTGGGTATTTTGTGTCCAGTGTAAAAGAGATGGTATTATTGCTATATATAAGAAGTCATAAATAAAACCTTTTTGAACATTTCTTATAATTGCTTCCTGCGATACCCACAACACGAAATGGGACGACGGACTATGCTACCATTTCAAGGTGTGATGATGCTTACCTTTACTTGTAATTACAAAGCTATTGGTTCTGCGCGTAATCTCTCTCAGGTCGTGTCGGATTTCCGTCTCATCTGATTATGAGAATGAGAAAATAAATAGTGCACATGTGCGTACACTTGTGCCCAATTTTTCCGTCCCGCACAGATGGCTAGTCTCCGTCGAGACTGGCCGCCGTGACTGAAATTCTACCTGGAAGACATTTTCTAATTTATTGCATTGGAACAGTTTTATCTGTTTACTCTCTAATAAAACATAAAAACGACAGATTAGCTTGTGTGTGTGTGAGTGTGTGTGTGTGTGTGTGTATATATATGTGTGTGTGTGTGTGTGTGTGTGTGTGTGTGTGTGTGTGTGTGTGTGTGTGTGTGTGTGTGTGTTCATGTGTGTGCGTGCGTGCGTGTGTGTGTGTGTGTGTGTGTGTGTGTGTGTGTGTGTGTGTGTGTGTGTGTGTGTGTGTGTGTGTAGTGTTGTGTGCACTCAAAGCTGGAAATGGTTAATGGCTCATATACTTAGCTAAAAGAACCGAAAGCAGATAACAAAAAAAGTCTTGAACTGACAGTCGTATCAGTACGTGAAGTTAGTTCGGCTCCCCGCTACATAGAGCAATGACCTAGTAAGACATGCAGTAAGTCAATGGATGCAGGTGGCTCAGTATGGCATTACTTGAATGAGTCTATGCTCAGCAGTAGACTTGAAGGGTTGTAATGAAGATAGTGATGAAATTGACAAAGTTTTACAATAATCAGTGGCCATTACGGATTCTTCTCTTGTCTAGGAACCTGTCTGGTTTTGTGATCGAGCAGCAGTATACTAAATCCTGTATTTTGGCTTGAAGGGAAAGACAGCCAGTTCAATTAAAACTGTGATATCATGACATCTTTATATCATTGTTCTAAGGATAATGCAACTGCATTTTTTTGATTTTGAGATATCTTCAAAAATAGAAAGATACAATTATTATACGGTATAGTTTTTTTTGTAATGTTTGTTACGCGATATCTTCGTCAATTGTAAGCCATTGATTTTTGTCTGTTCTTTTTTGTTAAATAAATTATACTTCAGGGGTACCACAAGTTTTTAAAAACACTTCACCCCTAAGGGTGGCAAAATAGGAGGTGAAGTTTTTAATATAACTTCTTAAACGAAATTGTTATTGTGGTATGTTAATTAAAAGTAAAAGTCGACATATAAGAACTAAAAAGAATAAAGTAATTACACATTATGAAGTCAAGGCTTTAACTCTTCTATAGACTATGTCTTCTTTTCAACCAAATTCAAAAAAGGGGAGGCTCTCAATTCGACTGTATTTTAAAATGTGAGTTACCTCTGAACTTTTTTCTAAGCAACCGATTTTAATGAATATTCTTTTTATTGGAAAACTGGTGCTTCTCATGTGATCCTGTATAGATTTGATGAATATATGACCAGTAGTTTTTGAGTTATATCTAATAACGCGTTCCTACTTAATAGACTTGATGTCGATAATGTTCTCATTTCGTTGTACAAAATGTTTAATTTTACCACTTGTTATTATTAAAACTTATTTTAATTGACGAAGACGTCTGCGGGTCATCCAATCAGATGGACTGAGCGCAAATTTATCACCCTTACCTGTATAAAAAATAAATCCCAGCCGGTAAAGGGTAACTCAGAGCTAAATTTATGTCCGATGCGATTAAAATCTTCAGATTTTAAAGCGTTAAGTAGAACTTTATCAAAGGAGTTCATGAGTTAATTTAGTAAAGACGTTTTTTGAGTGAAGAGTTTGTCTTTAACCTTATCAAAAATAATAAGTATCTCGACAAATTTTTGGGAAGAAAATGTTGCTTAGTGGTCACAATACCTGAATTATTACTAGTCGCAGGTTCGAATCCTATACAGAGTCATCGAGAAAATATTGATAAAATACATATTGTGATATATTGTTTTTTATGTTATTTGTTTTGACTTAGATAATATAATTTATACGTACATATTATGTATATATATATATATATATATATATATATATATATATATATATATATATATATATATATAATAATAATATATATATATATATATATATATATATATATATATATATATATATATATATATATATATATATATATATATATATATAATCAAAGGTTATAGAGTAATTCGCCGCGCTACTCTAGTGCGTATTGGCTGACAGATTTCGCCTGACCTCGAAATATATTATTACTCAGACATACAGGTTTCTTCACGATGTAGTCCTTCGCCGTCGAGCATGCGGTAAATTATATGCAATTTACAATTTCATTTTGCCAAAATTACTTTTAAATTTGTAGGTAGTTGCAGTTACAGATTTGCCCAAAGATTGTCTCATCGAGCGAATATTTGCCATAGTTGCCACGCTCAGCAAGCCACTGGTAAACGGAGTTTTTATTTTTAGTCGTTATTAGAAAGACGCTGCAGCCCACCTCCTGATCTGTTTCCCTCTGTCGCCTCTTACAACACTCACGGAATGATATGGGGTAGTGGATATTCTTATACCGCCGCTACACGGAATTATTTATTTATGAACGGTAGTTATTTATTTATTTATACTTTCATGCACAAAGTAGTACATATGGCGGGCTTAATGCCATAGGGCATTCTCTCCCAGTCAACAATTAGGCTAAACAGAGACAGATATTTTGGAGGCGGTGCAGCAATAATCAAATAGAAAGGATAAAAAATATATCACAATATGTATTTTATCAATATTTTCTCGATGACTCTGTATAGGATTCGAACCTGCGACTAGTAATAATTCAGGTATTGTTACCACTAAGCAACATTTTCTTCCCAAAAATTTGTCGAGATACTTATTATTTTCGATAAGGTTAAAGACAAACTCTTCACTCAAAAAACGTCTTTACTAAATTAACTCATGAACTCCTTTGATAAAGTTCTACTTAACGCTTTAAAATCTGAAGATTTTAATCGCATCGGACATAAATTTAGCTCTGAGTTACCCTTTACCGGCTGGGATTTATTTTTTATACAAATAAGGGTGATAAATTTGCGCTCAGTCCATCTGATTGGATGACCCGCAGACGTCTTCGTCAATTAAAATAAGTTTTAATAATAACAAGTGGTAAAATTAAACATTTTGTACAACGAAATGAGAACATTATCGACATCAAGTCTATTAAGTAGGAACGCGTTATTAGATATAACTCAAAAACTACTGGTCATATATTCATCAAATCTATACAGGATCACATGAGAAGCACCAGTTTTCCAATAAAAAGAATATTCATTAAAATCGGTTGCTTAGAAAAAAGTTCAGAGGTAACTCACATTTTAAAATACAGTCGAATTGAGAGCCTCCCCTTTTTTGAATTTGGTTGAAAAGAAGACATAGTCTATAGAAGAGTTAAAGCCTTGACTTCATAATGTGTAATTACTTTATTCTTTTTAGTTCTTATATGTCGACTTTTACTTTTAATTAACATACCACAATAACAATTTCGTTTAAGAAGTTATATTAAAAACTTCACCTCCTATTTTGCCACCCTTAGAGGTGAAGTGTTTTTAAAAAAACTTGTGGTACCCCTGAAGTATAATTTATTTAACAAAAAAAGAACAGACAAAAATCAATG
Source organism: Parnassius apollo (assembly GCA_907164705.1). NCBI lineage: Eukaryota > Metazoa > Arthropoda > Insecta > Lepidoptera > Papilionidae > Parnassius > Parnassius apollo. Next base: position 7,035,154 of record CAJQZP010000081.1, on the reverse strand, counting down.
GCTTACAATTGACGAAGATATCGCGTAACAAACATTACAAAAAAAACTATACCGTATAATAATTGTATCTTTCTATTTTTGAAGATATCTCAAAATCAAAAAAATGCAGTTGCATTATCCTTAGAACAATGATATAAAGATGTCATGATATCACAGTTTTAATTGAACTGGCTGTCTTTCCCTTCAAGCCAAAATACAGGATTTAGTATACTGCTGCTCGATCACAAAACCAGACAGGTTCCTAGACAAGAGAAGAATCCGTAATGGCCACTGATTATTGTAAAACTTTGTCAATTTCATCACTATCTTCATTACAACCCTTCAAGTCTACTGCTGAGCATAGACTCATTCAAGTAATGCCATACTGAGCCACCTGCATCCATTGACTTACTGCATGTCTTACTAGGTCATTGCTCTATGTGAGCGGGGAGCCGAACTAACTTCACGTACTGATACGACTGTCAGTTCAAGACTTTTTTTGTTATCTGCTTTCGGTTCTTTTAGCTAAGTATATGAGCCATTAACCATTTCCAGCTTTGAGTGTACACAAACACTCACACACACACACACACACACACACACACACACACACACACACACACACACACACACACACACACACACACACGCACGCACGCACACACATGAACACACACACACACACACACACACACACACACACACAAGCTAATCTGTCGTTTTTATGTTTTATTAGAGAGTAAACAGATAAAACTGTTCCAATGCAATAAATTAGAAAATGTCTTCCAGGTAGAATTTCAATCACGGCGGCCAGTCTCGACGGAGACTAGCCATCTGTGCGGGACAGAAAAATTGGGCACAAGTGTACGCACATGTGCACTATTTATTTTCTCATTCTCATAATCAGATGAGACGGAAATCCGACACGACCTGAGAGAGATTACGCGCAGAACCAATAGCTTTGTAATTACAAGTAAAGGTAAGCATCATCACACCTTGAAATGGTAGCATAGTCCGTCGTCCCATTTCGTGCCGTGGGTATCGCAGGAAGCAATTATAAGAAATGTTCAAAAAGGTTTTATTTATGACTTCTTATATATAGCAATAATACCATCTCTTTTACACTGGACACAAAATACCCAATCAGTGTTAAATGCGCAAGAAATAGTACTTAGACCACCAATCCTGAATTATCAATCAAGTCCTAAATTCATCCCTGTCAATTCCACCATCGGATAGCCAGACTCTCGGCTGGTCTCTCCGGTTGTCAACAAAATGAATGAAAATGAATGACAACCAAACCAAACCTTTGTCGTTAGTGGTGCGTACAGGGAAGGAGTAAAATATTATTAAAACTACTTTTACGGATTTTATCGCGTTTATTTTTGCTTTTAATTACTTTTATTTTTAATTCCCGACGTTTCGGGCGCTTTCCAGCACCCATGGTCACGGGGGACTGAGATGACTGACGTCCCGATGTCATTGTTAAACCCGGAGTACCTTCAGCTTTTTTAATTATTGTTTATGGTCCGATCTATGCAAAATGAACTGACTATGTCTTGAGGTCTTGCAGTGGTATGCTTGGGTTTAGTTTTAATTTTATTGATTATAGGATCCCAAGCAGGTGGTAGTACCCAGCCTTCTTCTCTATTGAAATTAGGATGTTTTTTAATTTCAATAGCCTCACGTATCATCCTTGGTAGGAATCGGTGTTCTTTCGCGAGGATTTGTGGTCTATCAAATCTGATGTAATGGTTGGGGCCGTCAAGGATATGATCACAAACTGCAGACTTCCCGGAACGTTGATGCTTCACATCAGCTATATGTTCTTTTAAGCGGGTTCTAATTGATCTTTTTGTTTGTCCTATATAAGAGAGACCACATTCACAATCAAGCTTGTACACTCCTGCATCTTGTAGAGGAATATGACACTTGACGGATGGTAGGAACTGACTAATCTTCTTCGGCGGCTTGTAGAACGTTCTAATAGAAGCTCGCTTCAAGATATGGCCAATCTTGTCTGTGACACCTCTGACATATCGTAGTACAGCAGGCACACGCTCGACTGTGGCCGGCTTCACTCGGTCACTGTGACGTAGGCGCGGGACCCGAAGCTTGTTGTCGTGCAGAACTTGCTTGACGTGTGAAGCTCGGCGGCCAGGTGTTTGCTGTCACAGATCCCTCGTGCTCTCTGTAACAAAGATTTGCCCACGGTAGCTAACTGTGAAGGATGGTGGTGAGATTCACCATTTAAATATCGGTTTGTATGGGTCTTTTTCCTATACACAGTGTGACCAATGGTGTTATTAGGATTTCGGATGACTAACACATCTAGGAAAGGTAAGGAATTATTTGCCTCTAACTCCATAGTAAATTGAATTTTAGAGTTTATGGAATTAAGATGTTCCAAAAATGCAGTTACTTTGTCTGATGGTAAAATTGTGAAAGTATCGTCTACGTACCGCTTGTAGATCCTTGGTGTAACAGGTGCAGTAAGGAGGGCTTTCTCCTCAAAGTCTTCCATGAATATATCGGCGACAATGGGAGATACAGGTGAGCCCATCGCAACACCATCTACTTGCTTGTAAAACTCTTCCTTCCACAATAGATAGCCAGATGTAAGGCAATGTCTTAGTAATACTGCATATTCTGCTGGCATGTTATTTTCCTCTAGTTTCCTAGTTATAATTGAGATGCAGTCTTCAACAGGTAGACATGTAAATAGAGACTTCCGTGTAACGGCGGTATAAGAATATCCACTACCCCATATCATTCCGTGAGTGTTGTAAGAGGCGACAGAGGGAAACAGATCAGGAGGTGGGCTGCAGCGTCTTTCTAATAACGACTAAAAATAAAAACTCCGTTAACCAACGGCAAATATTCGCTCGATGAGACAATCTTTGGGCAAATCTGTAACTGCAACTACCTACAAATTTAAAAGTAATTTTGGCAAAATGAAATTGTAAATTGCATATAATTTACCGCATGCTCGACGGCGAAGGACTACATCGTGAAGAAACCTGTATGTCTGAGTAATAATATATTTCGAGGTCAGGCGAAATCCGTCAGCCAATACGCACTAGAGTAGCGCGGCGAATTACTCTATAACCTGTGATTATATATATATATATATATATATATATATATATATATATATATATATATATATATATATATACACAGTCTATAACCCTTTTAGAAAAGAGAGGAGGCCTGTGCATTAGGACGTACATTTTTTTTTACAAGGGTGACAAATGAGCACACAATCCACCTGATGGTAAGTGGTTGCTGTGGCCCAAAGACATCTACATCTTACCTCGATTACGAATAAAAATGCTGATGCGTTGTCACCCGTGATGACTAAGATGGAATGCCTCATTTCCAGTAAAATGGGTCTCCAGTTCTCTACACTCACCATACGAAACACAGCAGCATTATGCTGCTATTTCACGCTGGTATTCTGTGAGAGCGTGGTCCTTCCCCGGTCGAGTCAACCCATTGGTGCTACAGCTATACTATTAATATAACTGCAGCATGGCTCTCCTACGTGAAATATATAAAATCCAAAATTTAAAAAATATAAACAGTTTTTGTATGAATTGATCAGTTGGAATGATCAGTTGAACTGGCCGTGTGTGGCGACCATTATAGTTTATAGTATTTTGTGAGCGACACGCAACATCAACGACGTGTAAGAAGCGAATACTACAAACGATTTTCCCGCTTTGGTACTGGAAATTTCAACCTGAAAAACGAACTCCATTGTAAAGGTGATGATACTAAATCTACGACTGAATTAGCAGCAGCTTTCAACGTTAGCACCAAAACAATATTGGTTCATTTGCGTCAAATTGGCAAAGTAACAAAGCTTGATAAATGGTCGCCCTACGAACCCAATAATTGCCAACGAGAATTACGCATTGATATGTGCCTTGCACTGTTCAACAGGCCTCATCATAAACGAAGGAATTTTGAACCTCTTTGTTACCTGCGACAAAAAATGAATTCTGTTTGATAATGGCAGGCACTAAGTAAGTTGGGTGGATCCTGGTTCAGTACCTAAACAATGCTCTAAACAAAACTAGCGCCAGTGTGATTCATCACAGCTATCTTACAGAACAGGATGAGCATTACTGCAGATGTGTACTGTACACAATAATGAAGAAATTACGTCTTCAACCAGCTTTGGTCGATCGCTGGTCTCTGCTGCTCCTGCACGACAACGCCCGATATCATACTGCACAGCAGACGATCTCCAAGTTACGAGAGCTGGGGTTTGACGCTCTCCATCAACCATCGTACTAACCAGACCTTGCACCTACAGAATTGTACATTTTCCCGAATTTGGATAACTTTTTGGTGGAAAAAAAACTCAATACCTGAGAGGCAGTACAAAATGTCTTTGAAGAATTTGGTCTCCCGTCCAGTTGATTTGTTCAAGAAGAAGGGCGTCAATAAACTGCCACTGCGTTTGTAAAGATGTATTGATTACATAGGTGATTTAGATTATTAGAAATAAAAAATATAGAAAAAATTAAGTTACCTTATTTCATAAAAAACGGCAGTTTGATAGGTAAAGACGTAATAATTGTTCGCTGAATACGTGTTCTTTCATAGTATGTTTAAAAATATAAAAAATTGAAACTTAAAGTAACATAAGGGTGACAATCGAACACACGATCCACGTAGTGGTAAATGGGTGTTGTGGCACAAATACATTTCTGCATCTATCCTCGATTAAGAATTAAAATGCAGATGCGTTGTGACCCCTGAGTACCAAGATAAAATGCATCGCTTCTATTAACAAGGGTCTCCGGTACATACCAACCGAAACACAGCAGCAATAACAGGTTAACTATTTAACGCTACCTAGTATTTTATGAGAGCGTGGTCTTTCCCCGGTCGAGCCGACCCATTCGATCTACAACCATATAGATAGTTGTTTGATTTTAGATTTTTGATACGTTTCCGTTACAGTCTGTATAAAGTCCACTGCTGACCATGGGTCTCTCCCATAGATTGTCTCATCGAGACGATTTTGCCATAGTTGCCACTGCGGGTAAACCGCCGCAGTTTTTTATTTTAACTTTTATAGTCAATTTTAGAAACACCCTGTTGCCTATCTTCTGATTTGTTTCATTCCGTCGCCTCTTACGACACTCGCACTCGCACGGGACGATAATAAATGTACTTGATAACTTATATATTTTATGTAAATTAAATCCATATTACTATCAAATATAATCCAGGGTCAAAACATCCCTCTGAATATCCGATAGCTGATAAATTCTGAAAATCTAACGAACCCTGCTTTAGGAATTCTTTTATTTGCTTCTTTTTTTAAATCCAGCACCGCACCGAGTGCGACAGAAAATCCCGTTATACAGTTTGCTTCGAATTTAATAGGTACACCTGGAAAAGCCGGCATACTCGAACGGTTTTAAATGGAGTAGGTAAATTAAATCGAGATGATTGAATAAATTTCTTTTTCTGATTATATCCGTCAGTCAGTTAAAATTTATTTTAATTACATTATTTTATTTATTTACTAGCGACTGGCCTTCACTTGGGTGGCATTATTTACATTTAAGATAATCATTAAAGAATTTTTTGAATTTTGTGATCACATCCTAGATGGCTCCAACCATTACATCAGATTTGATATACTACAAATCCTCGCGAAAGAACACCGATTACTACCATGGATGATACGTAAGAATAAAAAACATCCTCATTTCAATAGAGAAGGAGGCTGGGTACTACCACCTGCTTGGGACCCACAATCAATAAAATTAAAACTAAACTCAAGCGTACCACTGCAAGTCTTCAAGACACAATCAGTTCATTTTGCAAAGATTGGACCATAAACAATAATTAAAAAAGGTGACGATACTCCGGGTTTAACAATGACATCGGGACGTTAGTCATCTCAATCCCCCGTGACCATGGGTGCTGGAAAGCACCCGAAATGTCGGGAATTAAAAATAATTAAAATGAAACGCGATTAAATCCGTAAAAGTAGTTTTAATCAATAATCATCAAGATCAAGATCACAATTTTTTAGATATCTTTAAAAATCAAGTTTTTCGGCGCTCTACCTGTTCAAATGTCATTACAATCAGTTTAGCCACTCCGATGATTAGCGCGGACCGACAGTAACACTTAATGACATGCAAATAACTCCCTCAGCTTAATAAAAGTAGTTGTTTCGATATTAATTATTAAAGAAAGTATATATACATGGTAGAGTCACGCTGCAGCTATATTATAGTTGTAGCACGAATGGGTCGACTCGACCGGGGCAGGCCCACGCTCTCAAAGAATATCGGCGTAAAATAGCAGCGTAACGCTGCTGTGTTTCGTATTGTGAGAGTAGAGAACCGGTGACCCTTTTTAATGGAATCGAGGCATTCGATCTTAGTCCTCAAGGGTGTACGGCATTTGCAATCTGATCTTTAGTTGAAGATAAATGTGGATGTCTATGGGCCACAGCATTCACTAACCATCAGGTGGACTGTGTGCTCGTTTGTCACCCAATGTTATAAAAAAATGTCTGTATGTAATATTTTTCTTTAATTTTATTTATATATACATATTTTTAGAGTTAAGGATACCAAGAGGGGTTTTAAGCAATATTATAAGTATTTTCTACAAGTCAACCCATGAAGTCGTGAGAGTGGGATTTATTTTTATAGGCTTTTTTATGGAATAAGATTAACAAACAGTCCATTCCATTTGACGGTAAGTGAATCCTGCGGCCCATAGATATCTACATTTATCCTCGTCTAAGAATCAAAATGCAGATGCGTTGTCCCCCCTAAGGACTAAGATCGAATGGTACGTTTTCGGTAAATAGTATCTTCAGTTCTCTACACTTATCGTACGAAGCACAGCAACATTAAGCGAATATTTTACGCTAGTGTTCTGTGAGAGCGTGGTCTCTCCCCGGTCGAGTCGAACCGTCGTGTCATATTACACTGCACGGTTTACGTAACTATTTTATTTATTTTTATGCATTAAATGTTTCTTAACTTTCTTTCTTACACATAAGCGCTCAGTGAAAATTCTTACAACCATTGTAAATTCTCGCTTAATTCCGTTACATTCTTCTAGCTCGGGATCAGAGGTGTGTTGAATCAGTAATTATCGCTCTTAAAGGATCGAGATAAACGATTCGAAGGCGCCGAGAGGGTGCGAAAAGTCAATTTAAAACTTTCAGATCCTCCAACCTGATTACGAGTTAATTACTAGTTGGGAAATGGATTATTTCGAAAAGTTCTTTGTTTTTCCACGAATAATGAAAATAGAGTATTGTAAGGAAAATTAGTAAAACCCATCTCACTCCCTCAGAAATTTTGAAGTGTTTTCATTATTATTCATTAAAGTATAAGGTAAATGCCTACATAAATCCTAATATTTTTTTTAAAAATCGCATTAAAGTAAAAGGCAGTAGCGTATATACTATATACATCCCACTATTAGGACAGGAAGGATTTCTCCGCGCCAACCAAACGTAGGATGACAGACTTGCAGGTTTCCTCGTAATGTTGTCCTTTCCCGCCGAGTATGTAGACACTTCAAATTGCAATTAAAATTTGAGTGGTGTCCGCGAGGATTGAATTTGGGCTGTTTACGTAGGTACTATGAATTTACGTTTGGATCGGTTCGTTTAACGGATCGGACAATTGATTTTTAAAATGTTATCAGTGCAGTTCTCCATCCATCCATTACATCCTATCAAAGTCCATAGATATTTACCATAGGTACCAAGCTGGCCAAGCGGGGTAGCAACTGCAGTTTTTCAATATTGTGAGTTGTTATCAGGAACATGCTGCTGCCATATCCTATTTCATTTCCCTTCGTTGCCTCTCCTCATTCGTGAGTACTGTAGCAAAATCCCCCCTATAACAATTATTAAAGATACATCCGCTTCTAGACACCGCACCGCATGTAGGTCGGTCAGCCGCCGTAGAGTCTACATCACCTGAAGATGCCTCGTGTAGAGGCGAAACACGTGTCGTATTATCGTCGATGGTGTGTCTTTTCTGGAATAGTGGTGTTGCGAGTAGTGGTGCCGGGAGTAGTTGTGTTGGGAGTTGTGGTAACGGGATTAGTGCACACAATTGAGGGAGGGCCGGAGGTGCTCTTCAATCCAGGTAAGACACATTATTGTATTAAATTAAGCGGATGGTTGCAAATTAATATCTTTATTATAATTGTTATAATGGATTTTCGCAAAGTAACGCTTGATTCAATCAATTATCCCCCCTATAAGGCAATCTTCTTTCTTCTTTCTTTCTTTTCTTTTTTTAAACGTTACTAACAACACGTTATTAACACTAGGATTTTTTCCTGTATCTTGGAGGCAGTTTACAAACACAAATTGTACAAGGACATACATCCAGACCCGGAACAATTATTTGTAGGCCATACAAATACTCGTTCCGTGCGGGATTCGAACTCGCGGCCTCTAGCGCAGCCACTCATTGCTAAGCTAATGCGCCACGGAGCTGACTGCCGAATCTTCGGGGATGCCTTTAGAAGATGAGAAGTGGAATTCTGTAAGAAAAGTAAGGTTTGATATGTTATGTATGTACGTACATATTATCCGATACGTAGCGACGTTATTGTAAGTATTATTACGTAGGAAATAGAGAAAGCGGCATCACATACTAATTCGAGCGATCAATCTCGTGGAGCACTAAATATTATCATCATTTTCCTTAACTGAGGACTTTTATCACACGTATATTTCGGGTTTTATAGGCGGTTGTTTCTGTTATTACTAATTTTTTGTTTGTTATGATTGTAACTCAAAAAAGAAATTTCTATAAATATCATACCTATAATATGTGATATTTTATTGAAATTATTTAAATAGATTTCCAACTTGGCAGATCCACGCCGCAGTAATATTATGGTTGCAGCACGAATGGCTCGGCTCGACCGTGGAAGGATTACACTCTCACTAAATACCAGAGAAGACTAACATGCTGCTGTGTTAAACCGGAAAGGATTGTTCGTTACCAAAGTTTTACGAGAAAAGAAAAGAAAAGAGTAAGCTATAATATCGGTAAATCTATAAATCTGAAAAGTAGCCCCTACTTAATACTTTTGATAAAAATGAAAAAAATGTAGCAAAAGTTCTGAAAATAGAGGTAATCCAGCATATTTTCCAAGGGAAAAAATATATAAATAAAATAAAAAGATAACTAAATAAATAAAATATATTTTATTGTTTTATTCTTTTTCAAATATACAGATTATATAACACTTTACAGATTTAAATTTTTTAGGACACACGTGAAAATGGTGGAGGTAAAGTGGCATCATTTTCAGTGCTAGTGGCCCCGAGCGGCAGCAGCCCTTGATTTTTTTTTAGTTTTATCAAATATATAAGTAATTCATTGCTGAGCACGTGGTATATCGACAATAATAAGCTTATTGAAAACGAAGGCTTAACCTCTGACCTACCGCGGTTCAAAGTTTGTGTAAATATAAAAGAACAAAACATTCAAATGGACACCTTCTCTTATTAATTATTTAAATTGGAATTTATTTATTATTTTTAATGAAAACGAGTCAATCCATCTTAGTGCTCAGAGTCTGTATTTGGGTCACAGCATTCACTTAACATCAGATGGACCATGTAATTCAGGATTTTACTACATTACCTACAAATCATAAAGAAAACCCCAGGCCCTGCAAGAATATGGTTTAGTGACATCATCATCATCATCATTACAGCCCTTCACAAGTCCACTGCTGAACATAGGCCTCCCTCAAGCAATGCCACAAAGCACGGTCCTGAGCCACCTGCTTCCATCGACTTCCTGCATGTCTTACCTAGTCGTCACTCCATCTAGTGGGGGTCGCCCTACACTACGCCTACCGGTACGAGGCTGCCACTCGAGAACCTTTCTTCCCCATCGGTTATCGGTTCTTCGAGCTATATGACCGGCCCGTTGCCACTTCAGCTTAATAATTCGTTGGGCTATGTCGGTCACTCTGGTTTTACTGCGGATATCCTCATTTCTGAGTCCATCACGCAGAGAAACTCCGAGCATAGCCCTCTCCATAGCTCGCTGAGCGACCTTGAGCGTCCTCATACGGCCAGCAGTGAAGGACCATGTCTCTGATCCGTAAGTCATCACTGGCAACACGCACTAGTTGTACACTTTAGTTTTCAGAGATTGAGGTATACCTGACGAGAAGATGTGTCGTAATTTCCCGAACGCTGCCCAGCCGAGTTGAATCCGTCGATTGACCTCTCGGTCGAAGTTGGACTTACCTAGTCGGACTATTTGTCCCAGGTAAACGTACTCGTAACAACTTCGAGCATAATGTCCCACTACCGGCATAGGTGTGATGGACATTGAACATGATCTTTGTTTTGTCCATGTTCATCTAAGACCTAGGAGGTCCTCCAGGGATTCTGCCATAAGGACTATATCATATAAGTGACATACTATATAAGTGACATACTTACCAAATATTTAAATCTTTAAAAAAAGACAAATTTGAACTTTGTTCACGCCGGGCCCAAACTTAAATGGAATCAAGTTTATATCCTTTCTTCAAATTGACATCATTACATTGATGAATTGAAAATGGCTTGGTACCGATTTTGATGAATTTTTTTGTGTGTAGTTAAGTGGGTCCCTGAATGGCTTATAAACTCAATTGGCGCTGTTGTCGAAATCCAGAAATCACCCGTGCGAAGTCAGGGCGAATCTCTGGTTTAAAATATAATATTTATACAATTGTAGGTAGGCAACACTTTCTTATATATTGCATTGCGTGCACCACTGTTCCGGTTTGAAGGTTATAAAGAACCGGTATGATTACAGACTATGAGATGTGCTATCTTCGTCCTTAGAGATGACAACGCATCTATACTGCTGCATAGGAGTACAGTAGCCGCTTACCAACAGGTGAAGAACAGGTTTATCGTTATAAATTAAAAAAAAACAATGGTATTCTTTTTATTTCTGAGACACAGAGATCAACTTCGTATACTAATAAGCGTCGTTAAGATAACTGTGACGGGACTCCTTGCCACTGTTCTACATAAAAGATCGTAAAAATCAAATCCGTAAAAGCGCAAGGTAATATGAGGTTGACAGATTGTATTTCGTTTAGTAAAAATGAAACACAAACTTAACATATGGACGGCTTAATGTCTGGATCTCTAGATAAACATAGTAATATAACAATTTTCCTGTTAATTGAGAAATAAGTACATTCAGCACATAGATATTAATAACTGTGGTTGGGGTTCGAATTCGATATTAACTGCATTACGTGCTGAGGCATGTTTTTGTTTAATTATTACATAAACTCATGAATTCATATAATATTAGTATTGGTAACCAAGGTGACAACATTTAAAAACTTCATAAGATTTAATACGTCATTAATTAATTAATTAATGACGTAATAAATATATAGGTTATAGCCTATCTTCTGATGATATTGATACGCAGAGCTCGATCTCAACGTGCCTTTGAAGAAATACGTGGTAGAGCTATGCTGCAGCTACATTAGTACTTAGTATAGTTGTAGTACAAATGGGTCGGCTTTAACCGGGAAGGACCACGCTTTTACAGAATACTAGCTTAAAATAGCTGCTGTGTTTCGTATGGTGAGTGCTCTAGAGAACTGTAGACCTCTTTTACACATAAACGAGGTATTTCATTTTAGTCCTCACGGGTGACAACGCATCTGCATTTTGATTTGTAGTTTTTTGTTTTTATTTTATTTATTAAGAAATTCTAAGAAATGTACAAAGGTATTTATAAAAGTATTATCAAAAAGGGTATAAACAATAAGTAACGAGTTGAAGAGAACACAAGAAATCACAAAAAAATACTGTATTAAACTGTATACAACAATACTTTTAACTTTGTAATACAACTTGTAATTTATTCTTAATATATTTTTAAAGCACAAATGTGATGCACAGTTTTCACGATGTTTTCCATTAATTTAATAATAATACCAGTTAACTTACAGAACAGAAATACTCAAACTAATGAATACATTATGGGAACACAACAAAAGATCGCAGCATGGTCTGAAAAAGCCCTACATGGAAGACATCGAGCCTACCTGAGCCAGCCACATGTCGATAAAATTAAGTCGAACGAATGTCTCAAGAGGTGAACTTTTCCGAGACCGAAGGTTTTATGCGTGCCATTCAGGATCAAATAATACCAACTCGTAATTACATAAAACACATCATAAAAGACCCCAATCAGACCACTGACATATTATGTAGAACCTCAAAAATGTAGTGCCTCAAAAAACAGGAGCATGTAGATCATTTACACAAAAGGATTATAAACATCGTCATGACCAAGTCGCTGCAATCACACACCAATACTTAGCATACAAATATAAATTTTTAGATAAGATGCAGCCATATTATGAATATAAACCTGAAACAATATTAGAAAGTAAGAATCAGAAAATCTATTGGAACCGAACAATAATAACCGATAAAAACTATTCATTACAACAGACCTAAAATTACGACATAACGACAAAACCAATAAAACAGTTTACCTGATAGATATAGCAATACTAAACTAACATAACATACAAACTACAATAGCCGAAAAACTAAGTAAATATCAAGAACTTGCCCTAGAAATAAAAACACAATGGAAAGCACAAAATGTTCACATCGTCCCGTTAGTTCTCTCATCCATCGGTATTATACCAAAGTCACTCACACAAAGCATTAACACTCTACACATGCCTACTCATACATTTCACATGCTCCAAAAAGCCACCATTCTCAATACTTATCGCATCACCCGAAAGTTTCTTACTTCCTCTACAATTTAAAATTCCCTAACACACTTGGCTCCGACCCGTGTGTGTGGTGTTTTAAACTCTCAACAAAGAGAAGAAACATAATGAATTCATATAATAATAATAAAAATATTTATTCATTGACCAGAAGTAGCAACGCGTATAAAACGTTAAAGTAATAGATACAAAAATATTAATGTAAGAGGGACAATGATGGGGCTCTGGCTCAGTATATGTAAAATTAATTAATGTACAAGCCGTAATTACATATAACTAATTTTTATACGTGGTAGAGCCACGCTGCAGCTACATTATGGTTGGAGCACGAACGGGTCGGCTCTACCGGGGAAGGACCACGCTCTAACAGAATACCAGCATAAAATAGCAGCTTAGTACTGCTATGTTTCGTATGGTGAGTGTAGAGAACCGGAGACCCTTTTTTACCGGAAACGAGACATTCCATCTTAGTCCTCAGGGGTGACAACACGCATCTGCATTTTGATTCTTAATCGAGGATAAATGTAGATGTCTATGGGCCATAGCATCCACTTACCATCAGGTGGACTGTGTGCTCGTTTGTGACCTTTATTCTATAAAAAAATATTATAACCTATTAATACTTAAAATACGTAGTTGTCTCGGGGTGTCAGTATTTTTTTACTATTATTTAAAAGTATATGGATGACCGAGTTTTTCTCGGTATTTTTTTTGAACTCGTGTGTTTTGAAAATTATATTTAGATACAAATTACATACTGATGAAGTATGAATAATATTTTTTGATCTTAGCGACAAAATAGAAAAAACTGTAAAAAATCATGTGTGCAATTAGTTCAATTTAAATTTTCGTAAAAATAAAATAAATAAAACGCGATAAAATCCGAAAAAGTAGTTTTAATCAATGTGTACTGTTCGCAGAAATCATGAAATTTTCGTGTTTTAAAAAATCATAAAAAAAGGACTCGAAATAATAGATTTTCTCAAAAAAAGAAGGGAACTTGAGAAAAAACGAAAAAAACTCGGACCGGAGACAGGACTCGAACCAGGGTACTACGACTTCGAGACCGCCTGATATAAAAAAATAGAAAACAACAAAATAACATTTGAGCTATTATAATCATTAATACGCTGCCAAAATTTACCTTCTCATTCTAACGCATTTGTAGCAGTTTTTCTTTGCCTGAAAACACAGATAAAATGACATTTTCTAAAAATGAATCCTAGCTAGATCAATTTATTGCCCCGAAACGCCCAAGACACTAAATTTTATGAAATTCGTTGGAGCCGTTTCCAAAATTCCTACTATATATATATACAAGAGTTGCTCTTTTAAAGGTATTAGATTAGATTAACCAAATAAATAACGAGAGATTATTAAAACGTTTGCGGAGCCAATAATGATCAGTTAGAATTGATCGAGATAGGCGACTGGAAGGAGCCGACAGGGTGCAAGGAGTCAATTAAAAACTTTTTGATCGGATCAAGGTGATCACGAGTTAATTACTAGTTGAGAAATGGATTACTTTTCTCGTCCCTTTTTCCCCTTGCGTATTTAACGTCGCCTGAAATTTCAAGAACTAAGTTACCTATTTAAGTGAATAAGTTCAAATCTATGCATATAGAATTGAAGTGTTGGTCTGTAACATCGAAATAACGAGCCTTTTATTAAGCTAACGGATATAGTTTTACAGACTGTTGTCTGTCTATCTATTAGCGTGTAGTGGGTGTGTAAGGATATCCACTACCCTATATCGAAAGAAAGAAAGAAAGAAAGAAATGCATTTTATTCCAGTTTAAGCGCGCAGCACAACAAGTAAAAAGTAATTAAATGCAAAAAGATATATAAAACTAAATTAAAAGTAATTTAACAACATTATATTTTTTTATATAGGATAGGGTGACAAACGAGCACACAGTCCACCTGATGGTAAGCGGTTGCTGTGGTCCATAAACATTTATCTATCATCGATTACGAATCAAAGTGAGATGTTTTAATGAGGAAATGGTTTATAGTTTTTTTTAATTTTATTTAAGAAAAAACATTTAAAAATACACTGTGCTGCAGCATGGAACTGCGAAACGGACCACACTCAGTGATAGCAGGGGTTTTCAGTGCAGCTCTAACACAGAGGCATCTCGAGCGGCTGAGAGCACGTTGGCGCTTAATGTCCAAAAATTTATATGAAAAAAATAATAAAAAAGATATATAAAAATATCTTCCGTAGGTGTCGTAAGAGGCGTCAGTGGGAAACAAATCAGGAGGTGGACAGTAGCAACTTCTTATTAACCCGCTTGCCGATTTTGACAACTATGGCAAATATAAAATACTAGTTTAATGCTGCTGTGGCAAATATAAAATACTAGCTTAATGCTGCTGTGACAAAATGATCTATGACAAAATCCTATCCTATATAAATATATTATCCCACTATGAAGCAATCTATGGTGAAGGCGGATGTTCTGCACTGTTTTATATTATATATACACTGGATGATTTTTTTACGATCTGGAAAAAATAGGTAATGTAACAGGTGAACGGAATAGAAACCAATGGCACTGATATTTTACATTTTTTTTTTATTCTACATTAACATATTATGAAATTGATCTAACAATAAAAACTTCTACAGTATAAGCATCGATGCATAACTTATATCAACACACAGGGCGTTGCAGAGAAGTATGTCGTTAGAAGAACGAGGTTCATGGTCAAGACTTGAATATCGGAAGTTGGAGTTATTTTTAAGATAAGAAGAAGTCGAATCATATGATATAAATACAGGCAGAAAAAAAGGTTAGTAGGATTCTGGAGCAACGCCTCTGATGAATAGAAAGCCATTTTACGTGCGTGGTAGAGTCATGCTACAGCTATATTTCTGGTATAGTTGTAGCACGTATACCAGCGTGAAATAGCAGCGTAATGCTACTGTGTTTCATATGGCGCGGGTAGAGAACCGGAGACTTATTTTGCTAGAAAAGAGGTATTTTATCTCAGTCCTCACGAGTGACTACGCATAGGATAGATGTAGAGATGTCTATGGGCCACAGCAACCACTAACCATCAGGTGAACCGTGTGCTCATTTGTCGCCCTTCTCCTATAAAAAAATTAAAGCTTGGGATGAAAAGCAGTGATGTGGTCATACTGTCGTAAATTAAAGATAAATCTAATACAGTCGTTGAGAAGCCGTTTCAACTTGTTGAGAAAATTTTGCGATAGGTCTGGATAGCACACATCTGCATGGTCTATAATAGAAAGTAAATTAATTGTATGAAATTCGTAACTCCTAATGTCAAACATGTTAATACGAATGTAATTTTAAATGGGGAAGAACTGAGTCTTGTTGATACCACCATTTTTCTTGGAATCACACTGGACGCAAAGCTTCAATGGCTCCCCCATATATCAAAACTAGCTAGCAGACTTAGTTCTGCAGCATATGCTATAAAAAAGATTAGAACTCTTACCAGTGTTGAAACAGCAAGAATAGTTTACTTTAGTTATTTCCATAGCATTATGCCGTATGGTATTTTGCTAACTGATACTGAAATTATATTTATTTTACAGAAGAGAGCCATTAGAGCAATATATAATTTTAAACCAAAAGAGTCACTGAGACAAAAATTTAAGGAAATTAATATATTAACTCTGGCCTCTCAATATATTTATGAAAATGTAACGTACGTACACAAGAATAAACGTAGTTTTGCAAAAATAAGTGATATTCATTCTGTAAATACTAGGAACAGACACAAGCTAGTAGTACCAGTTACTCGACTCCACCGAGGCAGTAATTCATTCTTGGGGCGATGTATATGCTTTTACAACCAAATCCCAGAAAATATACAAAATTTGTCATACGCAAAGTTCAAAAATTTTATTAAACTAAGTTTGTGTAAAAAGGGTTATTATAATATTAAGGAATTTATGGATGATAATAATCCCTGGGAAGGGTGATCGCTACCAAGCTATTTCTAATTTGTCTTGTGTTGTTAATTGTAAACATGATTGTAAGCTATTATTTGAAAAAAAAAATAGTCCCGCTGGGTTTCTTGCTGGTTCTTCCCAGGACAGAGGTTTTTTGCGAACCAGTGGTAAATGAAAAAAATTGACTTTCAATAAGTATTGTTTATAATCTATATTGAATAAAAAAGTTTCTGTTTCTGTTTCAAAAGTTTCGGACAAGAAATTCTCAGTAACAGTTCGGAGTCAAATGCATTCTGCAAAAAGGGTTTAGTTAGCGGCTCTAGCTATAGATTATTATGCAAAACATATATTATGTTGCTAATTTACGATAGTATTCTGCGAGTACGTGGGCCTTACCTTTACGCACGACCATTTGTGCTATAATCATTATACGGCTACAGCGTAATAAAGCTGTAACCACATAGAAATATACAAAGATCTTGTAACTATTATGCAGTTTGGGAACCGTATTCTTTTTATTCAATTCCTTTGTCGGGAAAATTAAAAAACCCGAAAGTCGTTTACAATATACAGAATCTTTCTAATTCAGTTTTTAATGGGATATCTTTAATTTTTGTAAAAAAACCTTTCTTTTATTCGTCTAAATAAATACATGACCTTCGACGTTTTTCTTGCATTCCCTTCCCTGTTCTTTCTGGGTGCCAGTTTTATAATAAGCGAGTCGGCAAATCAATCACTAAGTGATAAAAATGGGACTGTTCAAATCATTATAACTCAAAAAATATACGTATTAGTAGAATACTATATTTCCTATAATATAAGAAATGCATAATTTCAATGTGCAGG
Organism: Parnassius apollo; assembly: GCA_907164705.1. Taxonomy (NCBI): domain Eukaryota; kingdom Metazoa; phylum Arthropoda; class Insecta; order Lepidoptera; family Papilionidae; genus Parnassius; species Parnassius apollo. Next base: position 7,017,585 of record CAJQZP010000081.1, on the reverse strand, counting down.
GAAGCAAGAAAGTGGATTAAAATTGTAAATATACCTACTGCTGCGCGTCGTCCTTTTCTTATCCGAACTTGAGTGTAATTAAATAACTAACGCGAGAATAGATACTAAAAGTATCTTTAATCATTAATAAAGCCAATCTCAACGCAGACTAGCCACCTGCGTCGGACATGTTATAGTGCCCAAGTGTATTCGCGGGCACAGCTCACTCTCATAGTCCCGTGTAACGGTAATTCGACAGGACCGAAGAGAAGTCAGGTCGGCTTTACGTTTTTTCCGAGGCACGGGGTTGAAAACACTGCCATCTTCCTGACTCCGGACTGCTTCTGAGAATTTCTTGACAGAAGAACCCAATAAATGTATTTTGCCGGACACGGATTTCGAACAAAGAACCTCATCATGAGCAATCACGTTTACAAATAATGGCCCAACGAGACAGTAATTATTACAAGATAATAGACAATTATTATAACCTCGCGCGCAATTTATAGCTTCTGAGAGTATTCTGAAGCTGTAGTCGTAGTCGATATTTGAAACTATCGAGAAGTTATTATGATATCTGATACTTGATTATGGGAACTAGATAACAGATACAAGACGAGACGAGTTACGTGATTTTTCTGCTCACATGATTATAAGTTGTATTGCTATCTGATTCCGTTTGCTTGGATCAGTTGGATCATACACCGCGCGATCACCGACAGTGGTGGACGTGTGAGAGGACAAAGATGTGTGTTTTTCGCTCCATTATCATTGTTGCGGTTTTAACGAGTGTTAATTGTAATTGGGGACCTTTCCAAGCGGTTTTGTACTCTGATTATATCACTTGTGAGTATGTTAAGTGTAATAGTGTTTAATTTACAATAGATTGTGTTGGACTTAGATCTGTGTTGTTTTCATGCGTATAACATCACGCTAGTAGTTTGTATAGAAATTTAGAAAGACATTTTAATTGTGAAAAAATATATACAGTTTCATATGAAATCAATTAAGAACTGTTTTAGATTGAGTTTAAAAGTAACCACTTCGGTGACTTTACCGATGGACTATAATAATAATAAAGTGAAAGAGAAACTAAAATCTTGACTTACTATACTTGTACTATATATTTTTTTAAACACGTCAACAACATAACCTTCTTAAGCGAAACGTGTATGCTTTATTATACTAGGTTCATTACCTAGTATAATAAAGCATACATGTTTCGCTTGCTCAATGTCAATAACTTTCGTATTTTCCTCTTTAAAGGAATTCCCCTGCAGTTTATTAAGTAATAGGTACAATGTATTTATTATGATAATAATAGAAACATTATAAAATCGTTAATGGCGTTGTAAGAATATCCACTACCCTATATCATCCCGTGGTTGTCTAAGAGGCGACAGAGGGGAACCACCAGGATATGGGCAGCCGCGTTACCGAATAACAACTAAAAATATGGGGGACCCTTATTTTCGGCAGCAGACTTATGATAGACTATAACGATATCAAAATCACCAAATTATTTAATCATAGAATTGGGAGTTTATTCACGAAAATCTGTTATGTTGGAATAAACTTGATAATGGTTTCGATTATGTTTGTTAGGAGTTGTGGACCAAGTGATTAATCAGGGCACTATTTATAATTCCCGGGCAACATGAACAACGACAAATCGAATCGGGCTACGTAATTAATACTAATTTAAACTTCATTATTTATCACATCATCTGGTCATAAACTAATCTAACCTATCATTTATTACTCAGCCCAATGATTAACGGACTTTATTTATAAAACCCGGTCATTCTAATTATTTATATATACATATAGTTTATATCATATTGCTTACTCGGGCTTACTCATTCTGAGCATTTTCAAAATTGTCTAGATATTATGAATAATGCTCTAACCATTAGGCCCAAAACATATACACTATAAATGTAAACAACATATTCTTTTTGAACGATAAGCGATAACTATTGACCTATTGAAGTAAACACCTAGATACTTTTATGTTTATAAACATCTAAATAATTTTAAATGTAGATCAATAATTTAGTTTGTAATTTGATTCAATAAAAAAATGCAAAGTTCAATTAATCAAAAGACTTTGTTTTCTTGCAATAATAATATTAATTTGTAATCGTTGTCCAGTGGTTCGAACCTCTATCAACACAGAAGGACAAAGGCCTCATGTTGTGACTGGCCCAACGTGACCTCATCGAGTGTTTGACGTTTTATTCTCTTATTAAATATTTTCAACCTTATGTGCATTTAATAGAATTTGTTTTAAAACACTGCTGCATATTTAAAATGTGCATACTAATGTTCCATCTATTTAACATTTTTTTACAACGCAAGTGCAAAAAAATTGCTAAATATTTTTGGTAGAAGTTTAATGTTTTTTATTTCATTGTAGGTTATATTCTAGTTATATAAACATTGTATTTTGCGTAATCTATTAAATGTATAACTATTATATATTCTAAATACGTGTAGTGCAACATAGTTATTAGAAAATTTGATTATAATAGTCTATATACCTACAAAAATTATAATAAATTACTGCCCTTACATTGACCAGCATTAAAAATAAAAAATAAAAGCTTATTCAAGTATGAATTGTAGCAATCTGTACTGTATCATATTAATAGGGAAAAAGTAAATAAGAAAATCAGACTAAAAAAGACAGACGGAGTACTGCGGACATTTCAAATTTTCAAGTGACGCAAAAACAACGATCAGATTTTCTTCGTTCTTTCTTTACGCGATCGTAGAACCTCACTTTTGGACGAACAATGTGTACATAAAACCATATTGTCACTTGCAAATGATCTCATAATAATATATATGATAAAATGGCTCCCGCATTGGCAACCGCAGTTTTTATTTTTTATTTTAGTTATTAGGTAAACATGTTGTAGTTTGTTTTCCTCTGTCGCCTTTACGACACCTACGGGACGATATGGGGTAGTGGATATTTTTCTATACACATGCGTGGAAAATCAAGATAATGTCAATATTGAATAGATTATACAAGTTGGTTGTTGCCTAGTTTCAGCGTCATTTAAAATGTACACAGGGCTCTTTCGTTGTTTTAAAAAAAAAACCTTTTTTTAATTTAGGGACTTACGTTATTTTAAACATGTCAGTCCCATTGTACTTTATAACTAAATAACACAATCCAATTTATTAAATTACTTATACGAAATACTAACTAAATGATACACCATTTGAGCAGCATTTGACAGTGGTTCAGAGGGAATGCTTTGATATTCACCTATGTTACATACATATTTTGATGTCAATTTTGGCGACTAATAGTTTCCTTTCGTGATGGTTTTTGGAACATTCCGTGAGAAAATGTTGTATATCTTCTATTGTCTTTTGATTTTTAATTGTTTTTTGACCTGAGAACAAACATTAAATATAGTATGAATACAATTATTGTAATTTTAAACGAACTATAAAAGTAAAATATCAGAACTTGATGCAAATAAATTTTATAGGCTTTTAGAACTAACACGTAAATCACGCGTCACTAACGCCCTATTACGTGGTTATTGCAATACATAATGAGCTGTAACAGTATGGTACTACTTTTACGATTTTGCTTGACAAAATTTATTCAAATCAAACCATAATTTTTTTGGTGATTTATTCGTGCTTTAATATTGTTAATAGGTGATAGATATTAAATGCATTAAATATTAATAAATGTCTTTTTGCATCAAACAGGTAATCACAATAAAACATTCGAGTTCGATGTCAGCGAAACAGTTGTGTACTTTTATGATTTCAAAAACAATTTCAACGCCAGTTTTAAGATAGACAAAGCATCCAATGGTTTAACAGATTTTTATAATTTGGACGTCACAAGGAAACTTATATTCTTCGTTCCTGGATACAAATCTCACATTTATAAGAATACAGAGGAAACCATACGGCAGACGTTTAAAGATGTTCCCAATACATATCTTATTATAATAGACCATTCAGCGTACACATCTGTTAAAGGCAGCGGGCGAAAAGACACCTACGAGAGGTCAGTGATGTATGCTTATTCATTAGGAAAAGCATTGGGAAAATTGCTAGTGGATATCCACGGTAAAGGATATCCATCAAGTAAGATCCATTGTATTGGCCACAGCTTGGGAGCACAGATGCTTGGCTATGCTGGAACAACATATATAAATAAAACATCGGAGAAAATTTGGAGGATCACGGGTATCGACCCAGCGGGACCCTGCTTTTCTAACAGTTTCATCGAAGATCAGATCAGATCCGGTGTGGCTGAGTACGTTGAAGTGTACCATTGCAATGCTGGAGGTCTAGGAACAACCGCTGTTCTGGCCGATATAGATATCTTTCTTAACAAAGGCAGAAAACAGCCAGATTGCCACGAAGGTTACATACCAGCTTACGGGGAGTCACAGGCTGCTAAATGTAGTCATAAAGCATGCGTGAAATACTGGGCAGAGACTGTGCACCATCCTGGTTGGTATTTAGCATGGGCCTGCGATTCGTATAAAGATTTCTCTAAAGGCAAATGCGCTGGAAACGAAGTAACAATTGCTGGTTACTCCAATCCGGGGAATGCGACCGGAGTGTTTTATGTATCCACTGATGCTTATGAGACTAATTAATATAGTTTTTATTTATAAATATTGCTTTTATTTCAAAAGTACTAAAATAACCAGTATAACTATGACGAACTTACTAATATAACTATTTTATTATAGGAAACCTGTACATAAGGTGCAAGATTTTTAAGAAGTTACGAAAAAGTAGTCTTCTGGTCAACGGATTAGTAAGCTGAAGTGGCAATGGGCCGGCCATATAGCTCGAAGAACCGACAAACTATGGGGAAAAAAGGTTCTCGAGTGGCAGCATCGTGCCGGTAGGCGAAGTGCAGGCTGACCCTTTACTAGATGGAGTGACGACCTGGTAAGACATGCAGGAAGTTTATGGATACAGATAGCTCAGGATTGTGCTTTGTGGCATTCCTCGGGGGAGGCCTATGTTCAGCAGTGAACTTGTGAAGGGCTGTAAGAATGACGATGATGATGACAAAAGAGTAGTAGGTTTTTAATTCTAATAACTAATTAATTATTCTAAGATATAATTTGTCATAGCACCGACTTCAGAAGCTACTAAATTATGTGGAAATTATTTTATTCTTTTTAGTTTTTTAAAGTCGATTTTTACTTTTTTTATACTTTAATGTTTAATTACTGCGACCATTTAACAAGTTCCCTTGTAATCCAACTCGTATCTTCCAATAAAAGAAATACATTTTGCCACGTCTTTAATAACTTGCTTTCATGTACGTCTGTTCGGGTTGAATTTAGTAATTGATTTTTAACTAACTTTCCGATAAGCTGTAGAATTAAAATTTTGAACATATCTCAGAATTCGGATGTGGTTGGAATATGATAAAAATGTAAATAAAATAGATTAAAAAAGAATTTTATAGTTTTTAGTTCGTTTTAAAAACGTGGTATATTAAAAAATATGTATAAATTTGTTTATAGGTCAATTATGTTTAGTTAGAAAGGACGATTTTCTATAAAAACCACACTTGATCGGCAGATCTGAGATTGTCGAAGCAGACATCTCGCTGTTTTGATACTGCTCTGTCCTATCTGGATATGCCCTATCTAAATATTTTGCATATGTTATATACTGGATGGCAGGACCACACTAAAATCAGAGAATCCATGTGTAGCAAGTCAACTTTCACAGGATAATAATAAAGAAGAAGAGGATGTACTGCATAGTTATATCGCTATCTATCAGATCCTTTGTATGGTAGAGGCTTATTGATAACTATCGACTGTTACTATCAGTTCTAGGAGTACTAGGAGCTTAATTACAGTAAATATATATTTTATCTAAACTGAAATGATACTACAAACGTGTAGTGGCTGCGAAATCATGAATATCCACTGTCATATATCGGAAGAGGCAACGATGAGAAACACGGAGCTCTGCAGCAGCGTCTTTTTAATAAATAATAACCAAAAAAACTAATAGTAACGTGGCAACTATGGCAAATATCCTCTCAATAACGCGCTCAATATTTTTTACGTGGTAAAGCCACGCTGCAGCTATTACTATAGTTGTAGCATGAATGGGTCGGCTAGAAGGCAGGACCAGGCTCTCACAGGATACCAGCGTGAAATAGCAGCGTAATGCTGCTGTGTTTCGTATGGTGAGTGTAGAGAACCGGAGACCCTTTTTTTACTGGAAACAAGGTATTTCATGTTAGTCCTGAGGGTTGACAGTGCATTTGATTCTTAATTGAGGGTAAATGTGGATGTCTATGGGCCACAGCATCCACTTACCATCAGTTGGACTCTGTGCTCGTTTGTCACCCTTATTCTATAAAAAAATATCAGAATAGACTACAGAAGCATATAACACAAGCACAGTCCACTTGATGGTAAGTGGATGCTTGCGGCCCATAGATACCTAAATCTATTCCTTATCAATAATCATTCAAATGCATGCAACGAGTTCAAAAAATTTATTTAATTTGCTGTCGGATTCTAAAGAGAACATTTTTATTGTAACGTTAACGTTACTGCCTATGAAAGTCAGACATCATAGACAGGCACAAAGAATACCAGCGTTAAATAGCAGCTTGCTATTTAACGCTGGTATTCTGTGAGAGCGCGGTCTTTCCCCGGTCAAGCTGGCCCATTCGTGCCACATCCACAATACAGTTGCAGCATGGCTCTACCACGTATACAATGTGGTGATATATTCTTCGTAGTCTATGTCGTAAACATGGAATAATCCATAGTTTTCCACTGTTTTCAAAAAGTGAATTTCTTTGGAGTTACTAAATTATATAAACGTAGATAATCTGAACTTTACAAAATCATTCACCCCTTAATAATAATAAGTAATCATTCATTTGTCCGGAACTGCTTAATTTAATTAATTTCGAGATTTCATTAGTCAATTTTATTTGTGTAATCCGCGTATTTTTATCCTTGATATTTACAGAAATAGTGCGTTTTTTTTAAATCCGGTCGTTAAAATGTGTCAGAATCACAAAAAAGCTATTACTCTAAACGTCGAGATTTTGTCGAGCCATGACATTGGAACGCAGATCTGCACATTTTCTATTCGAACATCTTACAATTGAAAATATCTATAATTCATAATTTCCACGAATATCTGTGAAATTTGTGCTTCTTTTACATGGTCATATTTTGAAAAAAATAAAATTGTAGCTGCTGTCGTATTTAGTTTTTGTGTCCACTCTTTCAGATTATAGACTACTTAAGGTAATATAGTAACAGTAACATTGCCAAGTATTGTCTGCAATCAGTTTGTTTGTCTTACTAATAAAATAGAAATAAGCAGTAGTCTCATATAAAAATCGGATTCAATTATAATTTAAGTTAGTTTAAAAAGTTTTTAATAATTTATTTATTAACATAATTTTGGTATTTGTAGAAATAGCATAAATGAGTTCATGTATCGTACATCAGCAGTATCGTGTGTACATAAGTTTGAGATTTAGAGATAGACATAAAATAGGTACCTAATTTTAAAAATAATATTCTCCTTACATCCTACGCAACATCTTCTAAATATGCCTATTTTTTAGGCTCAGTATTATATACATTAAAAAGGAATTAGCATTCTTGTTATTAAGCAGCTATTCAGTAACATTTCATTCAGGCGTTAAAAATAAATTGGTACATTGAGTTAAAAATAAATTGGTACATAGTAATATGTACTACGTACTATATTACATTATACTTCAATGGTATTACTTTTCTTTTTAAAGGGGAGTTATTTTCCATGTAATCATGGAAAATATCTACCCGTTACCGTTACTACGTTGTTAATCTAGCTATAAACAATCCCTATGTTTGGTAAAAGGGAAGATCATTAATTGAGTTGTTATTGGGAACATACGTAAGTAATTCGAAGCAGATATTGATTGGACGCCGGTTGTAATTGGTATTACAAGCAATATATTAACTTAAATATTAAGTGAGTAAACACATAAATAACTTTACACGATGCAAACATTTTTTGTGTTCGCATTTTTTGCCTATGATTCCGTATTTTATCTACCACTAGCACCCTCTTGCCTATGTCTGCAGCCAAACTAAAATCCTTGCGCTGCTGTGTTCCAGTCCGAAGGGTATCGAAGCCAGTATAATTATAGGTTGTGAGGCATTCCATCTTAGCGCTTAGAGGTAGCAACGCATCTGTAGCCTTCTTTGTTTGAAGTTGGTGGTAGGTATCAGTGAAATGCAAGTAGCCACTTACCATCAGGTAAAAAGTAAATTCGTAAGTCACTTCGGTTTTATAAAAATTGCAGCAAACGGTTAACGGCGTAAAAACTCTCACATCCGGCAACATGGGGCAACATCAACAGTGCGAGGGTATCGGCTTTGCATACACTAGCGGTCTAGTCTAGTATAGTCTAACTAGTCTGCCCTTCGGCGTAAGAGTGGGAACTCTTTAAAAAAATGCGTGATTACTGGCGTATTTCACAAATTTCATTGCTATATATGTAATAACATATACAGCAATGAATTCAAGTAAACTGAAACTCCAAGTATTCAGCCTTCTTACTCGGTCTACTATTTTGGCCTTTTTAAACAACGGTTTAAACATACTCATTTCTACATACATATATAGATATTGCGTCACGCACAAGCTAACAAATTTTTTTGAAGAAATAGAAAATTTACGACGAATAATTCAATCAGTTTGAGCTGATAAGTTTAAAAACAAAATTGCGAAACCCATATGCAATTATTTCGAAATTATTAAAACACAAATATTAAGATCTGGGTGTTATTCCAGCTTTGTTATTAGATGCAATTAATTGTTTTTATTTGAGATTAGCTGTTTCCCGCGATTTCGTCCGCGTGGAATTTATTGCGATGGATTTCATAGATTTTTTTTTCGCGGAACATTAATTCTTTTTCTTCTTCTTTATAAAATCAGCTATCTGCCAGTGAAAGTCCCGTTTAAATCGGTCCAGCGGTTTTGCAAATTAGCCGGAACAAACAATAGACAGAGAAGACGGATAAATAGACAGACAAAATTTTAAAAATGTTATTTTGTTATAAGTATATACCGTATAAACTTTCATATGCATTAAGTAAACATCTTTTATTTTGATGTTACATATACAGGCACTTCAATTTTATTTACTTGTATGGACGTATTGACTTTACCTACCTAGTTTTATCTGCAATATTATTTATTTATTAATTTACTCTTTATTGTACACCAAAATACAAAATATCGAGTACAATTCAATCTAAAGTAGAATATGTATAAAAGGCGGTCTTATCACTTTGAAAGTGATTTCTTCCATTATTTCGATTAATATGATTTCAACAAAACATTTTTAAATTGTGTGCATTTTTACAAAACTTAAACAACTTTAAAAATCATAACTGTAGTGGAAGTTACTATTCATTTAATCTACTTTAATCAAGTTAAATAATATGTAAACAGTGATCGTGTTTGAATTGATCGAGGTCAACAAAGTTAAGCTCAAGAATAAGTAATAAAACATGTTACTAATTAATTAAGTTACCGTTGCTGTTATGTTAAGGATTGCTAATTTTAGTCGAGGTTCTTGTCGGGCTTTTTGTACTCTAATTGGATTGGATTATTTGTAATTTTTTAAATAGATGAAGTGGTAAACGAATATATGGCTCATCTGATGGTAAGTGATCACCGTCGCCCATGAACATCCCAGGGGAATTGTAGGTGCGTTGTCGATCTTTTAGAAAGGATTAGGCTCTCTTTTTTCTCTTTCTAAGTTATATTGGTTAAAGGCAGGCATACCTGATATTGACTTAGATATTAACTATTATTACCATTACAGACTATTAAAAGTCCAATATACTGATATGATAGTAGTTGTGCGGCAGTATCTTCCCGATAACAACTAAAAATTATAAAAAACTGCAGTTGCTAACCCGTTTGCCAAGCGTGGCAACTATGGCGAATGAGACAATCTTTGAGGAAGGCGTAGTTCAGAGATAGACTTTTATAGGATATAATAAAATGGAATGGAAAAACATTTTACATAAAACTTGCAAAACTATTTTGACAAGATTTAATTCAATTTTTGTACTGATCTTGGGATGGTGTAAGCGCGACGATCTCTGCGATGTTTGTTTGTCGGGTCGCTATTCTCAATGGCGCTCCCTGCGTCTTGGTTTGACTCACACCTAAGTAGCTTTGCCCAAACCAGGCCCTTTCATTACGGGGCTGCAGACTCTCTGACCTCTATGATGTTTTATTTAACAACAATAAATTATCTCTGTAAATTTCCCACTTTTGAATGATTGAAGGCGACATCTTGGTGGGCAAGACAAACATGATCGAAAATTTCATATATTCAGCGTCAGTGACACAAACCTTTCTGATGGCGAATTATTATTATGATCTTATACGATATAGATATACGAGGAGCATATGTGTCAATCTCATATGGGTGGTGGCTGGAGGCAGGAGACTGTCAAGGCTCTGAAAGCCGCTCAACGTGGAATCCTATTCCCTTGAGGTGAGGGGCAGAGTCATGACACGCTCTGCGGCTAGTAGCCGTGCTGTCAGGCAATTGATGGTGACACCATACACTTACATCACGTCTGCAGTAGAGGCGGTTTGGCAGGTGGTGGCGCTCACAGAGGACTTTTTATGGCCAGTGTGCCTGTTATTCGACGTGTTGCCTAAACCGTATGACGTACATTCACTGTGGCTGGATTTGATCGTATTCTGTATGCTGTTTACACGCATTGACATGCGCGATTACGATGTTTGTGCTTACGCACTACCAAGGAGCCAAGCCTTCTTTTACTGCTTCGTCAGTTATTTTGCTGTGGATTACGGTCCAATTCCTAGCTTAACGTCCCCTTCCGGGGAAGCGCGTTGGTTGGTTGGCGCTAAGCGCACACGGCGTGTAGACCCGTGTGCTTCTCCCACATTTAAAAAAAATTGTATCGGGTACTTTTATATAAATATTGTGAGCCTTTACCGTGCGGAAAGGGATTAGTTAATAATAAATTGATTGATGTTAACCTGATGCAAGTGGAATAGGGACGATTTAATGTTCTTAACCTTTTCGAACCCTGTCTTCGTGAACGGGGTTCCTTAGCTTAAAATTATATGGCACTACCGACGGCTTTCGATTGCTCTCTCTAGTGAATTACCATTCTTTCAAGAGACACCTAAAAAGAGTTACTAAACATACACAATTTAAATAAGGCGAGTATTTCTAACGAATACGTTTGAACTACTTGGAACGCGATGGGATATCATTTGATTAGTAAGTTGAACACAGACAATCACTATGACATAGTTTATACAAATATAAAGTATTTATGAGTATCGTTTCTTGTTAAGAGGTAGAACCGAAAACTTGTCTAAATAATTAATGTACCTTGGATACGAGCTGTGATAGCACCTATCGTTGACGGTTTTTAAGAATTTACGAGGCTTTAACTGCTGATATTTCTTATAGAATGGATTCCGTATGATAGAGACGCACTCCAATATCGATCTGATTTGGGAATTAAACAAGTATATATTATATGAAATGGATCGAACGAATTCACTACAAGAGCGAAATATACAAAATGCTTTGTTTGTAATATAGTTAATAAGATTACTCAAAGCAAGTTTTGAGTATAACTGCTGGTTCTTTTATCAGGGCCACTTTCCATAAAAGTAAAGTAAAGTTACACCCTATATACGTCCCGCTGCTGGGCTCAGGCCTCCCCTCATTTCTGAGAGGGTTTTAGGGCAAGGAAGTGTCCGCCGCGCTGCCCCAATGCGTGTTGGCGAACTTCACATGTCTTCGAAATATTTTTTTCTTATTCCTCAGACATGCAGGTTTCCTCACGATGTTTTCCTTCACCGCCGAGCACGTGGTAAATCAGCACTTAAAATTGAATTTAACAATTTCGTTGGTGCCGGCGGGGATCGAACCCGGGTTACTCGCATTCTGTTATATTTACAGCGAGCGTTAACCATCTGAGCTACCACGGCTCCATTAAGTTGTAGTTTATTTTTAACTATTATGCGTGGTAGAGCTACGCTGCAGCTATATTGTGGTTGTAGCACGAATGGGTCGGCTGGACCGGGGAGGGACCACGCGCTCACAGAATACTAGCGTAAAATAGCAGCTTAATATTAATGTGTTTCGTATGGTGAGTGTAGGGATCCGGAGATCCTTTTTTACTGGAAACGAGGCATTCCATCTTAGTCCTCAGGGGTGATAACGCATCTGCGTTTTTATTTTTAATCTGTGTCTGATAAAACTTCTCTCGAATTATTGAACCGTAACCGTTATTAAGATATTCAATTTTATATCGCAACAAAAGGTCAAAGGCTTCGAATTGTCTTTTTTGTTTTAAAATTGTATGTTACATTAACTTAATTTTTTTTAAAGAATACTAACAATGCTATAAACCTTACTAATATTCCCCTTAACCACTTTTAGACACGCCAGTAGTCGAATGGCGGATTCGAACCCACGACCATTTTGAGTTTGCGCTTCGCGCCCTGACATTAGGATACAGTCGCTTCATGTATGAATATAATGGAATTTTATACTAAAAATTACTCTTGTACTCCATATGTGTATATCTTTCCACAACTCTTTCGTAGCATTCATGTCCTTAAAACTGCATTTATTGTCTTTCTTAACTAATAAACTCATAATACAGGACGAGATTCTACGCGTAAATAATAGATCAACGTGTTGTTTAAACATTATTACTCAAGAAAATGTGTGATTAGATTCGTAGAAAGCAATACACAAGTCCTAAGCTCGCAAGCAGCAACTGTAGCCAATGCAAACAACTTTAAACAAAAGCAGCTACAAATATCTTATCACCTCTGAATGACATATAATATTATACTGGCTCTCTAGATATTCCCAGACCGGAAAAAATAGTGCTTGCACTGATGTATAAGTAAGTGTAAAGGCAAGCGCCATTATCTTCTTAAATAACTTATCAATTAAAGTCACAAAGAATATTCCAATATTATTTATTCATTATATTTGAGCGCAGGAAGTTCACTAATGAGGTCGATCCTTGTTCTGTAAAGGCGGTGTCGGTTTTCCGTTACTTCGCTTTACTCGATGCTAAGTCACTTTTAATGTTTTCCATTGTTTATTTTTTATATTATTTGTATATAGAAGGACTTTATACCTGAGGCATTCTCGACTAGAATACTATATTGTAGTCCACCTTAGAGTAGTGCAGAGATAAAAGAGGTAGGTGAAAAAATAATTATAAATATTATGGTATCATAAAATATTTTGTTTCGTGGGGTGGATGTTTATACAAATATTTCGGGTGTTGGATTTAAATCTTTATTTTCCCTTTTATTTAAAAAAATTTTACTGCAGGTTATTTTTGGGTCCCATTCATTCATTTATTACATCCTTTAGTAGAAATATATATATATATATAATAAATATAATATAAACTATCAGTGTTATTTAATATAAATGAATTGCACTTGAAAAAATCATCCACAACTGGTTTGTAGGCCTTACAACTAATTATTTCGTGCGGCATTTGAACTAGCAGACTACATCGCAACCAAATGTTTAGCTACTCTGTCACCGAGCCGAAATACAATAACACTCCCGTCGAGAACCGGAAAGCCTTTTTATTAATAACGAGGCATCCCCTATTAGTCATCAAGGGTAACAGAGCACATGTATTGGTTATAACATATGTATAACCACCCTCAGGGTGACCGACTACCCGTTCGCAGACTTAATGTATAAAAACAAGTAAAAGTAGAGCGCTGATGAAGATGGTTAGGGTGTTAGATGGAATGAAGTCCTGTGGAAACGTAATATAGTAAGTCGATGAATATAGGTATCTCAAGACCGTGCTTTGTGGCAATTTGTGAAGAAGACCTATTTCCAGCACTGAGCTTCTGATGAGCTGTTATAGTTGTAATGAAGTAAGTGTATTAAATAGGATACAGGTTTCAAAATAAAAAATGAATTTTATAAAATAACCTGTAATAATAACAAACTATGTGTGAGAGTCAATAGTAGTCAAAATATAAACCACAAACCGCAGACGGAGTCCGGGCGAGCTCCGATAGAAGTCCGTTATTTGGTTTTGGTACTGATACATTAAATTACACCGCCTGTCTCGTGCAGTTCGGACTGAAATTGAAAAATGGTAGGCTACTTTCAACGTCTTACGCTAAGGCAGTCATTTATCACGCGTAATGTAATTTCTATTTTCGGTTGTAAGATTCAATTAACTTCCTATAAAATTAAAATGAATCTATTAATTACATTTATTATTACTAACAAGTTTTTATTAGCTTGTATCTATGTAACGGAACACCAACTTGTAGACGGCCGATTAACTTGAAAGTTTGCATTCGCATCAAGGAGCAATGAAAAAACAATAATTTGATAACTTTATTTAACAATAATTTGTCAACTTTTTCTTACGTGGTAGAGCCATGCTGCAGTTATATTAGTAGTATAGTTGTAGCACGAATGGGTCGGCTCGACCGGGGAAGGACCACTCTCTCACAGAATACCAGCGTCAAATAATGCTGCTGTGTTTCGTATGGTAAGTGTAGAGAACGGGAGACCCTTTTTACTGGAAACGAGGCATATGCCATAATCCACCTAAGTCCTCATGGATGACAACGCATCTGCGTTTTTATTCGTAATCGAGGGTAGATGTAGATGTCTATGGGCCACAGCAACCACTTACCATCAGGTGGACTGTGTGCTCGTTTGTCATCCTATCCTATAGAAAAAAATCTTTATTCTAGTATCCCGATCAGGATCACAAGGATAAAATGAAATAATTTTCAGGGTCATCACAACTCATGATCAATGCGTGTTGTTTAAGTTTTTTTACACCCTTTTATTATTTTATTAGTTTCATCGTTGTATATGTATGTATGAATGTAATGGAATTTTATAATTCAGTTTTTTACCCACTTCCATACAGAAGTTTGAATAATTGGAAATTTTGAAACTCTAATATATATAATATTTTACTGTAATTTCGTTTATACGTTCCAGAGAGTAAAAATGAGAAGACTAAAATAAAGGAAGTAATGTGTTATATAGAAGTAGGGATTATATACGAGCACACGGTCCATATGACATTAGGTGGATACTGTGGGTCATAGACATTCATCTATCCTCGAACAAGTATCAAAATGCAGATGCGTTGTTACTCCCGAGTACTTAGTTAAAAGCCTCTTTACCAGTAAAAATATGGTTATGACATTTTGAATAACTCATACAAATTTGCACGCAGCGATGTAAATAAATTATCTCCCTTAAAAATTAAAAAGATTTGAGGATTTGTTCACGTTTCTATTTGTGTTTATCGTCATGCTATAAAAAGTCATTATTTTGAATTCGGTTATTTAAAAACATGCAAGACGGCTTCAAATATCGGACCTGGTTGAAATTTATATGGAAACATTGCTTAAGTCTAAGATAAAAAAAACCTCTGTGAAGTTATCAGTGGCCATTATTTAAATTTAAATTTTAATTATAGAAATATTTGTATTTATAATTCTGTTTCCTTCTTGCTTTTTTATTCGCTTGATACTTTCGTCGTCGTCGTTTCATCGTGAACTTTCTTTGTACGACTTTTAAAACAAAATTTGTATGCATACTCTTTTTCAATCAGTCGAGAAATATATGCTAGGATGATATCTAGGTTGATATTTTTAGGTTACCCCGTTTTTCTTTTTGTAGTTTCTTGGAAATATCTGTGCTCTGTTTCGTTAAAGAATTTCGAGGTACAACTGGTCTCAAAACCTTATTAGCAAAATTGATAATTTTTACTTTAATATTTTGTGTTTCAGTACGAATTTAGACTTTTAAAATATGGTACTTCGTATGTTTACGGGGTTATACTAAGTAAATAAAATGAATTTTTACGAATCTTATTGCGTTTATAAATATTTCATATAAAATATACAATCATTACAACCCTTCACAAGTCCACTGCTGAACATAGGCCTCCACCAATCCATGCCAAATGGCACGGATCTAAGCCACCTGCATTAATAAACTTTTATTAAGAATAATTATTTTGGATCCTAACACGTTTAACAACGCCGCTTTGGTAAGTCTGGAAACATGTTTGACGAACGCTCCAACCATTTCACTATAATATATAAATATATTTGTCAAAAGAACATGGATTCCTACCAAGGATGATTTACGAGGCTATTGAAATTAAATAGCATCCTAAATACAAAGAGGAGGTGACAGATTGCTTGATGACTTAGGCTTGAAATCTTATAGTCAATAAATTAAATCCAAACTCAAGTATACCACTCCAAGACTTCAAAATACTAAAAGTTCATTCTGCCAATATTTCACCAAAATTATTAATTGTAAAAACTAATAATTGTTTAACCAGTGCTTAACTAAAGTCCTACCTGATAAGTAGGAGTAGTAATAGTTGATGAAGCTCAAAATAGCATAACGTAATGTCTTATCGTAACAAAAGCCTATTCTCTCTTGCCTTGAAGACACCAAGAATCTAATCGGATGGAAAGACAGATATTAGGAAGACGAAACAAACCGTTAGATTCTAATGCACGGAATATCAACAACAAAATGAAGACCCACCGACCGCTTGGTTTTCCGATGGTGGAAAGGGGAGGGAAGAATTAAGGCACGTAATTCCTGCGTATATTAAACACTAAAAGCTAAGGGTAACAAAGATTAACTATGATGTCACGACCTTACACACACTTCAGTTTTTCTTGTGGCCACAAATGCTGCAATACATTCGAAATGTTGGATTTCTTTTTTATTTAATAGGGTTACTTGATAACAAGTATAGAAATTAAATGCGAAAAAGTCCGTAACAATTAATGTATTTTAAACAATGTATTTAAAAAATATAAGATTTTTTAAAAAAAATTGTTTTATAATTTCTTATATTAAAAGAAACGTATGTCCAGCCGTGAACTTCTTACAGGATGAATTAATAGTGTAACTAAATAGATGGTTCACAGTTTTTAATTTTTTTTAGTTCATGTACATTCAACTCAAAATAGTTTTTTTTAAACCAACTTTTTACATTTAATACCATTTCCATATTTCAATTCACCGTGAATTTGATTCGCTCAGCGCTGCTTGAAAATATTTGCTCATATATATTTCCGTGCTTGAGAAGCACTGAAGTAGTAAATTGAATCACAGCCCTTGGTATTTATTGAATAATGTTTACAAGTGCTGAATAGCTGTAACTATTCATGACTTTCCTTTGAAATTTTGAGGTACAAAAAGGAACAAGCGAAGTTACGCGACGAGGATCAATACATTACGACGACATAAAACTGGATTATTTACACAATTTTTTTTATAAATAAATATGTAAAAACATAAACCGGTTCCAATTTATTGAGATTTTTTGACATAAGTTCTCAAAAAGTACTCGTAAAATATCAGGGATCGTAAAATATGGGGAGGGGTAATTTTTTCTTTAAATTTAAATTGGACTACGCGTAAGGTACCACAATACGGTATGAAAACTTTTCCTAAGGTGTCATTTTTAATATTGTTTTTATTATATTATATTTTTGCTTCTTAAATTATAAGCCATTTAAATTATTTTCTTAACCAAGTAGTAGCTAATTTTTGTGGCTTTTCAAAATTTTACTAATGATGATGTCAAGGAGTGTGTTAAAGAGTTAACAAACTCATAAATTGACATTTCACATTTTACTAAGATCGGACGGGTTTCGATCACATAGCCTATAAGTAATTGAAAAACAGTTAATTTAAAATAATTGTTAACCAAACTTAGTCCGCAGCGTAACTGACTTTGTATTATTTGGAGTAACCTCGCAACAATTGTTTGATAATTAAACCAAATTTCTCCTTTTGGAAGTCAGTTCCTTGTATCATAGCAATGGTTGACGCAAGGCCTATTGTGAAGCAATCTAATTAGAAATCGAGTAGAGTAAGATAAAAAAAAATCGTATTTTATAAACACGATAATTTCACAACTGGACAAGAAAGAAGAAGACACTAGAGAGAAGACAATAATATAAACATATTATTTTATACATTCCGTCCGTTCCGTTATACTATATATACAATTCTTTTTATATCACTAGATATTGATCTGGTTTCATTTAGCAAACGTTTGACGGTAAAACAGATGTCAAATAATTTCGTGCATTTTTGATAATATAAATGCCATCCCTTATTTTAAAGATCTTTAAATAGCGAATCAGGGTGCATAAACGACGGGTTTCAAGAATTAGGAAGGCTTATAATTTTATCAAATACAGAATTAGCAAAAATATCTCGTTACGTGGTAGAGCCATGCTGCAGTTATATTAGTAGTATAGTTGTAGCACGATTGGGTCGGCTCGACCGGGGAAGGACCACGCTCTCACAGAATACCAGCGTGAAATAGTAGCTTGATGCTGCTGTATTTCGTATGGTGAGTGTAGAGAACCGGAGACCCTTTTTACTGGAAACGAGGCATTCCATCTTAGTCCTCACGGGTGACAACGCATCTGCATTTTGATTCGTAATCGAGGATAGATGTAGATGTCTATGGGCCACAGCAACCACTTACCATCAGGTGGACTGTGCGCTCGTTTGTCACCCTATCCTATAAAAAAAAAAAAACTTACGTACAAAAATGGTGAGCGTCGGAACCTCTAGACCATAAGAGAAATTTGATGTTTGAGCAATGAGTACTCTTCCTTAACAGTAGCCTCGGCTCATAGGTCGTGGGTATATAATACGCCATTCGACTGCTGCCGTGAACCACTCTTAGCCAGGAGCGGTTAAAGGCAATATTAATAATGTTAATAGCATTGCTAGTTTAAGAAAAGTCGGCTGAGCATTGTCTATTTATGATTAAAAAAAAACCCGAATCTAGTAACAAACTTGGTCGTGGGTGCTGGAAAGCACTCAACGCGTAGTGAATTAAAAATCATTTAAATTGAACGCGATAAACTCCGTAAAAGTAGTTTTGATCAATGCGTAGTGTTCGCGTAAATATAAGAAATAAAAATGTACTTTTTTTATAAATTTACTGACCACGTTATATAGATTAAATCTAACCATATCGATAATGTTTGTTTGGCTATTCAAATATTATCAAAAAATGTTTGTTGCAAATGCATAAATGTATGTGCTTGATACAAAATATCTACAGCCAGAGAATTGAATCAAATTTTGTTGGATGTGTCTTCAAAACGATATCCAATAGTTCGATAAAAACCATTTGAGTCAAATAGTTGGCCCGACTTAAGGAATTTAATGGTGTTGATAAAACTCTACATACTACTTGTTTCTCATACTTATTATATTTAAATGTTGTTTTTTTACATGATGCATTTTAGCATAGCCAGTGTGTTACACTGTGCTTTAAGAATGACACTAACTTTCAATTATTAGATAATTATTAAGCAACCATAAGATTGTGTTTTGCCAATATTATTAAAATAAACAAGTATAACAAGAAGCTAACGTAACATGAAAATTCTCAGCCGCAAGCCATTAGTGATATTAATAGCTGACGAAAATTTGCTAATAAAATATAATGTAACATTTTGCGGCCAATATCACCGAAGCTTTGTGGACATTTTGTTAGATTTAAATTGTTTGCAGTCCAGTGTAAATTGGTCCACTTTGTCATCGTTATATTACTTATCATAAAAATTATGTAAACTTAATGAATAGCGTAGTTTTCTTTTTGATAATTCTAACTTGTCTGTCACATCATTACTTGTAATAATCTAAAGAAAATTGTATACTTATATAATTGAAAAAATATCCCTTCCGAAATAAGAGACAGACTTTCGCCATAATTGACGTACATGAACGTATACATTTTATGTGAAAGAACTATGCTATGAAAGAATTATATCTGGAGCACGAATGGATCATTTCGATCGAGGAAGGAACACTTTCTTAAAGGATACCAGCAAAAAATAGTAGCATAATGCTGCTTTGTTTCGTATGGTGAGCGTTGAGGATCGGCGAGCCTTTTTACTGGTAACGAGGCTTTTCATCTTAGAACTTGGGCGTGTAACGCATGTGCATTTTAATTCTTATGGGTAAATAGATGTCTGCGGGCTACAGAACTATGGAGGCTAATTTACCATCTGTAGGACTGTGTGCTCATTTTTCACCTTTATTATATGAAAATATGAGGTGCAACTTATCTACTCTTATTATACCTTTGTTTTATGATATAAATTTCTTACAAAGTCACGCTTAAAAAATTAAATTCATTAATTTTTTTAAAGTATAAAGATGACAAACGAGTACACAGTCCATCTGACGGTAAGTGGATGCTGTGGCCCATAAACATCTATATTTATCTTCGATTGCGAACCAATATGCAGATGCTTCGTCACTCTTGAGGTTGAAGATGGAATGCCTCGTTTCCAGTAAAAAGGGTCTCCGGTTCTCTACACTCACAATACGAAAGCAGTATCAAGCTGCTATTTCACGCTGGTATTCTGTGAGAGCGTGGTCCTACCCTGGTGAAAGAGCACAATCTGCCACTTTGCCTGGCGTATGTGGACTATGATTTGCCTTTGATTCCGTCGAAATTTGGGCGGTACTACAGTCCCTTCAGCGGTGCCAAGTTGACTGTCGGTATATCGAAGTGCTGAAGTGTTTGTACAGTAGGGCTATGATGGGTATCCGAGTACAGAACCAGAGTTCGAAACTTATCCAACTGCAAATATCCAGAGGTGTAAGACAGGGTGACGTTATATCCCCGAAACTCTTCACCGTTGGAAGACGTTTTAAAGCTACTGGACTGGAAAGGATACGGTATTAACATCAATGGCGAGGACATCACTCACCTTCGATTTGCCGACGATATAGTCCTTATGGCAGAATCGCTGGAGGACCTTAGAACTATACTCAATGACCTCAATGGTGTCTCGTAACGGATAGGTCTTAAGATGAACATGGACAAAACAAAGATCATGTTTAATGTCCATGTCACACCTATGCGGGTAGTTGTTGGCAGCACTATGCTCGAAGTTGTTGACGAGTACGTTTACCTGGGACAAATAGTCCGACTAGGTAAGTCCAACTTCGACCGAAAGGTCAATCGATGGATTCGACTCGGCTGGGAAGCGTTCGGGAAATTACGACACATCTTCTCGTCAGGTATACCTCAATCTCTGCAAACTAAAGTGTACAACCAGTGCGTGTTGCCAGTGATGACTTACAGATCAGAGACGTGGTCCTTCACTGCTGGCCGTATGAGGACGCTCAGGGTCGCTCAGCGAGCTATGGAGAGGGCTATGCTCGGAGTTTCTCCGCGTGATAGACTCAGAAATGAGGATATCCGCAATAAAACCAGAGTGACCGACATAGCCCAACGGATTAGTAAGCTGAAGTGGCAATGGGCCGGCCATATAGCTCGAAGAACCGATAACTGATGGGGAAGAAAGGTTCTCGAGTGGCAGCCTCGTACCAGTAGGCGTAGTGTAGGGCGACCCCCTAGATGGAGTGACGACCTGGTAAGACATGCAGGAAGTCGGTGGATGCAGGTGGCTCAGGACCGTGCTTTGTGGCATTACTTGAGGGAGGCCTATGTTCAGCAGTGGACTTGTGAAGGGCTGTAATGATGATGATGATGATGTGGTCCTACCCCGATCGAGCCAACGCATTCGTGCTACAACCATAATATTACGGCAGCGTGGCTCTAGTACCTATTTAATACTGAACTGAAATATGTACATCTATTTTCGATTATGAGTCAAAATGAAAATTCATCACCCCTAAAGACAAAAATGAAAAAGCCTTTTCTAGTAAAAAGTTTCCACGTTCTCATTATTAACGCAGGTCGTGCTGATCCCTTGTGCTACAGCCACAATTAAGCTACAACGTGTAAATGGTAAAAAGTTTTCTAAGGTCTGCAATAGTCATTTACCATCAGCTTGATTGTTCACCATTTTAAACAAAATACCGTATTTTGATAGTATATGAGACTCATTCTAGCATGAACCACAAAACATTTTATGTTTCACGGCACATTTGGTTTGCATATATTATGATATTTGCTTAGGCACGTCGTTGGAAAAGTACCTACACGACAGATTGAGCACACCCTCCGCGGTTTTCATTGATGCGGAATGAAATGGCGTGGAGCAAGCAAAGGAAATATGTTGCAAGAATTTTTTTTATTCACATAGGCTCATTTATCAGCTCTTATGAATAGTCAACAGAAAGAAAAGAAAAAAAAATACATTGTGACAAGTTAACAAATTTTAACACATACCCAACAATTTTAATTAATATCAAATTCCATGAGGGCTAATAATACTCCGCTCAACAAATGCCACCAGTTGAAGTTTTGTTAGATCATTTGAATGAGAGGTGTTAAATAAAAGTTTACCAGTTTCCAGAGTATTACATTAATACACAAAACAATGTCCCAGTGTGTTGCTCTTTAATTCTTTGCACGTTTTCATTTTCTTTTCATAATGATTTCTTAAATTTACGCGAACACTACACATCGAATAAAACTGTATATACAGATTCTGTCCCGTTTGTTTTTTAATTCCCGACGTTTCTTCTACGAAGATTATTAACCGTTAACCACCGTTGTAATTACGGAAGAGCAATATTTACATCGTGAAAGTTAGTTTTGTTTCTATCTACACCGAAGAGAAGTGTCATCTGGAAATAACACTATTTAGCAAAATTTAGATACAAAGAACGGCAAATCGTTAATATGTATGTGTCAGAAATAGAAAAGGACCAAGACCTTGTGGTATACCCATTTGAACAAATGACCCGACCGATTTTACTCAATTTATTTCAACACTTTGGTTGCTAACTGTTAAACATCATCTAATAATTTCAAGAGATTTTATTATAGATATTAGAAGAGAATTTCGTGATCAACAGAGTCAAACGCTTTGAAGAGATCTCAGAAAATACCAAAAGCGTTTTCATTATTTTTCCAAACTCCATAAATGTGTCTTAACAATGCAACACCTGCATCAGTTGTAAATCGTTTCTTGTTCGACACAGAATAAGTTATATAATTCAAAATGTTTTTCAAGCGTTTCAAAATTATTTCTTCATAAATTATGCTTAGTACTGGTAATACAGAAACAGTTCTGTAATTGCTTAGTTCACTTTTTAACCTGGTGTGTACAACTCTACTTTACTGTATTTATATCAAAATGTTTTTCAAGCGTTTCAAAATTTTTTATTTTTTGGTAAAGTTTTTATTGCTTTTTAACCTGGTGTGTACAACTCTACTTTACTGTATTTCATAAGATTAGGAAAAATACCTTTGTCAACACATTTATTAAATAATGATGCCAAATAAGAGGCAATAAAGTCTATATTACTATGTATAATCTTTACCGACATTCTCCAAAAATCCATGGTATTCCTTATTTTAAGAGTTTAAAAAAATCTAATAATATTTAATGCATTTATGTGTTCAAATTCGAATGGAGTGCTACACTCGGGTTTATTTTTTTTTAAAACTTTAAAATCATCTAATGAAGATTTTACGGGAGCAGTAGCAACTAAAGGAATATTAGTAAAATAAGATTCAAATGTATTTGCTACATCTATATTATTACAAATGAGTTCGTTGTTAATTTTAAAATTAATTTTAGGTTCTTTTATTTTATAATTTTCAATTTCTTTATTGATATTTCTCCATGTAGTTTTAGATTTGTTCCCCGAAGACTTTATTATTTGTCGTAAATTTAATGCTTTCGGATTATTACAAACTTGAATATTTTGGAATAGGATCTTGCATATTGTATAAATTCTTTATTATTATAATATTATTTTTAAATATATAGGTCATATAACTTTTTCTACTCCTATGAATAACCACAGAAGCTTAATCACTAAACCGCATCTATTTATGCATTGCTGTTTGATGACAGTATTTAACAAATAATAGTTTGGCGGACAAATAAGACAAAAAGTAGTAACAACGGAACGCTTGTGTCAGCAGGATGTATGTAAAATGTAAATGAGGTACCATCTATAATGTAGCTATATGTGTTTTACTTAAAGCACTTTTAATTAAAAACTAATATTTTCATCTGCTTATGTAAGCACTTGCAACTTTAAAACACGGCTGATAAAACACAAAGGGATTCCAAAATAGTAGCGTTAATTGCTCTATAAACAAGCGTGTCAGTCACTAGGCCGCAGTAGTAGTACGAGAGAGTGGTATTTTCCCGCTCCATCGTGTTTTCCATTAACATGCACAAATGTTTTACAAAACTGCAAAGTTTATTGTTACTATTTTTTACCCGAACGGGGGTAATTCGTTTCTACAATCGTTATTATCATAATTACAGCATAATTCAAAACCACTGCTGAACATACCCAAAATTCCCCTAAAATGCTACAAAACTCGGTCCTGACATCCTGGGCCGACTGCATCCATCGACGCCTTATCTCATACCGGGTCGTCATTTCATCCAGTGGGAGGCCGTGTTTATGCCCGTTCGTAAAACGATACACATGTGAAATATAGATCCCGTCATCTCCTTCGTGGTAATTTTTTTATAAACCAGTCAGAAGTAGGAGCCCCGTTGACCAGGCTTCCCTCGAATGCGCTACGGGAGAGAGTTGGGGGAAGCACCATGCTGAAGGAAGCCCGGTCGGTGGAGTCCCGCTTCGCGGGGCTCCTAATTCTGAGTGGTTTATAAAAAAATAACCATTTGGGTATGTTCAGCAGTGGTTTTGAATTATGCTGTAATTATGATAATAACAATTATAGAAACGAATTACCCCCGTTTGGGTAAGCGAAGCGAGCGAATAGACCCCACCATCTAGGTGGGGTCTATTCGCTCGCTTCGCTCGCTCACTTGAGTCCACCATCTCCTTCTATAGGTTAGAACCTGTCCTAGTCGGGAAGTCCTGAGCTCGCTTCGTTCGATCTTACACTCAATAAAACACCAAAATATTGATTTTTATAATTATTTTGATTTTTAGAGCGTTTATGGTAACATTTAAAGTCAGAAAACCATATAAAAACCTTAAGTGAAGTAAAAAATTAATAAACAAACATTTTTCAATGTTTTTTTAAATGTTCGTTTTTTGTGTAGTTTAACAAAAAAATTAAACTTCGTTTAATGCTTTGCAAAAAAGTTATGAACGATTATATTCGAAGAAGAGCGTTTATGATCACATTTAAAGTCATAAAACTATATGAAATCTTCAGATGAGATATTTTCCGTATTTTTTTCATAACTTCGCTATAAAAATGAAGATTTAAAAAAATCATCAAATTCGGATGATTTTTAGATTTTCTAGAGCCAAAAAACGAGGGGACCACGAAAGTATGAAATTACCAAAACATTTCATTCCTTAGACGTGCAGAACTCTTCGCATAGCAAATACTGTTGCAGCGGGTATACTCTTGCTACTCGCTTTCTATGAAATTTTAAGGCAAGAGCCCCTCAGCTATCAGGGCTGATTTACACGTATTACAAGTTAAAATTTAGCGTAAAAGTAAACAAGTAGAAGGTAATATTTTTTAAGTTGGTGGGCGTGGCTAATAAATACACGATTTAGTTAAATGAACAAGTTTGACGGTGCGTCATGTTCGGGGACGGTGTAAGACTTTTTTTAAAATGTCGAAGTGGACGAAAGTTACATATTATGATACTACAGTAAAGTTTGTCCAGAAAACTTAAAGAAAATAAAAAAAGCAAGAACATATAACACAACACACAATTTTTATTTCTATTATACGAGGATGACACTGAAAGTTCTTATAAAATCAAAAACTGGCCAAACTAGCAAGTTATTAGTTTTATTATATCTTTTCAAAATAATCTGTATTTACATCAATATATCGCTGCATTCAATGGAACCACTGAGAATAACACTTTGCCCACTCATCCTTAGGGGACTTTTTGACGGCCTTTTGAAACGCAGCAACTGCTTCCTCGGCGTCCTAAAAACGTTTTCATCGAAGTTTTTCTTTTATTTTATTTTTTCTTATATTTATTTTTTCTTTTATTATTTATTAGTTTTTTATTTATTTATGAGTACCTGTCTTAGTCTGGAAATGTAATAAATTTTATTAAAACACAGGTTTCACCAAGTAGTATCTTCTCACTACGGATGTTATAATTCTTTTTAAGATGTGAACAATTTAAGATTCGTGTTATAAAATAACATGATGTGTCTTAAGTCCCTCCTTTATAATGGATATCTACAAAGTAACGCTTGATTCTCTCAATTATCTTATATTTTTTTACGTGCGTGCTTCTATTACTATAATATATAGAAAAAAGCATTTCTATATCGGAACAAATAAATATAATGAAGTAAAAAATCTTTTTGTGTCAATGGTAATAATTAATATAAAATCTACGATAAAATCATAATTTTTAACGTGGTAGAGCCATGCTGCAGCTATACTACGGTTGTAGTACGAAAGGGTCAGCTCGGTCAGCGTAAAATATCAGCTCGTTGGTGCTGTATTTCGTATGGTGAGTGTATCTAATCGGGGACCTTTTTTACTGCATGTGAGGCACTCCATTTTCGTCCTCAGGGGTGACTGCATATTTATTCTTAATCGGGGATAGATTTAAATGTATATGGGCTACAATCACAGCATCCACTTACAATCAGGTAGACTGTGTGCTCATTTGTCGTCCATATTCTATTGAAAAAACAGCAGAGAAAGAGCAGGCGGACATACATACATACATAATACATAAACACTCACGCCTGTCACCCAGAGGGGTAGGCAGAGACTACAGATTTCCATTTGGCACGATCCTGACACACCTCTCTCGCCTCCTTCACATCCATACACCTACGCATACATGCTCGTCGGTTAAGGGTACTCCTAATTTGGCCCGTTTCCAATAAATCGCCAATTTGGTCGATAAATTTTCGCCTAGGACGTCCCTTTCCGACTCTGCCATTCACTTCTACAACATAAATTTTATTTGTCACTCTTTCCTCATTCATTCTTTCCACATGACCAAACAGGCGGACAGACAGCGGTATTGTTTTACCATAATTGTTAATTACTCTGAGACCAAAATCGAATACGTTAATAAAACCATTGTCGATCCGCTGACCACAAACACACTGCACACATCACTATTAGTTGTTACCTCAGAGTCATTACTAGCATACCTATTTAATTAATCTAAGGTTATGTAACATTACATCGTCAGCAGTCGCGTCTGTGACCACTAGGTCGTAAACGCGACTGTTGGTCATGAGGTCTTGGGTTGGAAACCTGGGATGGGCCAAAAAATTAATTATTGCGTTTTTCTTTTAAGAAATTTCTGAACATTTATGATGAATTTTAACTGTAAAGAAGGTAGACTAATTAAATAGATATAAAAATATAATGATATTTATTAGTTATAAATTTATATTTTTTTTAATTTTTCAAAAAGAATATTAACAATGCTATAAACATTACTAATATTCCCCTTAACCACTCATGGTAAGCTTAAATTGCTTGTATTACGAGTGGTCACGACAGTAGTCGAATGGCGGATTTGAACCTACGACCTTTTTTGAGTTCGCGGTCCGCGCCCTGCAATTAGGCTACTGTAGCTTGTCGTTTGTCTTTGTTTGTATGTTACTTTAATCTAAGTTTTTTATAGAATAAAGGTGATAAACGAGGACACAGTCCGCCTGACGGTAAGTGGATACTGTGGCCCATAGAAATCTACATTTTATCCTCGATTAAGAGTCAAAATGCAAAAGCGATATCACCCCTGAGGATTAAGATGGAATGCCTCGTTTCCAATAAACGGGTGTTCGGTTTTCTACACTCACCATATGAAACAAAATGGCATTAAGCTGTCAGTCAGTGTTTTGATTTTGATATGATTATTATTTTATTAGAAGTAGTTTAATGAGGCTTAGCAATATAATAATATCTATAATAATATAAAAATAACTGTCTCAGTAGCAGCCCGGAGTTAGGAAGTTCGTAAAGTCGTTGGTTCTGCACCTGACCTCTCTCTGGTGGTGTCGAATTACAGTCCCATCGGACTATGATAGTGAGGGAATAGAGAGTGCACCTGTGCTTGCGCATACACTCGGGCACTATAATCCTGTCCTGCGCAGATGGCTAGTCTTCATTGAGACTGGCCGCCGTGAACAAAATATGGTCTGAAGGACATTATTATTAGTGTCACTAATGGAACTCTTCAACATCATCTACATACTTCAGTCTGTTTTTAGTACGAACAATAAATAAGAATTATTTTTCATGCGTTAAGCGCAAAGCGCGTTACTTATTACTAGCGCCTAAAAATCAAGAACCCAACGTTTTGTCAAATCAAGAATTCAAACTTAAATTATCCTATTATTTATAATACTGTATGTGTATTTCATTGTGTTATTATATGTCCGCAATAAGCTGCCACGTTACTTTTATGTGAATTCATGCAGCTGAAAATCCGAGACAGAGAGCTTGGATTTCCCAAACTTTTTTTAATTGACTTTTGAAATAAAATTATCGGAAAATTAGAAGCAATAGTAACAAGGTTATTTGTGAAAACTTGTGTGTTTTTAAAATACTTAAAAAAGTTGTCGTATACCACGAGCGCTTAAGGCATGCAGGTTTGGATTTACCAAAAGTTTTTTAATTTATATTTTGTTTCATCGTCACTACGTCTCTGCGGATTGGATCGGATTACATGTGAATACTCTTTATATTCTCTTCATAATATAATGTAAAGAGTTCGTACGTTATAATAAAAATAGTTCATATGTAACCCTCAATTTATTTTGCTCTGAAAATGTACTTAGTGTTAAAATTTTTTTAAAGAATATTAACAATGCTATAAACATTACTAATATTCCCTGGTAACTTTAAATTGCTTGTGTTACGAGTGGTTCACGCCAGTAGTCGAATGGTGGATTCGAACTCACGACCTATTTGAGTTCGCGGTCCGCGCCCTGCCATTAGGCTACTGTCGCTTAGTTATAATTATAACTTCCACAACTCCAAAGTGAAATATTTTCAAAAGAAGAATTTTAGAATTCCAATATAATTTTAATATATATTTTATCTGCAGACGCAAAAGTTATATAAAAACAAATAGTATGGAATTTCGCTATTATTGGCCATTACCTTTTTACTCCAAATGTTAAGTATGTTTTTGTTGTGTTCTCGCACAAATATTTCTAATTTTTGTATTCGATTGTCTTCAAAACGCGAGAAATCACGTTTCTCGGTAACATTTTCATTTTTATTGGGGTCTAATGGCAATTTAAGCCTTACATGAATTTCCCATTAAACACACATAATGATGTGTTATGGTGAAATATCTCATTTCCGTGCCGA
Source organism: Parnassius apollo (assembly GCA_907164705.1). Lineage (NCBI taxonomy): Eukaryota > Metazoa > Arthropoda > Insecta > Lepidoptera > Papilionidae > Parnassius > Parnassius apollo. The sequence goes on along the minus strand of CAJQZP010000081.1, from coordinate 6,988,255 downwards.
TAAATAGGAATATTCCGTAATTAAAAGTATCCGTTCATAAAAATTGTTTTTAATCGTGGGTAGTGGAGGATTTTCTTCTGTATCATGGATACAGTTTAAATACCTAAACGGCACAAGGACAGACATCATGACCCGGAACAATTATTTGTAGGCTTTATAAAGACTTGTTTTGTGCGAGATTTGAACTTGCGGTTCGCAGCGCGACAACTCAACGTTAACTCTATCCGCCATGGATACGTCTATTGTTTCAAGTCTGAATGTTAGTCTATGTGTAATTTATAAGACGTGTGGTGAAGGAGTAAGAGAATTCATTAGCCCATTTCGTCCCATGAGTGAAGCAAAGGTGATTTTGTTAAATGTCACAAAAGTCAAATGGCACCTGATACAACATGGTGGTATAAACAACTTCGCTTACGTCAGAAATAAAATACCCGATGACGGACTGCAATGTCAAAGGTGTCATCTGACATCTAATACAATGATCGTAAATGTTTACAACATGTCAATATGTAAAGCTTACTACTTTCTTGGGCGGGGGTTAGTCTACTCCTAACTTTTTGATTTTATAAATAGGACTAGATTAACACCTATTCTGCTCTCCTGTCCGGCGAGCAGTTTGGCGTATGGCTCTGGGGTAGAGCGCAGGTCGTGTTGATCCCCAGGGCAAGTCTGAGGAGTTCTTCTTCACGTGGTTGCCGGCTGTTATTTGGTCTGGTTCAATAGGAAACAGACAGAACAGAAACACTCGAACGATCCTCTTTTTCTTTTCTTTTATCCTTCCCCCTTTTCCCTCCATCCCAACCCAATCCAAGGTGTCAAGCGTACCGTGCCGATGGATGCGTGGCTGGAGGGAGTCCAGTCGCAAACGGTGCCTACCCGAGACCAGGGCGATTCGGGTACTATTTTAGCCCTTCCCTCGGCATGCGGGGCTCTGCCGGGGGTGACCAAGTATTTCCCTAGCTACTCGTGGGAACAAAATGGACGAAAACCGACATTTTGAAAAAGATATTAAATCTCCTTTAATGGAACTATCTGCAGGTTTGGAAGAGGCTCTTTTAGCCTCACCAACACCCTGCAACAGTGCGCCCCAACCTGGGACGAGCCGTGAAGTGGAGGGCACGTTTGCAGCCGAACCACAATCGGAAACGAACCAGGGAGGGGAAAAGAAAAAGTTCGCTAGGCCTTATAAGCTTAGTGGGGCTGCGAGGAAAAGATACCGAAGGCTGATAGCAGCTGAGATTGGAGCAGAAGAGGCCCTCTCTCTCTGCCAGAAGCCTTGGGACGAAATTCCTCTGCCCAAGCCTCCCCCAGTTCTTCCTTGCCCTAAAACCCTCTCAGAAATGAGACGACGCCTGTACCTAGCCGTGGGACGTATAGAGGCTGGAACTTTACTTTACTTATACGTGCAGTCGTTTGGTCGGGAACAACTGGGGCTTGCGTCCCAGTATGGTCCTATGGCTGTACAGCAGCATAGGGAAGCCGATTCTCACCTACGCCTCTATTGTCTGGTGTAACAAGGCCAACCAAAAGACGACTGCGGACAGACTAAATAGTCTACAAAGGACTGCCTGCTTAATGGCAACTGGAGCTATGCGATCATCGCCTGGAGCGGCTCTTAATGCACTTCTATGCCTAACGCCCCTTGATCTCTATTTAGACAATGAGGCGAGGGCTAGTTTGTATAGGATTAACGCCCAGGGCGGTCTGAGCTTGCTCTCCTACAGATTAAGATCCATGCTCGACTCAATTAAGGAATCACCGGTCTTATGCATGATCTCAGATATCATGCGTCCACTACACACTTTTCATAAAAAGTATATAGTGGAATTACCCTCCAGAGAAGACTGGCTGAATGGCCAGGTTATCTGTGAGGTCGGTAGCCTCATATGGTATACCGATGGATCTAAAATGGGCCTCGACATAGGCTTTGGAATTTACGGGGAACGCCCCAAATTCAAATTTAGTATGAATTTGGGTAGATACACCTCTATCTTCCAGGCAGAAATTTTCGCCATACTTCGGTGTGCGGAAATCAATCTGCAAAAACACTACGTCAACCATAAAATTTACATAAACTTTGATAGTCAAGCAGCACTGCTAGCGCTGAGATCAAACTTAGTGAACTCAAAGCTAGTTGGAGACTGCGTGAACCGTTTAAACGCCCTGGGTTGTAATAACAGGGTCGTTTTAAGATGGGTTCCGGGTCACGAGGGCATTGTAGGCAACGAATTTGCCGACAAACTCGCACGGGAGGGCTCAAAGTGCACACAATTTGGACCCGAGCCATTTTGTGGAATCTCAAGAAGCCTAGCCCGATTGACCCTTGAAACTCTTTATCACAATAAATCACTTAAGATCTGGTCTGACACACCAGGCTTAAAACATTCTAAAATCTTAATCCGGGCTTTTGATCGTAAATTCGCTTCAGAAGCCCTGGGATTAAGTAAAAATAAATTGCGCATTCTGGCAAGAGCCCTAACTGGACACTGTTGTCTTAAAAAGCACATGTCCATCCTAGGACTAAGCAACTCAAGGATGTGTCGGTTCTGTTCCATAACGGAAGAAACACTTCTACACATCCTAACCGATTGCAGACCCTTAGCGTAAACGTAACACTCATCTGGGACACTATCTACTCCGCCCATAAGAAGTGAAATGGCTAAGCAACTCCTTCAATTCATTGAAGACATAGGGCTTAGCAGTGAACTATAGCCATAGCAGCGATCACAATAGATCTTCTAGGTCGCAGTGATACTGTCTCTTTACCTAGACCTGCATAGCTGCTCGCACATAATAAAAAAAAAGCTTAGATTACAGACACTCTCCAACCGAGGAGACGTGAATAATGAAATAAAATAACATTATTAATGCCGTCCAAACACAAACGCGCTCTTCACTGCTAATTGCAGCTCTTTCGCCTTGTTTATTATCATTAAGGACATTATATCATTTGCGTTTGAGTCAAGTTAGTAGCTGAAATATAAAACTGGGAGACTTTTTGGAAGTTGGACAAAGCACAGGTCCATCGCCCTTGCGTAGCGAATTACAGGTACCTGTGCAAGCCATAGCGAGTGAGACTGTACAATACGACAATAAGCCGAAGCTGCGGAAGCTGGCGGGGGCTGCTCTCCTTGCGTGCCTACAGATTTACAAAAAAACTCTAGGGATAGGGCAGACAAGACTACGTGGAGTCGGGGCGTGCTGATTCAGTTTTTTTTTTAACTACTACTTACTTACGTACTTACTAATTTAAAATCTTTCGAAATGATTTGACCAATAATCTAATTAGCCGTGTTTTCGCGATACCATAGATTTTTTCCGAAAATTCGGTTTATCTTATTATTATCCTACGACACGATGTATAAAGTACACACACACACACATTATATTTTATGACAATTATTTGTATTTCTTGGTGAAGGCAATTGGACATTTTATGAAAATAAAAAAGATTTAAGTGCCTTTATAATAAAAATACTACTTTTATAATAGAAGTAATTTTGTCTCTCAAAAAGGACTTCATTATTTTAACAGTTACCTTTAAATTGCCATAAAGTAATAACTACATGATTAGTTGATAACTAATAGTTGCATATTTTTAATATACCTAATGACATTTACTTAGTAAATTTCTGAACTTGTATATTTTACTAAGGGATACGCCTAACTTATAGTCAGAATGACCAAATATATTCGCTGAAGGTCATACAGGTTTAGGCACCAACCTTGGGACATCCCTATGAAGAGGTAGAGGAAATGTATGAGGATATCTCTAGAGCCATGCATTCCTTCGGCGCCCACTATACGGTGTTGAAGGGAGACTTCAACGAAAAATTAAACACACGAGAGAGCGGTGAGCTGAAAGTAAGGGAATTCTGAATAAGGCAACGAAATTAGAAGGGCCAGCACATGGCCGACTTTATGGAGAAAGAACAGACGGAACTCCAAATGCATACGGCAGGACTTACGCAACTTCAATACAGCTCCTATTGAAGAAGCGATTGAGCGAAACCAGGACTTCTTGGTTTTTGCCAGAGATCTGTCTGCCAGAAAGAGTAAACTGTCGTAGCTGAAGACCGAATGTGGCAGCATCGTTTCCGGAACACCTGAGATTTTGATTGAGATTTAGAGGTTCTATAGGCAGCTCTACACGTCATCGTTGGTATCCTGGACCTTAGTCTGAGGGAGATTAGAATGGTTCTCCGGCACCTTAAAAACGGTAAGTCCCCAGGGGAGGATGAAGCTTCCGAAAGCGGGTGCGAAACCGATGCTTAAAGTCCTCTAGAAACTCTTCAATTCCATTCTCAATAGTGGCAGTATTTGGGAGGCGTGGAGAAGAAGTACGGTGGTTTTGTTCTTCAAGAAAGGTGGCAGGGCTCACTTGAAGAGCTACAGACCGATTTTCCTTCTGAGCCGCGTCTACGTGGTGTTTTCGAGAGAGTCGTCGCGTGCGAGACGATTCGTAATTAACGAATCGTCTCGCACGCGACGACTTCCAGCCTCCCTAACAGGTCGGTTTCCGAAAAGGCTCTAACACCTTACATAACCTTCAGCAAATTGTAGAGAAGTTTGAAGAGTATAATCTGCAACTTTGGCTGGCGTATGTGGACTATGAGAAAACCCTTAATTTCGTTGAAATTTGGGCGGTGCTGCACTCCCTTCAGCAGTGCCAAGTCGTCTGTCGGTATATCGAAGTACTGAAGTGTTTGTACAGTAGGGTTACGATGGCTGTCCGTGTACCAGAGAGAGTCCGAGTAACCAGAGTACGAAAACTATCCAACTGCAGAAAGGGGTAGGACAAGGTGAAGTTATATCCTCGAAACTCTTCACCGAAGCTTTGGAAGGTGTTTTCAAGCTACTAGACTGGAAAGGATACGGTATGAACGTTAATGGCAAATACATCACTCAACTTCGATTTACTGACGATATAGTTCTTATGGCAGAATCGCTGGAGGACCTTAACGCTATGTTCCTCAATGACCTCAATAGGGTATCCCAACGGATAGGTCTTAAGATTAAACTAGACAAAAAAAAGTCATGTGTAATGTCCATGTCACACCAATGCCGGTGGTTGTTGGAAGCACTAAGCTCGAAGTTGTTGACGAGTATATTTACCTAGATCAAATAGTCAGACTAGGCAAGTCCAACTTCGTCCGAGAAGTCAATTGACGGATTCAATTCGGCTGGACAGCGTTCGGGAGATTTCGACGATTTTCTCGTCAGGCACACCTTAAAACTAGATTGTACAACCGTGCGTTTTGCTAGTGATGACCTATGGATCTGAGACGTGGTCGTTCACTTCTGGCTGTATGAGGAAGCTCAAAGTCGATCAACGAGCTATGTAGAGGGCTATGCTCGGAGTTTCTCTGCCTCATAAACTTAGGAATAAGGATATCCACAGAAAAATTAGAGTGACCGACATAGCCCAACGGATTAGTAGTGACGACGACGTAACTGAAGTGGCAACGGGCCGGCCATTTAGCTCGAAGAACCGAAGGGAAAGAAAGTTTCTTGAGAGGCAGTCTCCTAAAGACAGGCGAAGTGTAGGGCGTCCCCCACTAGATAGAGTGATCACCTGGTAACACAACCAGGAAGTCGATGAATGCAGGTGGTTCAGGACCGTGCTTTGTGGCATTTCTTGGGGGAGGCCTATTTTCAGCAGTGGACTTGTGAAGGGCTGATATGATAAATATACTACATATTATATTATATTTATTGACTAAAGTGGGTTTTCAAAGAATAACTTCTGGCTAATTAAGCACGGGGAGTAATAAACCACTATCCTACTACTCTCAATAATATTATAAATATAAAAAGGATATTTGAATGTTTGTGGGTCAATCTCGTAAAAAATACCTAACGGATTTATATATACATATCAAACCAGTATGGGACATAGGCCATTATTTGCATTGAAAGTTTTTGTCTATCCCAAATCACAATCTTTTTTATAATATAGTATAATAAAGATTGTGATTTGTAATCACAGTGCACTAAAATATTAAAGCCGCTAGTAAAGTGCTTTTAATTTAAAAAAGAACACTTAGATATAAATTTTTATTTAAAGCGTTAAAATTAATATAAGTGGCGTAAAGAACGCATTCAGCGTTCTCGTTATGGTTTTCGTCGATGAGTAGAAAATATCGTTTATAGTTAACGATTCACGCATCGTCACACAAATTTTCAGTCACAAGGGTGATTTAATATTTGGCCCAAAAAGCGTATATTAAATGTTTTACGTTTTGTCAAAAGTGTTTGTGACAAAGTTGGAAAATATGTATGTAAAATTAAATATATAAGAGTGACTACATTTGTTCTGTCTCAAATACAGAACAACAATATTGCCCAAACCCACAAGGGTTAAAAAATTGTAGGGAAGATTTGCCTTAATATTCACGCGTAGCAGGCTGATTGATGCCGATGTTTATACTGTTACGAGCTTGAGGTTCGTGACAATAAAAATTGCCGATAAAATTACCTAAATTAACACTTTAATTTACTTTACACAAATTAAAGTTAAAAACACTAATAATTAAACACACTAATTCACTTAATTCCGCTCCGAAGCTTCGCTTGTGTCGCCGAGTTCAACTCTGCCCCGATCGCATCTTGCAGCGCCTACTTATTTAAATTAGCAAAGAAATATCCAGAATGTTCAAGTAAACACGCGCAAGGTACCGAGCGTTCGAGTTTCGACTAGGCGCTGTCGGTTGAGTGATTTGTGATGTCATTTTCTCAATGCTCCCCTCGCTCACGTTCCTGACACTAGATGGCGCTAGTGTATCGTCGACTTGAGCGCGTAACACTGCCCCCTCCTAAGACATGCTCGTCCAGAGCATTATCGGCCCCATAATAACGCGCCAAGCGATTCACATGGACGATCTTAGGGGAGTCCCTCTTGCGCCTTTCTGTAACGGCTCCGCAATGTCAAGGGCTGTCCTATCCCGTGGTGCACCAACATTGTACAATTTCAGTGCTCCTCTACTACGTGTCCGAGGTCCCCGCACGGCCGCACAACTTGTACATGTACGACACCAATCCTCGACATCGTCACGATAATGGACCCAGTAAAACTGTTCTCGGACCTTCAGTAGAGTTCGTTTAACTCCCAGATGGACTCTTGAACGACCATTATGGCACAACTGTAGAACATTCGGCACTTTAGCTTTAGGGACAACCATTTGCAAACGACAGCTGTCTCTTCGACCATTGTCCCATTTACGGCACAGAACTCCATCCTGAATCAGCAAGCTGTCCCATTGGGCCCAATAGCTTTTTGTGGTTGAACTCATCGCTGAGACGTCCCTCCACTTGGGCTTGGTAGCACGGGCCTTCATCCATCCCAGAATCGGCTTGATGTCCGGATCTTCCTGCTGTGCATGTCGTAGGTTGTCCTTCCACCCGTTGCTGAGGTGGTCTGTCCTGAGCATCCTCACGGATACCACCTCCTTACTCTCTTGCCTACTACAATGGTTGCAATCTTCAGGACAAGGTCTTCTTGACAATGCATCTGCGTTGCCGTGAGATTTCCCGCTGCAGTGTCTGATAGTAAAGTCGTATTCCTGCTGCTGCTGGGCGGTGCTGTTAGCCGCACTTCCTTTCTGAGACCGTTCACCTTCCCTTCCTAGGGTGTGCTTAGGGCAGCTGGACCGAAGATGGCCCCTTTCCCCACAGCCATAGCACCTAGGGCTGTATCTTTTATTGTGGTCGCGAACAGTAACTGCTGTAACCTCCCTAGCGTGAGGTGAACGATGATCCTGTCGCCGCCAGGCAGTGCCGTTAGCTGCACTACCCTCTCGAGATCGATCAACTCTCCTTTCCACGCTTCGTTTAGGGCAGCTGGATCGAAGATGGCCCTTTTCCCCATAGCCATAGCACCTAGGGCTGTATCCTTTGCTGCGGTCACGGACTGTAGCTGCTGCAACCTCCCTGACGCGATGGGAACTATGATCCTGCCGCATGGCTTCCACCTCCAGTGCATGAGCCAAGGCGTTCTTAAGCGTCTCGTGGTGCCCGAGCCTCACAGCAGCTCTGACTTCCAGGTCGCGGATGCCGTCGATGAATGTCTGCACCAGGTTCCCTTCAATGAGCGCAGGTACAGACCGGTATGCTTTCCGCACCAGCTTCTCCACCTCTAGAGCCCACTGCTGCAGGTTTTCGTTGATGCGCTGCACACGATCTTTAAGCTGCGCACGAAAGACGTGTTCCAGGTGAGCGTCGCCATATCTCGCCTCCAATGCCTCAAGGAGTTGCTCATAAGTCACTTCCTCACCGAGGGCTTCCAGAACTGTTAGGGCCTGGTCACGCAGGCCTAGCGTGAGAGCAGTCATGGCCTGACTTTTATTCCAGCCGTTCGCCTTCATAACAGCCTCGAACTGGATTTTGTAGGCTGACCAGGAAGAGGTACCGTCGAACGGTGGCACCTTGAACCCACGTAGCGAAGGTGTTGTAGCTACTACGGGAGCTGTAGCTCCATCTCCAAGTTTGAGTTCGTCCAGTGATTTCTTCATGTCAGCCATTACGTTGTCAACCCGATTGTTTACTTGGTCGATTCGGGTTTCAGCTTTCTCGATTCGGTTTTCAGCTTTCGCGATTTGGGTTTCAGCTTCCGACAGGCGGTTGTCATGATGAGCAACCCTATCCTTCACCTCCTTTATCTCCTTCTCGAAGGTAGCGTGAAGGTCCTTCATGAGGAGCATCTGCTCTTCCAACCGATGGGCCTGTTCCTCCTGTCCGCCCCGCAGCTGCTCTTCCAATCGGCGGGCCTGTTCCTCCTGTCCGCCCCGCAGCTGCTCTTCCAATCGGCGGGCCTGTTCCTCCTGCTGCTCTTTCAACTGACTGGCCTGTTCCTCCTGTCCGCGCTTCAGCTCCTGCAGCATCACCATCAGAGCACCTAAGTCAGGTGCTGCAGATGTAGGAGCTACCGACGGGCCTGCAGCCGGTGGCTGGCCCTCCGAAGTCTGCGGCGTTGCACCACCAAATCTTCGTTGGTCCGTCTCCTGCTGGCGTTGACTTCGGGTACGGACACCCTCCGTTTCCTCCTTAGGTAAAATCGGCATGATTTTATCCCACTTCTGACACCAATTGTTACGAGCTTGAGGTTCGTGACAATAAAAATTGCCGATAAAATTACCTAAATTAACACTTTAATTTACTTTACACAAATTAAAGTTAAAAACACTAATAATTAAACACACTAATTCACTTAATTCCGCTCCGAAGCTTCGCTTGTGTCGCCGAGTTCAACTCTACCCCGATCGCATCTTGCAGCGCCTACTTATTTAAATTAGCAAAGAAATATCCAGAATGTTCAAGTAAACACGCGCAAGGTACCGAGCGTTCGAGTTTCGACTAGGCGCTGTCGGTTGAGTGATTTGTGATGTCATTTTCTCAATGCTCCCCTCGCTCTCGTTCCTGACACTAGATGGCGCTAGTGTATCGTCGACTTGAGCGCGTAACAATACCGTCATATGTTGAAAACCATAAGTTTTTCTGGAATTTTCCGTAGTCCCTCTTCCACATCCACGTAGGTAAGACTGCGACTCAGGAATCCCTTAGTTGTCGACATACCATGCATTCCAATCAAAGGGTTTGCTTCATCATTCTTAACGCATACAGCAAAGGAGTAGAATAGTTTACCAGTATCTGGCTTTCCATCCGATTACTTACGATGTGGGTGTTTTTAAGACAAGAGTGATTAGGCTTTTGCTAAGCTGAGTCAGTACGTTTTACCATCTTAGTTACTCACCACCACTTACCAGTAGATGGAATGGTAATCACGCACTGGCTTATAACAGTAAAAACTCTCTGATTGTCCAGGGTGCGCCGGACGTAAATATGGATTAATTACATCACGCAGAAAGGCTTCTTCTGTGCACTATATTATGGCTGATGTTTATTACATTACCTGGCTACCTGAGCAAATGCTATGATGATAATTTCTTATAGAAGTTAGTAACTAAGTATAAAGGACCAAAAGCTCACATACACTTCGGTAGTAAGGGAAACAGTGTAATCATAATCATCATAACGACAGCCCTTCAAAGGATCACTGCTGAACATAGCCCTCTCGAAGAAATGCTACAAAACAGGGTCATAAATTACATGAATCCATCCGACTTCCTACACGACTTAGAAAGTAGCCACTTCGTCTGTGGTTGACCGTCTTACACTTCACTTATCGGTAACCACGGCCATTCGAAAAACTTTCTTTCCAACCGATTGTCGATTCTTCCAGCTTTAAGGCACTTCAGCTAATTGATCCGCAAAAAAACAAGTTAGTAAAATATAAATAAAACATATGGAAGTATAAAAGAATATATAAGGTAACAAAAATGCACAGCGAAGACGTGGAAAATTTCCCATAAGCTTGATAAAAATATTAAAATCAGTAAAGGTAATATGCAATTGTGCTTGTTTTAGCAATAAACCAGCATAGTCTCGTCGCAGAGCTTAAAGTGGAACCGTTAGCTTTGTGTCTATACAAGTCCTTCCAGATAACTTCAATTTGAATGCACGTGATATTTGGTTATTGCGTTCGTATAACGTGCTTCGATTTGATCTGTGCATTTTGTTGCTGGATAATTTAGAGAAAGTTTACGTATTAACTAATCTTAAAAAATGTCTCGTTATTTTATTAGTTATCTTGGCAACTGCTATGACTTCTTTTTTGCCTGGAAATCCGTTTGAATAGGTATCATATCATACTCTTACCTATTTCTGTTGCTAACTAGCAGTAATGCACTGTTGTCTTCCAGTTTCGAGGTGCTATAGAGTCAGAATAATTATAGGCTGTGAGGTATTTCATCTTAGCATTTATCAGGTGACTCATATATAGCCTTTTTCGTTTAAAGTTGCCAGAAGGCGTCCATGGACTGCAGAAGCTACGTACCACTAGGTGGATTATAAATTCGCTTGTCACTTCAGTTTTATAAAAATATACAATAAGTAACAAAAAGTTGCTGTGACCTTTAGATATATTAGACGTGGCAAATGTAAGCTATTTAAATTTGTTTGGTATAAAAGAAGTAATTTTAAGGCTTTCTCTTTACAAAATGATTTCTTATTATTACGCGAACACTACACATTGAAATAATACTAGTTTTTACGGAATTTATCGCGTATATTTAACTTTTTAAACGAGTGCTGTAAAGCAGTACAGCAGGTACACGCTCGACTGTGGCCGGCTTCACTCGTTCACTGTGACATAGGCGCGGGTACCTGAAGCTTGTTGTCATGCAAAACTTGCTTGACATGGTGGAGCTCGGCAGCCAGGTGTTTACTGTCACAGATCCCTCGTGCTCTCTGAAACAAAGATTTACCCACGGTAGCTAACTGTGAAGGATGGTGGTGAGAATCACCGTTTAAATATCTATCTGTATGGGTCTTTTTTCTATACACAGTATGGCTCAAGGTGTTATCAGGATTCAGAATTACTGACACATCTAGAAAAGCTAAGGAACTGTTTGCTTCTAACTCCATTGTGAACTGAATTTTAGAATTTATAGAGTTAAGATGGTCTAAAAATGCAGTTACTTTATTTAAAGGTAGAATTGTGAAAGTGTCGTCTACGTACCGCTTGTAGAACCTTGGATTTATGGGAGAAGTAAGCAGGGCTTTCTCCTCAAAGTCTGTCATGAATATGTCGGCGACAATGGGAGATACAGGTGAGCCCATTGCCACACCATCTACTTGCTTGTAGAACTCCTCCTTCCACAATAGGTAGCCAGATGTAAGGCAGTGTCTGAGTAATACTGCATATTCTACGGGCATGTTGTTTTCTTTCAGCCTTCTAGTTACAATTGAGATGCAGGCTTCAACAGGTAAGCATGTAAACAATGACCGCACATCAAAACTGACCATAGTTTCATTGTCTACCAGATGTAGGTCTTTAATCTCGCTGACAAAATGGTAGGAATCCTTTATGTGTGCTCTTGTATGTCCCCTGAGCGGTGAGAGTATTTTCGATAAGTGTTGAGCCAATTCCTTCCACCGATTCCTTCCAAGGATGATTCGCGATGCTATTGAAATCAAAAAACATCCTAATTTCAATAGAGAAGATGGCTGGGTGCCACCATCTGCTTGGAATCCTATAATAAATAAAATTAAATCCCAACCCAAGCATACAACTGCAAGACTTCAAGATACCATAAGTTCATACTGTGTGGATCGGAACAAAAGTTAAATTTTAATCTATGGTAACCGCGGTTAACTATGAAAGCTGGACGTTGAACATCTCAGTCCCGCCCATGACCATGAGTGCTGTAAAGCGTTCGAAACGTCGGGTATTTAAAAAGTTAAATATACGCGATAAATTCCGAAAAACTAGTATTTTTTCTTTAAAATATTGATTCAAGGGGAATCTAAAACCGTGTTAGTGACGCTGATGTATTTAAGCCGTTTTACAGACGATAAAGCAATTAACTATTATGGACCTTCTTGAGTTTTAATGGGTATGATATTATAATCTTATGAAGATTATAATATCATACTCATTATATATATAGAAGAATTAGTTTGTTACTACCAGTTGTCAAAAGGTCTTTAATCGGATCAACCATTTTGTGGCGAATTAATGACCATTAAGCTTTTGCATAAATTCGAAAACGCCTTAAATTTATTATAAATAATATTTTTAAGGCTTTCTAGATAAGAAATATATTAGAGTGAAAAATACGTATTTTGTACGTGGTAGAGCTATGAGGCAGCCATATTATTGCTGTAGCACGAATGGGTCGGCTTAACTGGTGTAGGACCATGGTCTCACAGAATACCAGCGTAAAATATGAAAATGTCACCAGCATTAACAACTTCCCTGTCCGCAAAAATAACACAATAGTTAAACAATTGAAATGTTCATATATAACTCATGGGAGAGTGTAATGGTTAAGTTGTCATCATACGCTGGTATTCTGTGAGAGCGTAGTCCTACCCTGGGTGAGCCTTCGTGCTAAAACCATAATAAAGCTGTAGCGTGGCACTACCACTTGAAAAACGTCTAGCTAACGAGATGAGGGTCAATAAGAAGCTATTTTATTTATTTATTTATTTTATTCTTTATTGCATCCTTAACAAAAGAATACAAAGGATGGACTTAATGCCTTGAGGCATTCTCTACGAGTCAACCCCTGGAGTGGTGAGAATTTGACGTAGGTGTGGCAATATAGAATAAGATAACACAATACAAATGATAATTAACTACATAATATATACAAACTACTAATAAATAAACTATACATATATGAGCTATCCTTACATATATACAAATATATAAATAAATGGATATACATACAAGTAAACATATTTAAATACATACATATTTAGTATATACAAATGACTATGAATATATACGTCTGTTTGGCAATACATATTAAATAGATGCTATAAGATATGTTTTGGATTTGACACGCATAGAAAAAAATGGGGTGATGGATACCTTGTGTTACTCTATCCTAATACTATTTAGCGGTCAGCCGCTAAGTAGTCTACGGTGGCTGACCGCTAAGACTACTTAGCGGTCAGACGCCGTAGAGTCTACATCACCTGAGGATGCCTCGTGTAGAGGTGAAACACGTGTCGTATTATCGTCGATGGTGTGTCTTTCCTGGAATAGTGTTGTTGGAAGTAGTGGTGCCGGGAGTAGTGGTGTTGGGAGTAGTGGTGCTGGGACTAGTGGTGACGGAACTAGTGCACGCAATTGAGTATATACAATGTGCACGAAATTGAATATATATATATAGGGATGCATCGCTAGTAGTCTTATATATTTATTCTTATATAAATTATATATTTAAATATAAAATAAATATAAATAAGGTTTCTTAACATAATGTTTCTTTATTTGTTTATTTTTATTTTAATACTTCTTTGTCTAAATAACACGTATAGTTTGATATGAATGTATTTTAACCGTATTGACCATCCTTAAGGCAAACCCATTACATCAGAGCAATATAACGCGATAAACCTATAATATTATTTTTATAACTGCGGCAAATAACTCTAGTATTTAATTTTTTTTTCATTATCGATGCGATAAAAATCAGAGCAATTTAACACAATAATACTTATAAAAATAACTCTGGTATATAATTTTTTTTATTATCGATGCGCCTCTACTCTTCAAGCACATCACTATGGTGTATGTAGCAAGCACCCCTTAATGTGTTTCTGTAAATAATGACGTGAGTAGTTCCTTCACGCTTTTCGTTATTATTACGACGGTGTTAACAATACCACACTTGTATGTTTGTAATTTATGCAACATATAAATTAGTCTTGAACAAAGAACATAAATATTTTGAGAACAAATATATCATATTTTTATTTTTAACAAAGATTGTTAAAAATAAAAATATGATTTATAAGCGTTATTATTAGACATCATCAAGACAATTTTATGGCTTTTATTTTTGCGCCCAAAGCAAATATAGGCAACCCTCCGGAAAGCGGGGGAGGGAGGCGGTGAATGCTCATAGTTTACCACGCAGCCAGCTGCGTGGTTATGTGGAGACTTTTACCCACTAAACACCGCCTTTATGGATTGGCTTACGGATCTGACGAGAGATCTCTAAGCCGTATACGAACGCGACCCTCTTTGGCAGAAAAGAGGGCGCAAGCGGCGAAAAGCCGCTTAGAAGTGTGCCTAAGGCAGATTAAGGGATGTGTTATGTAAGCTCGGCCTGAGCCGCCAGGAGGCAGTTCAGGTCAGCCGAAAGCTTGTTGAGGGGGGGGGGGGGGCGAGAGAGAGTTTCTCGGTCTGCGCATACTATAGCGAGTGTGGATAGGAGCTGCATAGGCAGCTGTCTCACGAATGAAATGATTTGGGTGGGACTCTGAGGCTTTGAAAAATCTCTCAGAGAGTGATTTCAGAAACTGCTGGATTGTTGGGACCTCTAAGTCTCGGTGTAGGTCGGCATTACAGAAATAATAGGGCGAGTTAGTGGCCCTACGACAGAATAGATTTTGAACTATTTGAAGTTCATTTATAACTTTGGGTTTAGCATGTGCGAAAATGGGGACGCGTAGGTCATAACAGGTCGTATTTATTATTTATGATATTTTACTGTGTCTGCCCAACATGCTGTTGAGCCTACCCATCTATCTATCTATCCGGAGGGCTCTCGCCATCTGGTAGTACGCTGTGTGAGAGGGGGAGATTTTCTCCATGAGATTGCTCCTTTCGAGGTCTCTGAAGTCTTTGAGGTGGTAACGGAGTTTGCGTTGAAGGCGGTGGGCCGCGAGTCTATACTCGGGAGTGGGATAGCGTGCGGCTCTACGGAGGGCAGCTTTTTTGGCTTTGAGCAGGTTGCTAATATCTAGGGGAAGACTAGTTTTAGTAACCGGGACAACCTTTTCATTCTCTTTAAGAGAGGATGTTATAAGAGAGGTGAGATTTTCGACCGCGGTGTCTATTTTCCCCGTACTGTCGAGGACGGCGGAAGAGGGGGTTATGGGAGGGTTCGGAGAGTCCATAGCCGAGGCTAGAGACTTCTTGAAGCCCTTCCAGTTGGTGTAGGTTTTTGAAGTGGGAGTTGGAGGTGGCTGATGGCCAAGAAGGAGGGATACAGGACGGTGGTCGGATCCTTGATCATCGAGAGACTCGATTGCTCTAAGGTTAAGGGAGACTCCTTTAACTACAGCAAAGTCTAGCGTGTAAGGAGCGTAGTTAACGTTGTCGGGATAGTGGGTGACAGCGAGGGGGCTGTAGACAGTCAGGTCGAGAGACTGAGTGATATTGAGCAGCACCCTGCCACTACTAGTAGTAGTGCGGCAGGTCCACTCAGTATGCTTGGAGTTAAAATCTCCAAACATAATGACTGAGCTGCCTAATGCAAGGATGGCTTCGAAATCACTCTTAACGGGGAGGGTTCCGCTAGGGATATAGCAAGAGGCTATAATGATAGACTGGTGTCCAGTCATGGCTAATCTAGTGATAATGGCTTTCATACTGGTAAGCGTCGGAGTGGGGATGTGGGAGCAATGAAGGGACTTTTTTGTAATAAATGGCAGTACCGCCGCGGTTTGCGGTCGGGTCTGTCATTACGAAGAAGTGAATAATTTTTAATAGAGAGGCCTTTAGAGACCTTAGGGCTTAGGTGGGTCTCCTGAAGGAGGAGGAGGTCGGCTTCACGATCTCGAAGAAAGAGCCTAAGCTCTGGGAGGTTATTTCGCAAAAGCAAGGAGCAGCAAGACCAAGGAGACGGTCCTGAGGGGACTGAGCAGTGCGCAGTTTACGCGCAAGGATGGAGATTTCCCCTATATTGACCTTACTCATAGATAGATGTTAGACATTAAGCTTAGATCATCTACTATAAGGTCTACCTGTTTTTGTGGGGCGGCAGAGGGCCGCGGGATATTTGTTGCCTTTGGGAACCAAGGGTTTATTGGTAGCGGCGCAGGATGGGAGACCGGAAGGCTCATAAGGGGCCGAGGAGGGACCTGAGATGGCCGATAGGGGCCCTGAGGGAGCCGATAGATGCCCTGTGTGGGCTCAGATGAGCCCTGAGGGGGCTGTGGTAGGGGTTGGCCCTGACGGGGGCATGCGGCTTCCAAGAGCCGGGAAAGTTCGTTCATTGACCTGAGGTGGAGCTTTGTAGCTCAAAAGTGGGCGAGGAGCACGAGGGCAGCCTCTAAAGTTGGCCGGGTGGCCTGTTTGTCCGCATGCGGGTGGGGATTCGGCATTTTTGGGCCGAGAGCACTCTTTCGAGTGATGCGGTTCTAGGCACTTAACGCACCTGGGTAGGGCTGAGCAGTTTGCTGCCGCGTGCTCATAAAGTTGGCAGCGGTGGCACTGCACTGGGTAACCGCACTGATGTGGGGCTTCGACCCTTACAAGCGACAGGCCGCACACAGTGCGTACCTCGCGGAAGATGGCCTTCGCCTCCGGCGCATTGGTGAGAACGAGGAGGGCGAGGTTAAATCTCTCGCCTCTACTGCTGTGCATCTTGTGCACAGCCTCTATGGGGAAGCCTTGGGACTTAAGGTCTTCCAGAATGTTCTCGTTTGCGAGTTCATAAGGAACTCCGCGGACGACCGCCTTGATTTTCCTTTCTTCGGCGAGAGCGTATGTGTGATAGGACACTCGCTCGGCCGTGAAGAGACGGGTTATATTCCGGAAGTCTTCTATAGATGCCGGCATGATTTTGATGGCCTCGCCGACATTGGTGGCTTGGTCATATTTGAAACCCCTATCGTAGAGGGTTTTGGACAGCTGGTAAATTTCGGCTTGTCTCTGAGAAAGACAGGGGGCGGGACTTGGCTTTTAGTCAATTTGGGAGCGCAGCGGGTTGCTGGCTTGGCGGTGGTGTCTTGCGACTGAGAGGCGGCAGCGTTTGGGGCTGCGGAGGTAGGGGCAACGATGGGGGCTGCGGAGGCTGAGGCAGCGGCGGAGGGTGCGCGGGCGGCGGCGGCGGCGCCGGGGTGGGGGGAGTGCGGGAAGTCGCGGCGCGCTTCGGGCCGTGCTTGGATTTCACTAGCGTGAATTGGGCTGTATCGGTGACCGTTCCTTCGGAGTCGGATGACTCCGAGGAGCCGGTGGAGCTGTGGGCGGTCCTCTTCCGGGAGGAGGAGGTAACGGACGTGGTGTCCGAGTGCTCCATATCGGAGTTGGGGTACGCGGGCGAGTCGGTCTGCGGGGCAGCCGCTTGGGCCACGAGGAAAGACGCAACGGTGGGCGGGGGGACGCATGCCTTTGGGGAGCAATGAAATTAGGGACTTGGCTGATGGTGTTCTCGTCGACATCGTAGAATATGCCTTGGGTTTGGTAATACTGAGCGATCGCGGCCGAAATGACGCGTGCAAGACCATGTTTCATGTCTATGGTAGACATGTTGGTTTGAACAGGGGGTGGGGCTGGCGTTTGTTCAGAGAACACTTGCTCCAAGAAGAACGACGCCTTGTCCTCAAAAGGACAAGGAACGTTTTTTCCAGAACACTAACAATGTCCAGGTAACAATTTATAACAATAAACAATAACAATAATAGAAAAATAACAAGAAAAACAGTAACAGAATAGTAACAAAAGAAAAATAAAGGCACAGCGCGCTCAGACCTCCCCGCCGAAGCGAGAGGGCAAGAACGGTGCGAAAAACAAGTGACTCACCTACGGCGACTGCTCGGCCGGTGTGAGCCAAGGAAAGCGGGGCGCGCGGGCGAGAGGTTGCACTACCGTACGAGGACAAAGTGCGGACTGTATGCACTACCGCTCGGGAGCAGTGCGCAAACGGAACTGAATTTTATGGCGATAAACTTTACTCTTTATAGTATTTGGACGCGTAGTTTGAGAGACAATGAAAAATTCAAATAATTCAACATTCAGCTCGGCGCGCGAACGTCGCATAAACTCTAGCCGCCCGATGAGAACCGAGGGTAACCAGCAGTGAACACTTCTATGAGGGAGGTTAGTTCAATAATTTTAGCTAAAGAATTGGCAAAATAAATAGAGTAATTATATAACTTACATATCGCCATAGGTACGATATAGGGAAAAGTTACACTTTATCCACTCACCCACCTCCTCTAAGGTGAGCGTCACCCCCACGCGACCAAATCGCGGTATTTTTCAGTTTTAAAGAAAACAGTACACATACATGAAAATGAACAATAAGCGATATCGCTTTTGTATGTTTAAGAGGTTGATAGCAAATTTATCAAGGATTATTTCATACCGATACACTTTTTATATATCGTGTACGGTTTTCTTTAAAACTGGAAAAAACCGCGCTTTGGACGATGACCCGGGAGGGGGAAGGAGAGTGGACAAAATTTAACTTTGCTCCATAACATACATATGCCGAGATAACTAAAGCCGTCCAGGTAGCATCTGTAAATTAACTATTTATATTAAGGAATTTTCTAAAGACTTATTTAAAGTTTTTTTTAAATTTTCCCTACCTTGATTTTAAACAGAGCTGTACTCAAAATTAAAATAATTGAGAACATTTAATTTTATGAAACTTTTTTAAAATAGCTCATATTTGTTTGACTAGCTTTGAAATATAAAAGTAACATTTGAAGCGTAAACCGTAACCGTTACTATATGCTTTGACAGAAACCGTAATGGGAAATTTGAATGTGTTATTTTCTCTTTCGTTTTCAAATTGAATTTATATTTCTGTTGGGAATTTTGTTCGAAAACCTAGCAAATGGTATATACGTCAGTCAACACTCGAGGATCATTCTGTTTCGCCTCAAGATTGCCTTAGCTGTCTAAGGGAATAAATAAATCAAAGGACGGGTAACATATTACTTTTGTATAAACTTTTGTACTGCTTTCTATTTACTGGGCTTAGCGGTTCCATTAAACAGTATTAACTTATTTTATAGAAGACTGGACAAACAAGCATACGACTCACCTGATAGTAAGTGTCACCGGACACCCACAAGGGAATAATTGCAAGTGCGTTGCCGGCCTTTTAAAAAGGAGTAAGCTCATTTTTTGAGAATTCCACAAAGAAGTCATGCAAGGAAGTAAAATTCGAGTAAATTGCAGAGTAGTGGACCAACAAGCATCTAGATGACATGAATGGTAACGTAAATACGGTAAGTATCCTACAACTTACTGTTTGAGTTTTTTTATTTTGGGTATAATAATACTAGATTTTAGGGGGAATGAGTGTTTTAGTGTTCAGCAAAGCAGCAGACTTTGATATCCTGAAATAAATATATGATCTCTGATTTTCTCCTGTATTATGGGGGCAGTTTACAAACATACATTTCACAAAGACAAACATCCAGACCCTGTACAATTATTTGTAGTGCATACAAATACTTGTTCCGTGCGGAATTCAAATCCGCGGTTTTTAGCTCTGTAACTCATTGCTAAGCCACTGCGCCACGAAGCCGTCGAACAAAGATATAGAACCCCTTTTGAGAACTTTGTACTTAAAATGTCGCTGTAGTAATCGACCTGGCGTATTGAGACAATGGAATAATGTCTGTATATATGTAATTTTTACTCGAATATGTAACATTAAATCAAATTCTATATTACGTTGCTCGTAATTAGTTTCTCGTAGAACTAGTGTAAAACAAAAGCGCTTAATTATTTTCCGATACGGAAATAATTAAGCACAGTTGTTTCGAGTTTGCAATTTACTGAACATGTGCAAGAAAATAAAGCGACTGATGCTTGTTTAAATTATTGTCAAAACTATATAATGATGAATATAAAAGTGGTGTTATTCTTGTTAATTATCGCTTACACAATCTATTAGGTATCAATTATCCGAATTGTCTGTATATTTTTCATTTGCTAGTACTGGGGTATCATGTTAAACGTATACTTAAATAGTCCATGTGCCAATATTTGACAATTTTTCTTAAATTTGAAGTTTATTTTGTTAAGCGATAGTATTTTTATTTATTATTTCTGACTCTCTTATTTAAAGTAAATGTTCAAAATGGGCTCCATTATTGGTAATACATAGCCTAAAAATTTTTACATAAATTTTTTGAGCTTGCAGAATGATTCTTCTTTTTCTGGCCAGATTTTTAAATCTTCAATTGAGCCTGGGTCAGTTCAGACGTAATTGTTCAGTAGACGTGTATTCGTTTTTGTATACCAGATGATAAAATCCTTGGGTTTAAGGTCTGGGGACTTTGGAGGCCAGGCCATTGGCCCATCAAGGTATATCCATCGACGTGAAAATAGTTGATTAAAATATTCGCATTACAACATCGCATTGAAAGTACCTGCAGCTCCAAACAGCCAAGTTGACTTTCTCCAAATTTTAGGCCAAAAAAAATTCCTTCAATTATGCGACGCTGTATCTGGCTGATAAATCGGACCATTCTATCAGCTGTTTGTTGAATACTCCTGTCCATAAATTAACAGTAAACTGTTTTTGAAAATTGTGGAATTAACGTTGTCATCCTTGAGTACTAAGATGAAATGCCTTGTTTCCGGTAAAAAGGGTGTCCGGTTCTCAACACTCACCGAACACAGCAGCATTAAGCTGCTATTGTACGTTGGTATTCTATGAGAGCGACCTTCCAGATCGATCTGACTTATTCGTGCTTCAATCATGCTATAGCTGTAGCTTGGCTCTACCAAGTGTATGATTGGATGTAGGGACTTTCATTTAGGAACATGTCGTGCACTCCCTATAGTGCAGTTTTTGCTCTCGTCTTCTTTCTACGTCATCCTCTTCTTAAAAGACTTCCTACATAAAATATATTCAAGTCCCAAAACTTTTTTACTTTATTAAAATTATATCAATTTATTCAATTTAATTGAAAACTTTTAACATGTCACCTCGCTATGAAGCTAATATTGACATATACAAAGTGTGACCTACCAAAGTGCTACTTAAAGCAACTGCTGTTGTTCTGAGTGCCCGTTCAGATCTTAAGGCTTTTATCGGCCTAGGTGACAACTGCGAACGTCGGCGTCGTTTGTACCGAACTTGGCCCCTTTTCGCATTTATTGTTTTGACGGGATCTCGTATTTACGTCTAACTGCTTATTGTGTTTTTTGAATGTTTTATTACGTAATGTCATCACTTTGAAATTTGTTTAATCCCTTTATTTAAATAATTTCGAGAATGATTTCTAACAAGTATGTATATTCCTTTATTTAAATAATACATAAAGTGTTAAGTGCGGAAGTCTCTTATCCTCACTGAATAGTTTCGTTTTGTTTTGTTACCGGCTGTATGTAGAAGCACGTAATGGAGCTTAAGTTGTTATGTGGTAAGCTTCATGCTTAATTCCAGTATTATGTTTGTTAACGTTGTATTTATTACATTCTCACGTACACATGTCTCACATAATACATAATGTTTAAAGATGAAAACATTATAAGCTTTCTGAAACCTCATGATATTATATTTGTAGGTACCCTTAACTGTGATATGACTATGTATGGATGTCTAATATTCTATGTCATCCCGTGGGCATCACTATGAGGCGATAGTGAGAAGCTGAATTACGAGATAGGCAGCAGTATCTTCCTGATAAACGCGTGCCAAGCGTGGCAGATATGGCAAAATCCCTTCTTTAAGGCAATTTTCGATGCAGATCTAGATTGAGCTGTTGGATGAATAATGCATACTTGGAATAATAATACTGGAGAGTTTACATTACTATTGTAACTATTTCGACTACTATAACCGGTTTTGGATAAAGCAGTTATTTGAAAAAAGTTGAGATTCATAAATATCAATGGCGAGTACATCATTTACCTTTGATTGATTGATTTGAGAACCTAAGCAATATGCTCAATGACATCAATAGTGTCTCCCGACAGATAGGTCTTAAGATGAACTTGGACAAAACAAAGGTCATGTGTAATGTCCATGTCACACATATTCCAGTAGTTGTTTGGAGCAGTAATCTCGAAGTTGTTGACGAGTACGTTTATTTGGAATAAATAGTCTGACTAGGTAAGTCCAACTTCGACCTAGAAGTCAATCGACGGATTTAACTCGGCTGGGAATCGTTCAAGTAATTACGACACATCTTCTAGTCAGGTATACCTCAATATTTAAAAACGAGATTATGCTACCAGTGCGTGTTGCCAGTGATGACTTATGGATCTGAGACGTGGTCTTTCACTGCTGGCCGTATGAGGACGCTCAAGGTTGCTCAGCAAGCTATGGAGAAGGCTATGCGCGGAATTTACCTGCGTGATAGACTCAGAAAAGAGGATATCCGTAGTAAAACCAGAGTGACCGACATAGCCCAGCGGAGTAATAAGCTGAAGTGGTAATGGCTATATAGATCTAAGAATCGACAACCGATGGCGAAGAAAGGTTTTCGAGGGGCGGCCTCAGGTAGGTAAAGTCTTGGGCCCACTAGATGAGTTGATGATCTGGTATAACATGCAGGAAGTCGATGGATGCTGATGGCTCAGGACCAGTGCATTGCGGCCTTCCTTACGGGAGGCCTATGTTCAGCAGTGGACTTGTTAAGGGCTGTAATGAGGATATATATATATATATATATATGGCAAGTGTAGGGCGATCCCACACTGGATGTAGTGATTACTTAGTATCTTACCAGTTCATCATTGGAGGTTGCCGCTCGACAACCATTCTTCCTCATTAACTGTCGGTCAGTTCTACCGGTTATATGGTCCGCCCATTGTCACATCTACTAAACAGTTTGACTATATTGGTTACCCTGATCCTACTGCGGATATCTTCATTTCTAAGTTGATCACGCAAAGAAACTCCAAGCATAGTCCTCTCTATAGCTCGATGAGCATTCTCTACTTTACTCATACTGCCGGAATTTAAGAATTCAGATCCATATGTCATCACAGGCCAGGTTGGTCACGTACTTTTAAATTTATAGTAAGCGCTTTACCCTTAGGTACATGTCCTCTGTACAAGGGCCTTTTTATATTTTATTTTTATTCTGGCTAATACACTCCTATTGATATTTGGTGATATGATTGGCATTAGACTAATTTATCATTGTCTTTATTGTCTATATTGTCGAAAATATTCTTTTATGCTCCGTGTCATATATTTTGGAGTATTGCCAACCTAATGTAATGTGATGTAACCAATGTTACGGCCCTGACTTACCCTTACAAAAGCCGATTGAACTAGGGTTTATCAGTAGTCGAACTCGACGAGTAACAGAGGGGAGGGTACAATGACCTTTAGATGATTAAATTATAACGGCTAACAAAGAAGCAAGCACCACTTACCGATTGCGGAGGTAGGGTTGACTACGAGGTACCTGTCAGTTGGGAAGTGATGTGCATGTAAGTAGTGTTTAGTAATGTGTACAATGTGTAACCTGACATCCCCGCTGATGCTGGACTGCAGATCTCAAGGCGCTGCCTCTCTCCAAATGTGGGATCCCTCCAGGGGGGCGTTCAGCAATTGAAACTTCTGGTTCTATTTTCACATTTTCACACACAATGTTAATTTATCAGCTTTATTGTACATTTAATTAACTTGAATTCAACCAAATCAACGTTAATCGACATTAAAACAAGTGACGGTTGGTCAAAGTTCAAGGTCCCAGATTCACTCGACAAAGTAAAGTCTTATTACGCTGTCAACCGACGCACTAATAACTCGTCGATGCAATTAACTGCATAAAAGTTCCTTTAATCACTCCAGACTCCAAGTATGCATCTTGGCAAGTAACACGTTCAAAACAGACAACTAAATTCGAGGGGGTCTAATTAAACCCAAATGTTCAGTAGTAATTCAAAATGGCACGCACAATTAACACAAGCTTTAGGCCTACAAGTCCAAACACCAGCCACGCGCAATCGTATACCAGTCACAAACAATACTTAAAAACGTTACAACAATAATTATATGATTCTGGCCTCGTTATCACGAAAACAAATTAAGATAACACTGTAAGAGGCTCGCGACGTATAATCTCTAAATTGACCCGGGCGTCTCGCAAATAGTAACCTCAAGAATAAGCCTTGTTGTCACGTATATTAACGACAAAATACAACACATGGAGGCCGTCTTTTTGACGGAAACTATTATGTAACGCCCGACGTCTAGCCGGCGCGGTGTCACCGCTTAAGGAAGCCGGCCGACTGGGGCCGCTTGCTGTGCGCGTACGACACAGCAAGTCCCCGCCTCCCGCGCAACGCTAACCATTTCCTCACCCTGCTCGAGATTATCGTGATGATAGATAATCGTGCGTGAACAAACCCCCGTCTCGGACATAAGGACCTATGTCCGCGAGTAAATTGGCAACCGGGATAAGGTCGCGACGGCACGTTGCAAGATCGAATCTCCAACCAAAACCTCGGCCACTAACGCGACCCAGCCAGAAATCACCGCCCCAGCGTGGGCAAGCCGGAGAGTCAAATTGCCCTGCTTGCTTGCACCTGGATGCCCTCCCTGGACATCACAGCACCTAAATAAGTCCTGTTACTGGACATTCGACAATCTCTTTCAAACATATATCCGTACCCCTACAATTCGTTCCGCAATCCGACCGGATCCGGTTCGGCAAACCGCGACGCGATACGAAGCGGCCTAGCGTGGCCACAAAGGCTTCAGTACTGAGAGCACTTACAAGTTTTAAGTGAACGGTCTTAGTGGCGAGGCACACGAAAACGCACAGATAGGCCTTATGTGAATGCGCGTTAAGTAGGTTGGAGGACTTGACGAGGAAGGGACCAGCAAAGTCGGTTTCGACTACAGCGAATGGTTGGATGGCCCTGACGTGGTCGGGTGGTAAGTCACTCATCATCGGCTGCGGTATGGTGGCCCTCAATCTACAACAAGGTATGTTCCCAAAAATGACGCTCCGAATAGTGCGTCGACAAGCTAAAATCCAAAACTCCCGCTGCAAATTAGCCACATTCTGAACATGATGGTGAGTTACCAGCAACCGAAGCACAATAATAAAGCGCAATAAAAAAAAGAACAAAAACAAAAAACAAAAGGGACACATTTTAAGAGCTACATCGTAAAAATGTAAAATGTCACAAACTCCAGTAAGCTCGACTAACAATCTTTCAAGATATCCGATTTCTATTCATACTTCTACTCGCCCCGGTGTACGCGCACAATTAATCTATATCCAACATGAAGCGATCTCCTCTCGGGTCACACATTCTTAGCGTTTCAAAACTCAAAAGGGTCTCTTGTCACTTAAAGCACGAGAGATAATCAATAAGAGGCGTTTGTCACGCGGCCGAGCGCTTGCACATAACCGTCATATTTTAAGAGTAGCTTTTCCGAACATGCAGTTTTACGCTTGTGCTTCATCCAAGCCTCAAAGCATCAATACTCAAACTACTATGCAAAACTTGAGGCAAACTATAACAAACTTATTGCCCGATGCGCATTGATCAAAACAGATAAATTAAGCAAAACGATAAACATAGAGGATAATCATATCCCCTTTTTCCAAAATAAATATCTTCGACAATGCCAAAAAAATGTGAAAACAAAAGGAGGATTAATTTTTATTTCCTTCGGCACAAATAGTTACTCAATTTAAATTTTCTTTTCAACAAAGCAAACCTAATGATCAAATACATTTACAAAAACACATTTACACGTATTCAAAAAGTATTTCGAATTCAACTTTTTACTCACAACCACTACAACTACGCAACATTTCACGGAAAAACCAAAGCAGTTTTTTTTCTAAGCATTCGAAGCTCCAGGTGAACTCTAGTCTCCCCACCAACCAAATGGATGCCACACCGCATTTGAACCCGAATCCAATAGAGCGCGAACAGATAAACAGTCGCCACTCGGGTTGTACGCCCCCACTGAGGCCGTCGGCAATAGAACAGTTTGACAAGTGGTTTGTTGACGGCTCAGTGGATCAGTGGTGGCGGCCGCGGTGGGTGCTAGGGCGGCAGCTACCTAGTTGGAGCTGCCTCCATCGAACCGGCACTCGAATCGGGGGCACAGTAGCCCGCAGGCGAGCGCCGAGCGTCGCCCGACAGGGGGCGGGACTGAGCGCCCCCGCCCGTGGGAGTCGAGGGCCCGGCAGAGCCCCGAGAGGAAGCGCCGGTCGCACCCAGGCACAAAACGGCAACGTGATTGCCCTGGCAGTGCGATGGCATCACTACTAAATACAATTACCATCAAATTAAATTCAATACAAATTACTACAAATAAAAATTACTATTTATCAAATTAAATACAAATACAAGTACACACTACAGTCGGTCAACAAAGATGCCACGCTCGGGCGACTGACCCTTCGGCAATTAATCTACCATAATTATCTAATAACGATAATACGATAATGATACGATTATGTGATAACGATAATTATCCACCTTATCCGACGCGTGACGATACCTAAACCTAAACTACACTCCCGCTTGTGCAGCCTAGAGGGCGTGGTCTCTAATTCAATCACGCTCTGCTACCAGAATGTTACGGCCCTGAGGTACCCTGACAAAAGCCGATTGAACTAGGACCCATAAGTAGTCCGACTCGACGAGTAACAGAGGGGAGGGTCAAATGACCTTTGGATGATTAAATTATAACGGCTAACAGAGAAGCAAGCACCACCTATCGATTGCGGAGGTAGGGTTGATCTGTCAGGTGGGAAGTGACGTGCATATAAGTAGTGTTTAGTAATGTGTACAATGTGTAACCTGACATCCCCGCTGATCCTGGACTGCAGATCCCAAGGCGCTGCCTCTCTCCAAATGTGGGATCCCTCCAGGGTTTGTTCTTTTGTGTTTTTTTGGTTTTTTTGGTGAATTGGTGAACGCCCACCAATTGAAACTTCTGGTTCTATTTTTACTATGTTAATTTATCAGCTTTATTGTACATTTAATTAACTTCAATTCAACCAAATCAACGTTAATCGACATTAAAACAAGTGACACGCTGCAAAACTTAAGGACGGTTGGTCAAAGTTTAAGGTCCCATGTTCACTCGACAAAGTAAAGTCTTATCACGCTATCAACCGACGCACTAATAACTCGTCGATGCAATTAACTGCATAAAAGTTCCTTTAATCACTCCAGACTCCAAGTAGGCCTCTTGTCACGTAACACGTCAAAACAGACAACTAAATTCGAGGCAGTCTAATTAGACCCAAATGTTCAATAATAATTCAAAATGGCGCGCGCAATTAACACAAACACCGGCCACGCACAACCGTATACCAGTCACAAACAATACTTAAAACGGTTACAACAACAATTATAAGAGAACGTGTGAAGCCAGCCACAGTCGAGCGTGTACCTGCTGTACTGCCCTGCCCTGTATATGTTAGAAGAGTCACTGACAAGATTGGCTACATCTTGAAGCGCGCTTCCATCAAAACATATTTCAAGCCGCCGAAGAAGATTGGTCAGTTTTTACCATCATTCAAGTGTAACGTCCCTCTGCAAGATGCAGGAGTGTACAAGCTTGATTGTGAATGTGGTCTCTCCTACATAGGACAAACTAAAAGATCAATTAAAACCCGCGTTAAAGAACATATAGCTGATGTGAAGAATCGACGCTCCGGGAAGTCTGCAGTCTGTGAACACGTACAGGATCGCCCCCCGTAACTACATCAGATTTGATAGACCACAAATCCTCGCTAAAGAACACCGATTCCTTCCAAGGATGATTGGCGAGGCTATTGAAACCAAAAAATATCCTAATTTCAATAGAGAAGATGGCTGGGTGCTACCATCTGCTTGGGATCCTATAATAAATAAAATTAAATCCCTACCCAAGCATACAACTGCAAGACTTCATGATACCATAAGTTCATACTGTGTAGATCGGAACAAAAGTTAAATTTTAATCTATGGTAACCGCGGTTAACTATGACATCTGGACGTTGAACATCTCAGTCCTTCCCGTGACCATGGGTGTTGTAAAGCTCTCGAAACGTTGGGTATTTAAAAAGATAATTTATACGCGATAAATTCCGCAAAAACTAGTATTATTTCAATGTGTAGTGTTCGCGTAAATATAAGAAATCATTAAAAAATTATATGATTCCTGCCTCGTTATCACGAAAACAAATTAAGATAACATTGTAAGAGGCTCGCGACGTATAAATTGTATCTCTAAATTGACCCGGGCTTCTCGCAAATAATAACCTCAAAAATAAGCCACAACAGAATAAGTGACAACGAGTCACGTATATTAACGACAAAATACAACACATGGAGGCCGCCTTTTCGACGCAAACTATTGTGTAACTCCCGACGTCTAACCGGCGCGGTGTCACCGCTCAAGGAAGCCAGCCGACTGAGGCCGCTTGCTGTGCGCGTACGACACAGCAAGCCCCCGCCTCCCGCGCAACGCTAACCGTTTCCTCATCCCACACGAGATTATCGTGATGACAGAAGTAGAAGTTTTCAATTGGTGAACGCGCTCCTGGATGGATCCCACATTGGAGAAAGGCAGCGCCTTGGGATTTGCAGTCCAGGATCAGCAGGGATGTCAGGTTACACATTGTACACATTACTGCACACTACTTACATGTACATCACTTATCACCTGACAGGTACCCCGTGGTCAACCCTATCTCCGCAATCGGTAAGTCGTGCTTGATTCTTTGTCAGCTGTTTTTGGAATCGTTACCATAGGCCGTTGGGCTCCGCCCTTCGTTGCTCGTCGAGGAGACCACTCATGGGCCCTGGTCCCGTCGCATATCGTGGTCTATCCCTAAAAATCTCATAATATTTTTGGGCCTAATTAACATTGTCGTAAAGCTTCTTAACTTCCATATGTATAATCTCATTACTCTTGAAATTAAATCAACTAGTGTTATCTAGAATCATAAATACTATTTACTTTTTTTTAAAATTAAATAAAAATATTAAAATGCACCTTTTTACATTCTATTAACGATAGAACTAAATTTATAATTATTGAACCTAACACTGTTTTCTTTCTAACACAGTTTTATTTGACTTATATGAGAGCAATAATTTATTATGTCCGTTACTTAACTTTATATATATATCATAATCATAATCATAAACACTCACGCCTGTCACCCAGAGGCAGAGACTACGGACTTCCATTTGGCACGATCCTGACATACCTCTTTCGCCTCCTTTACATCCATATATCTACGCATACATGCTCGTCGGTTAAGGGTACTTCTAACGTGGCCCATTTTCAAAATATCGCCAATTTGGTCGATAAACTTTTTCCTAGGGCGTCCCTTCCCGACTCGGCCATTCACATCTGCCATATAAATTTGCTTTGTCACTCTTTCCTCATTCATTCTTTCTACGTGACCAAACCACCGAAGCATTCCTTTCTTAATCCTGGTCACAACATCATCTTGCATACCACATTTATCTCTTATCACGCAATTTCTCACCCTGTCATTCAGATTACACCCCAGCATATTCCTTAAAGACCGCATTTCTACAGCATTTATTCTACTTTCGTGCTTCTTCTGCCACACCCAGCTTTCACTACCATACATTAAAGTAGGGACTAACACAGCGTTATGAATTACCATACGTGCCTGTTTTGACAAATTCTGGTTCTTCATAATAGAGTGTAGTGCCCCATTCACTCTATTCCCTGCATTTACTCGTCGTTCTATATCCCTATCATATCTACCATCCCTGCTAAATACACATCCCAAATACACAAACTCATCCACTTGCTCAATCAACTCTCCTTCTATTGTTATTTCACATACCGTTTTGCTTTCTTCTCTTTCAAAAACCATCACTTTCGTCTTACTTGCGTTCAATTTCATTCCCCTTTCTTTTAATTCCCAGTTCATTAATGTAACCATCATTTGCAACTCTGCCGCCGATGACGCAAGTATGACTTGATCATCGGCATACAAAAGGCATTTGACGGTTAACTCGCCCATTCTTAACCCACATTCTTCATCTTTCAAATTTTCCAAACAGCTGTCCATAAATAGGTTGAACAGCCAAGGGGAAGCCACACAGCCCTGTCTGACACCTTTTTGGATGCCAAACCAGTCCGAGTAGACCCCATTGATCCTGACACAAGCACTAGAGTCCCTATAAAGAGACCTTAATGCCTGTATCAAACCAGCGCTCAACCCATATGAGTTCAGTGTTTGCCATAACACATTCCTGTCCACTCTGTCATAAGCCTTTTCCAAGTCCATGAACGCACAAAAAACTTTCTGGTTTTTGGCCAAAAACTTCTCCGCAATCATGCGCATGGAAAAGACTTGATCTGTACACCCCATTCCCTTTCTAAAACCCGCTTGCACATCCCAAATTTTTCCATCAGTTTCTTTCATAACTCTTTCAATTAACACCTTAGCATACAGTTTACCCACAATACTAAGCAAGCTGATACCGCGGTAGTTTTTGCAGTCCTGCTGTGACCCTTTTCCTTTATATATTGGTACTATAACTGCTTTACACCAGTCATCCGGTACCCGTTTTAATTCCCAACATAAATTAAACAAGGTGTACAGCAGGCGTGCCACCACTCCCTCTCCAGCCCTTAGCATCTCGAGTGATACTCTATCATATCCAGCTGCCTTACCTGCTTTCATGCTTTTCATTGCTTTCATTATTTCATCTACACTTATCTCCATACCCCTTTCCACTTCTTTCGGAATTTCTAGTTCATTTAATTCATACGACTCTTCACTCATAAACACGCTTTCAAAGTATTCCTTCCATCTGTTTAAATTCGAAACTTCATCATTCAGAATACATCCATTCTCGTCTCTTATAGCATTTATTATAGGCTGTTTTGTATTTCCCCTGGCAGTTCTTACGAGTTTCCAGAACATTTTTATGTTAGCCTGGAAATTATCAGATATCCTTCTATCATTCTTATCCGTTCTTTCTTTCTTTTTCCTTTCAACAACTTCTTTTACTCTCTTATTTAGACGTCTAAATTCTGCCTTTTTTCTTTCAATCTCATCATTCATACCAGAAGAATTATCAGCTTTGGTTGCTAGTAAATCTAACCATGCTTTCTTCTTTGATTCAACTTCCACCCGTACCTCATCATCCCACCATAACGTATTACTTTTCCTTTCATTTGTTCTCTTACTTACACCGCATACTTCGGTGGCGGTATCCACCAAACCTTTCTTAATATTATATATTCTTAATATTATATTCTGAGCATTCTGAGCTTTCTTAATATTATATTCTGAGCATTCCTCGACGTTTTTCTTTTATTTCCTCTCGTAAACGTCGTAGTAAGGTGCAGTAGTAATCAGAGTTTATAGTCTGACCCCTTTCAAGATAATCAATCATAATCACATCTTTCGAGTCCCAGAATACTGAAGCCATCACCTTATTTGCCGACAAAATCGACTTAGCCTTTTTAGGGGTGGTGAACCAGGTCTTCTCCACTGTTTTGATTGTTGTTTTGTTTCCGGTGTACAGTAATGAACCCATGTTTCGTCCATAGTAACAAAACGATTCAAAAAATCATCTGCATCGGCTTCAAATAACTCCAAACAGTCGCGTGAAATAGTCAATCGCGTCCTTTTTTGTTCAACTGAAGGCAGTCGCGGAACCCACCTCGCAGACACCTTGTGGAAACCCAACTCGTTGACAATGATGTTTTGAGTTCGTTCATAAGAGATGCCTATAATCTCGGCTATCTCTCTAATTTTTAATCTGCAGTCTCCCATTATTAAATCAAGTACTTTTTTTTTAATATTTTCGTCAGTAGTTGACGTCGAAGGCCTTCCAGAGCGGGGTTCATCTTTCACACTCTCTCTACCACGCTTAAATTCTGCTATCCATTTTTTGACGGATGAATATGACAGAGCACAATCGCCTAATGTACTGACCATGTCATCATGGATGGCTTTTGGTGATAGCCCCTTCTTATGGAGGTACTTAATGACGGCACGCTGCTCGATTTGCTCTATTCGCGGAAATTATGTCCGATTACTTTGTTAATAAATTTATAAAATCACAACTAATTATCGCACACGTTTCGAACTTCACACAATGAACTAGTCTGAACTGAACTAAATAATGTGGGTAGATTTGATTTTTAGAATTGAATGGATCTGTGTTAGGCCGAGTACTTTTCAATCCACCCAGGTATTGTTTATTTTTTTTCGGCACCACTTGGAATGAATGCAGCGCTTCATCTATTTTTATTTGATGGTTTAAGTTCTCTCAATACTGAGAGGGTTTTGAAGCAGTTGTCGCCCCGATAACCCGCTATCAGTCGCTGTATTTACATTCCTTCATGATGTTTTTCTTCAGCGTCTAGCACTTGCTAAACCTATCATATTTTATTACCCACCTGTTATATATTTTTTAAAGAAGTAAAGATGTCAAACGTATGTCATCTTGTGGGATCTGTCACCCATATATATGTATATCTCCTATTAAGTATAAAATTCCAATGCTTGTCGCCTAAGGACTTGGAGGACATGGAATGCATCTCTACCAATTAAAGAGGTCTCCTGTACTAGTTACTCATCGTAAAAACCATAGCAGCATTATGCTGTTACTAGTATTCTGTATAAATTGGATATTTAAGAGTAGTTTTTATCTAATAATGTCCTCTATACCGAATTTCGGCCACGGAGGTCAGTCTCAATGGGTAATCTCCGCCATCTGTGCAGGACTGGATTATAGTGGTTGAGTGAATGCGCAAGCACAGGTGCAATTTCATGTCTTACTTTCAATGTCCGATGGGACGGCAATCCGATACGAATGTCGATCAAAAAGACGAGAGACTACGAAAAGAGATCAGGAGACCAATGGCTTTTCGTGCTTTCCGTGACACTGGAGTACCGAAATACTGTCAACTTACTGATTGCTACTCCCTAAAAACCCCACTATTTATTTAATAAAAACCCCACATTATCGCCACAATTATATTAAAGATTAATACGTTGAGTTTTCTTTGGCGAGCCTAATAAGGCGAGGCGAAATTTTACTTAATAGTGTTGCGCGCTGATGAAGTGTATGTCATGTACCCGGCACTAGCGCCATCTGTGTCGGGTAACGGAGCGAGGAGAGCTTTCCAGAGAATGACATCACTAATCTTTCAACCGACAGCACCATCTAGTATCGACACGAAGAACTAAGCTTCTAGAAGCCCGACACTCGAACTTTCGGCGCCTAGTCAATTGGCGCGCGTATTTACTTGAATATTCTGGATGTTTCGGTGATAATGTGTATTTAAAGGCGCTGCAAGATGCGAGCGGGGAAGTATTGAATTTGGCGAGACAAGCGAAGCTTCGGAGCGGAATAAAGTGAATCAGTGTGATTAATTATTAGTGTTTTAAGTTTAATTAGTGTAAAGTGAACTAAATAATTAATTTTGGTAATTCTATCTGCAGTTTTTATTGTCACGAACCTCAAGCTCGTAACAATAGGTTAAAACAAACAATAACGATTAAAATTTAGGAAAAAAACTCTCAATAAAATGCAAAAAACGTGACAAATATTTTAGTTGGAATTGCCTCTTATTATTGTATCATATTACGCATAATAATAGCAGCAGTATTGAAATTTATTATTATGAACTAGATTAAAATATTTCATCTTATTTGTTAAAACGTATATGTGAAAAATCATTTGTGTATATTATTTTATTTTGCCTACCTTTTTTGCATATCTATGGCACATTAACTTCTGAATGATATACCTAAGTTACATAACTCGCCTCTTATAATAAATATTGAAAAGGTACTTAAATTTTCGGTGTTCACTTATTATTGACTACAAGAAATAGTTTGATCTGCTTCATTAAATACAAGCAATGGTCATTTTACTTTAAAGCAAAGTTATAAATTCAATTTTAAACAACAACTTAGTGACGGCTGAGTGTAACCGCAGAGCAGTTCGAAGTAAGAACGGTTGTTTATGAAGAGGCGTCGTAAAATAAAGCTGGTGCGTTTGGAGGAAATTTGTATTTTGTACTACATTGTCCACACAGGTTACAATTAAATGTTTATTGCACGTGACAGTGTTGTGTTAAATTAAATTGATATAAAATTGAATTTCTCGACATAAGATATTAAAATTTTGATTGAAAACGGCCATAATAATAATAGTTGAACATATAAAATTATCGTACGTTTGCTTTTAGTTACAGTTGCAGCCTTTCTAAAGTCTACTGCTGAACATTGGCCTTGTCTATTAATTGCGCCATAATAATTCACAGTTAGTGGGGTTTTTAGCCAGTAGCAGTCAGTAAGTTGACAGTATTTCGGTACTCTAGTGTCACGGAAAGCACGAAAAGCCATTGGTCTCCTGATCTCTTTTCGTAGTCTCTCGTCTTTTTGATCGACCTTCGTATCGGATTGCGATATAAAAATACTGTTATTTAAAAATTCAAGTTATGCTATCAAACTTTCTTACATTTTCTTTAACCATTCCATAGCAGTAGGCTACTTTAAGTTCGTGGTCCGCACCATACCATTAGGCTACTGATGCTTTGTTTTTTTATAAATATAAAAATAAATGTTTCTTTGTTTGTCTCGTATGCGTTCAGGCATTCGGTTCATTTATCTGTTTATAGTTTTACTGAGTAGTTGTGCTGACTTACCATGTGAGTGATGGCAAAAGAAAGCATCGCGATGAAACTTGTTTTTATGCAACTTGCAAATATGTTGTCTGTTAAAACAAAATGTTTTCTAAAAGACGAAATTGAACGTTTGTCTCTGCTGTATGTTATTCAATTCAGTAAGCGTAACAACAGATACCGTCTGTTTCAGAAGCAGACTTGCGTGGTCACGTTGTGTGGCTTAAAACGGAACGTGGTTTGCTTTGAACCTGTCCTTTATAGTAAATTTATCTTTGAACGTACATATGATTGAATATGTCGTATTGGTTCAGACACAGAC
This sequence comes from Parnassius apollo, assembly GCA_907164705.1. Taxonomy (NCBI): domain Eukaryota; kingdom Metazoa; phylum Arthropoda; class Insecta; order Lepidoptera; family Papilionidae; genus Parnassius; species Parnassius apollo. The sequence goes on along the minus strand of CAJQZP010000081.1, from coordinate 6,953,041 downwards.
GAAAGTCGTGTGCTTCATTTTACAATATACATCTATTTTAATTGTACTTTTTTTTAACAAGTTAAACTGTAAACTAGTGGGCTTTGAATCCACTCAGTAAGTATACGTTGTTGTCTATATACTACATCTATCTCCGATTAAGAATCAAAATGCTAACGATTGAAAAAGACTCAGGTTCTTGTTACTTACCATACGAAAAACATTAGTATTGTAAAGCTATTCTACAATAGCATACTGTGAGAGCATGGTCTTTTCCTAATCATCAGTTCATACCATCAATTACAGCCTATAAAAGTTCACTGCTGGACATAGACCTTCCCCATAGATTGCCTCATAGAGGGGATTTTGCTATAGTTGCCACGCTTGGCAGGCGGGTTGGTGACCACAGTTATTTTTTTTCAGTTGTTATCAAGAAGGTGCGGCTGCCCATTTCCTGTCCCAATTTCCCTCTGCCACCCTTTACGACACGCGCGTGGCGATATGGGTTAGTGAATATTCTTAAGCCCCACTACATGGTACACAACACAGTTTTCCAGTTCATTCTGAGTAATAATAGGTTTATTTTTCGCAAGTCCAACTGCTGATCACGTGGTCCCAGATTCGAATCCCGGAATCCGTGTTTTTGTGTCGAGAAGTTCTCACACACTCACACCCGTGCCGTGATAAGCACGTAAAGTCGTTGACCATGCGCCTGATTTTTCTCCAATTGTTTTTGATTACTATCCCAACAAACTATAAGAGTGAGGGAATAGAGTCTGCGTCTGTGTTTGCGCGTATGCTCGTGCTCTATAATCCAGTCCTGCGGTGGTGTTTGGCCTCCATTACGACTGGCCGCTGTAACCGAAATGCGGTCAACCATTACTACGGACATTATTAATATAATAGGTCCAGTTGCAGTGGTGCTTGACACGTATGTAAATTTCAGAAATAAGAAAAAATCTAGGTTCAGCTTTAGATAGTATGCTTTTGACTTCACATACATTTTGTAAAAAGGTATTTATTATTGTATTTTAAAATAAAACGTCCATGAATTGAACAATATTAACATTTTTTACAATTGCGTGCAGAGTAATTATGATAGAGATATAGATACTATAAATTACCGTTTTAAAGGTATTTAAATTTATAAAAAAATACCCTGTTTTTCATTTTGATTTGGCATATATGTTATATATCTATATAATCATCAAAAGCTTATCAATAGTCATTCCCTGAAGCACCACACATTGTCTCATCTCATAAGTTGCTATTTTACGCCAGTATTATATATAGAACTAGCTATATATATAAAGCCGTGGTAGCTCAGATGGTTAACGCTCGCTGTATATATAACAGAACGCGAGTAACCCGGGTTCGATCCCCGCCGGCACCAATGAAATTGTTAATTGCAATTTTAAGTGCTGATTTACCACGTGCTCGTCGGTGAAGGAAAACATCGTGAGGAAACCTGCATGTCTGAGGAATAAGAAAAAAAATATTTTCGAAGACATGTGAAGTTTGCCAACACGAATTGGGGCAACGCGGCGGACACTACCTTGCCCTAAACCCTCTGAGAAATGAGGGGAGGCCTATGCCCAGCAGTGGGACGTAGGCTGTAACTTTACTTATATATATATATATATATATATATATATATATATATATATTATTTATAGCTGCAGTATCTGCAGCAGCTGCGGCTCTACCACGTACTTGTAAACAGAGATAAGGGTACCCTTAACCAACGAGCATGTATGTGTAGATGATATGATTCAGTCAAAGAAGCGAGCGAGGAATATCAGGATCGTGCCAAATGGAAGTTCGTAGTCTCTGCCTACTCTTTTGGGTGACAGGCGTGTGAGTTGATGTTTATCTTATATTTTATGAATTATGTTTATATTTATGTTGATAAGCGAATATTTTTTTTCTCAAAAGCCTAACATTACTGCGCTATAATAATATGGGCTTATTCATAACAATAATTACAAATTACGAGTCTGCGTAATTTGGATTTATCAAAGACATCCAATTAGAAGAGGATGGAAGCCCGCCTAGTGTCTTTTTATTCAATGATGAAAAGGAGTCGGAGGAATAATTGAGAGGCATTTAAATATTTATAACATTGAAAGAAAAAAACACTATGACTTCAAAAGCAATTTAACAATAGTTCAAAGATCTTCATCATCATGATAATTTTTAAGTGAAAATTTCTTTAGGCACGTTGGGCTCGTGACGTGACTTTCAGATATATATACTTAATATTGCAAAGTTTTTGGAAGATTTTGTCAAGAACTTTTCAGCAAACAGTCGATTACGATAGTATCTCGAGGCGCTTAACCAGAAACATTACTCGAGGTTTACATGACCATTGGAACACTTGTTTCAATATTTCTACTAATAGTTAATACGTGCAGCTATTTCTTAAAATCTAAAAAAATCAATTTCAAACCATTATTTAAAAGTAAATACAGGAGTAGCAAACCGCCGACGATAAAGTTCCTGCCAAAAAAACTCCATTAGAGCTTTTTGAATTCCATTGCGTAGGCCTCTCCTTAATTTGCCTCACAAGGCTACTTGCCAAAGGTACCACGTTTGGCAGTCGGTTTGGCAGCCGCAGAGTTTTATTTTGTAGCTGTTATCAGGAAAACGCTGTTTTCCATCTCCTGGCTTGTTTCCTTCTGTCGCGTCTTACGATACCCATGTGACGATATGGGTTAGTGAACATATACTGCCTGTACATGAAAAATATCAAGGAATTTATTAAACTTTATTTCCTCGCTATTTAGTGAGGAAAGGCACTGGCATTCTTGACACTGTACCACGAGGAGTGGGACTGTAATATAATTTAAATTTTTGGTTTTAGTTTTTTTAAATTTCGGTAATGAATATTGTATATATTACAGTAATTTAAATTTATCAGTATTTGAGTAAAATCTCACTGTGTTAGTTAGAGTCATTTCTTATTAATTAACCGTCTCATTTCATTTTACTGACGAGTTCGTAAACTTCGATGAACTGTCGTACAAACACTCCCTGAATTTTTAAGAAGTGGGATATCAATTTAAACTTTCAAACTTTTCAAACTATTAGAAGAGATCGCAAATATTAACAGGGCAAACCTAACAAAAGATGCTCCCATCTTTTGTTAGATTTTTTGTGTGTTTTTGTTGTTTTTAGTAGTAGTAGAAAAGTTTGGTTCTCGTTTTTTTATTATCATAATAGAAAATGAGTTTGGATATGAAAATATTTTAAATACATTTTTTTTGTTTATTGTGCGATGTTAGAATGTGTTAAAAAAGTAACATGACATGGGAGGTATTCATTGACATTAATAATTTCAGACATTTAGATATTTATTCCGATAGATATTGATACACATATAATTTCGATATATTATTTATATTTTTTTTTCTCAAATTGTTTATTTATGTATATTCTTGTTTTTGTTTGTCGCACTTAGTTTGTTTAGATCTACTAGCCAGCTAAGCTGAAGAGTATGTTAGAAACTCCGTATTTGAAATTGTATTTTTAAGTAATTTTGTATAATATATTTACGCCAACTTTGTTTCATCTGAGCAAATAGAACTAATTATGTTTGATGAATTTTAAATATACATTTAAAAATTTTACATTTTTCACAAAAGCTCATATTTAACAGTGGTCATTTTATGAGCTGTATTAAATAATTTTTTTAATAATTTATTTGTTTTGTAAATAATTTAAAAGAAAATATATAAAGAAAACATACTCCTACGAGTAACTTGTTAACTATTTCACTTGTTCGGACTACTTCGTGACGTAGTGCCTCACTACAAACACATACTTATTGTTCCCTACGGGGGTGATCACGTAAAATAGCTTAAAGTGAAACTTGGCTCGCTTCGGAGTTGCATTTATAGTTCATTTATCTCTGAAAACACATGTGATTTCAGTTCATAGAGTTTAATTTTATGTCTTTGTTATAAAAGCATTTTTTATAGTTGGTACATCTAATATATAAACATAAATATTTGTTTGTTCGTATTTTTCGCGCTGCCATACCGTTCATCAGATTGCGATAAAACTTTGTCAATATATTGCTTGCACTTCTGCGAAGGTTATTAGCATAATTGGACCCGGTGGGTACGCTGTTGTAAAATTCAGATCACCTGTACGACGACGTATCTACCCGGGGAAGATCGCTAGTTATAAATAAAAATGAAGTGTCTGTCTGTAATATCGAAATAACTGCCTAATATTGAGCTTATATTGAGAATGGCTTGTTTTTTTGAAAAAAAGATAAATTGTTTAAGTATGTCAATGGTATTTGATTATCTTAAATCAAAATAACGCCACGTTGTTAGATCTTATCCAGGAAAAACTAGGGCGGGGCACTAGTTTTAAACAAATTTATTAAATTTATGTTGTAAAGAATAATGCATTATGTCGTATTGTGGCAGTCTAAGAGAACTTCAGCCCATTTATTCATTCAGCGTCAGTCCTTCCGATAGATAGCGGCATAACCATCTCGTTTACGGCAGATGTAAAATACCCATGCTGGCTACTGAAAATAGCTTCAAAGGTGCGTGCGACGCTTGCCAAATCTAAAGATTAAGGCAATTTTCTCTACTACAAGAGACACCCATGTTAAGATAGATAAAGAAGAAAGAAAGTGAAATGTGTTTCTTTGAATCGCGGTCGCGTTAAATATTACAGTACGCGATACTGTAACATTTAACGCGACCGGCATCAATCCGATGAAATAACAGTAAAGTAAATGTAAAGTTACAGACTACGATAGACTTATATAGATAGAGTGTATCCACTATCTCATATCGTTCCATGTGTATCGTAAAAGGTGGCAGAGAAAAAGAACAAGAGAAGGACAGCAGCATCTATCTGATAACATCTAAAAAAAAAAACAACTGGGGTTGGACAAAACACTAACAAACAGGCCTCCTCTCATTTCTATGAGGGTTTAAGGGTGAGTAAACGATCGCCACGCTGCCCCAATGCCTTTTGGTTGGTTGCTGTTGAGTTGGATATTTTTTAATTTCTCAGACATGTTAGTTACCTCAAGGTGTTCTTTCACCACCGAGCACGTTGTAAATCAGCACATAAAATTGTAATTAAAAATTTTATTGCCGCCGACGCGAATCGAATCAAGAATTCGTAGGTATTTATATAGCTTTGTGGTCCACAAAACTATATTAGTTAGGTTAGTTTAGGTTAGTACTTTAATTTTTTTATTGCATTAAATTGATGTTTTGTTGCCTGTAATAAAATGTAGTTTCAATAAACTGCTTTGTAATTATGCAGATAGCTTGAGAATTTTATTTTATAAACAAGCACAATTACCTGAAGGCAAACACACAACATTATATTTACCTTTCATTTTATTTGTAATAATATGTTTACATATTAGAATTTATGTATTTAAGAATGAATAGATGCAAAGTATATGTATTTATATGTGTATATATTTAAGTTATTTTGTTATGTATACCTGTTTATTGACTTTTCCCTTTCGACAAAGTCTGTACCTTGTAACACTTTTCTTATTCTTCCAGAGTTGAATGGCAGTGAATATTGTAATAGTATTGCATGGCGTAAAAATAATTGTTATGGGTACGGATGTTTGTACTTGTGCAATTTATGTTTGTAAACTACCTTCACGATACGGGAGTCTTTATGATGGAAACTCAATAATAATAATGGTAATAAATGCAGTTGGCCAGCTAAGCATGGTTATTGTGGTAAGTAGCCTTCCTATGAAGTAATCTTTGGTGGTGGGCTATGATCAGCAGAGGACTTTTATGGGTTGTAAGGAAAATGTAAATGATATATCTAGTAAATTATACTATAAAGTAAGTTATATTATAAGTAATAAGTTGCATTATTAGAATGTTATATTAGTTTTGGACGCTATGATAGTTTAATAAGTAGTTAAAAATATTTAATAGTTCGCTCGGCTTAGCCTTTATTTTAATTAAATATCATAACGAAACAGAACTAAGGTTAGCTTTAAATGATTGTCATTATCTTAAACATTTGTAAGACTTGCTTTTAAAGTTTTCTGTATAATTAGATTAAGGAAAATTAAGGCTGCATAAAAAAGCCTTTATGTCGCGCAGCTGCGAGAAAATTTACTTTGGTAACCACTAATTGAAAAGTGAAAGGACATTTGAGTTATTATATATGAATAACAGTTATTTGAAAAATGTACATGTTTGAAAGCCGCTTAATTTTAGTCGATATCATTTAGCTCGGCGATAAATAATAAAATTAATTAATTTTTGATCAATGTTTGGATTAGATTTGCCAAAAATAAATGTAGAAAATAATTTGTTATTTGTTAACGATGTAGTTTTAGTAAATATCATTATGCTCGTGGACGAATATTAAATGAATTAATTATTAATCGAATTTTGGATTGGTTTTGCCCATCTATAATGAAAAAGTTGGCCAAAAGTATGAAGCAGATGAAATTGAATGTTTAAAAACAATATAATTTGAGTATATAGCGTTTTGTCCATCGATGGACAATAAAACTTATTGATTTTTAATCGCAGTTTCCAATGCCAAGTTTTTCCAACGTGATATTTGAGAACTATATATTTTTGTTCTTTCTCATTATCTACATATACGGCCCTTTTAGCCAATTCAAAAAATCTACTAGTTCCTTTTTATACAAGAAAGTTATTAGTCCCGTTAATTGTCTACGGTGTTCTTTATTTTCGAAGTAAATTAAATATTTAGATTTATTCCTAGTGTATTTTCAGTTTAAAGGTGTACTACTAACATTATTTGTTTTTCTCTACATTAGTTCTTTACAGTTAATTTGTCTATGTTCCAGCTGAAGACAAAAATTTGGTTGGGTTTAGTGTCGACCGCTTTCTGTAAGATTGAAATTACCTTTGATTCAGTGTCTACTCGCGATTCAAAGTATTCATCTATAATGTTCGACATAAAGTTTTACCATATAGTTGTTTGTATTTCTAAGGGCTTTTCATAATTCATGAGGCGACAGAGGAAAACGGAAAAAGAGCAGGGGCTGTAACGCTCGTAGTGAATCAGTCAATATTATTGTGTGCTAGGATAATAGTCTAGATGCTCGCATCCTATGAAATTTTAAGGTGATCGTTTATAATGTTATTCTTTATATAATGATAATATGGCAATGATTATTGATTATGATACCTCTTCTTCTTCTTCCCTTCCTGATCCCGTTATTTGGGGTCGGGTCCCCTCACTTGTCTGCGCCAAGACAAACGGTCTTGGGTTATCACATCCGGCAACTGGGCTTTCCTTAGGTCTCTTGCGATATTAGACCACCAGCTCATTTGGCATATCATTGATTATGATACCATATATCGGAAACCTATCTAGTGGCGATTATGGCAAATTTGCCTAATAATGAGAGAACCTCAAGGCTGTTTTGTTAATGATGGTGTAATAAAAGAAAAATTATATTTATTTCACAGGTGGTTTAATGTGGATACGAGAATTTCATCTGTATTTTATTCGAAAAATCTGTATTCTCAGAACCACAATGGAAATGTACTGCGCACTGAGGCAAAAAAAATCGAAATCTTTGCAAGACTACAGATTTCATGCGAACGTTGCTGCACGAATTTTTGCGTACAATAAAGTTATATGAAACCTCACTATGACAAAAGCCCAGAGATTGCACCGTAGCAAAGGAAATTGGACGGAGTAATCTCTTTTGTCATTTCAGGGCTAATAAAATATTCGCGATCTGATTTGTCTTACCTAATTTGAAGAGCACATTCCGCACTTCCTCAACTGTGTGCACTACGACTGTCACCTACTAATCTCAACACGAATACCCTAAATAGCTCTACACTAGGAATGAGCATGACATACTAAGCAGAGCAAGACATACCATAGTCGATAATACTACGTAGGTAGACGATAATATACAACCGCTACGATACCAGTCAGCCATCACAGTCTTTTTCTTCTGATGATGTCTCGTTTAGACGCGAAACACTTGTGGCATCACCGACAATGGTGTGTCATCTATAGTGTAGTGGTGATGGGTTAGTGGTGACAGTGATGGTGCACGCAATAGAGGGAGGGAGGTGCTCTTCAAACTAGGTAAGACACATCCATTTTATTTTTACGCGGTAGGGGTAGTATTACATTTAACTCCGCTACCATGTTAAAAGTGTAGGAATTGGGCCTCCCCCCTTAACATGGTAATATGGTGGCACTTGGAAGAGAAGGCCAAATTAGCCTCTAAAAGCTTGGCGTGCTCAGCAGATAGGGACAGTATTTCATGCCGGCACACCGCCTTCATCTTTACAAGGCGCAGGTTCGGCCGCACCACCCAACACACACTTCATACACTGCAGAAAGCTGCCATTCTCAACACCTGCCGACTCACACGCAAATTACTCATCACGTCATCCGTCACCTCTGCTTACACCATCACCTAGTGTAACGTTGCACGTACATGTATGCATAATTATAATTAAACGGTTTATTAAAATTAAATAAACATTTAATAAACTAAATAAAAATAAAATAAAAGCTATTAACAAAAATAATTCTATAATTAACTTAGGTATCCTATTAATAAAACAAATCAGTAAACTAAAAGAACGAATTAAATAATAAATCAAATATTAAAATATTGTATTTCGAACAAACACTCTGACGCTTCGTTACTCTATGCGCTTTGCAACTCTCGCGTCAGAGTTTTACCCGACCGGTATCATTCCACGGCGTCGCGCTCCCGGTCATTCTCCGCCCGAGCGCCCTGGGAGGCGCACACTACCACTGCAGCCGCGTTCACAAGCTCTGCTTTGTGTCCTCGTACGCGCTTGCAAATTTTAATCCCATTTTGGAAAAAGTTTAAAATAATATAATAATTCCGGCACTGTGGCCGTATAGTTTTTTCGTTAATTCTCGTCATCGAGACCTCCGTATCGTCTTGCACCCCGTAAGGGGTGCAATTTTACGACTACAACCGTGGCGGTCGTCCTTCTTAAGAGGGCCTAGGCCTCCCCCTCGACGCCGCCACCGCCACAGCCAGCTGCCCACGGCGCTCCCCGTGAACAGTCCAACCCCCCCGGCCCTGCTCGACCACCTCGCGGCCACATAGGGGAGTACCTGACCCTGCCAGTGAAGCCAGACGGGCACTTTTTTTAAATTATCGGAACCACGCCCACGACCTTTTCTTTTACCAATATATAATTTTTTTTTATGACTGGTTGTTGCCTTATTTTAAACTTCAACCGCCTCACTGGCGCCCATAAACGTGGTAAAAAAGGTCTGGTTTCACTGCGTAGGAGTAGTTGGTGTTTGTGTCGTTTTGTGTTTGTGAAACGTTTTTGTTTTTTTGTTTTTTGGTTGCAGCAACTAATGTGTACGAATTTCATTATTGTGTTTGTTTTAGGAATTTTATTGAATTTCAATTGATTTATTTATTTACTTGTATTATTTGAGAGATCATAAACTTTAATCCCTAACTAAGAATTTGTTTAGTTTCGAATAACTTTTCGTAATCACTCTATGCCGTGCACTACCCTGTGTTGTTTACGTTCTATCATTGTACAGAGTAGTTAGCGTGCAGAGTGGTCACTGTGTAATCTGTGATAGAGTAAATTTAATATTGTTCCGAGGTATTACTATTCTATTCTGCAGTAGGTTTTTTTTCTCGTGGTTTTTTTTTTCTGTGATATTATTATTATTGAAATTTTATGAATTGTAACTATTCCCTACTGTTGCTGCAGAACCCTAGTTCAGTTGAGTCACGCATGCGTTGGTAGTATTTTAAATTATTCAATCAATTGTTTTTTATTTTAATTCTTAGGCATATTATTATTATCTTGTTGTTGTTTTATTTAATTGTTCGAGTACACATTAGTTGCGTATTTTAATTTTTTGTTGCGCTGCTTCTTTTATTTTGGTGGCAGTTGCTTTATTCTTTTTACTGCTTCTTTTATACGCCAATCGTTTTAGTCAACCAGAACGTTCTTAGTACCTGATATTATAATTGTAACGGAACGGAGTAGATTAAGTCAGTAACGACTCAACACTTACCTCTTTGCGGTTATACGCGTGTTATAATGGCGCACTCGGTTAAATTCCTATCGTTGCAAAAGTCGGAGTTAGAATACGAAGTTGCCATTAGAGGTGCCACCCCGGCTGACACAGTCAGAGAGTTACGCGAGCAGATTGCTAAATTAGGTCCACTCTTTCCTTCGGAGGACATTCTCGAGAGCGTTTTGTCTGTCGGCGATGATTTAAAGGGAGTCAGCGATGCTTTAATTAAGCTAAGAGCATATATCGAGGCGCCTAGCGATGGGAATGCGTTGCTTCGTGCTCGCAACCTCATTAACCACCTCCATCATCGACTCAACCGTATAGTTTGTGATAGCACGACCCAGCAAGGGGTGGTGGATACGTGTGTTTCGGAATACAGGCAACTTTTGGAACGCTATAATGCTATTACTGCTACTGATTCCACCCCTTCTCTGGCATCTAGAGACCCTCAGTCTACTGCTGCTTTACCTCTCAACGTTAACGTAACTTGTGAGCGCGGCGTGGCTAGTGAGTTCACTAAGTTTAAGTTCGACGGCAAATCTTGCGTTCGTGCATTTATCCAGCGCATCAATGAATACAGCCAGTCGAGGAATATACCGGGGGAAAAACTGCTGTCTTACTGCGCTGAGATTTTTACCGGCGATGCCTTGCATTGGTATCGTGCCATTCGGGACCAGGTATCTAATTGGGACGAGTTAGTTTCCCTTCTTAGAGAAGATTTCGACCAGGCCGATTATGATTACAGACTCTTGTCGGAGATTCGGGCCAGAACTCAGGGCGAGTCTGAAAATATAACTATTTACATTTCTATTATGACTGGGCTATTCTCACGTTTGTCCAAGAGCCTGTCTAACGAAGACAAACTTGAGATCATTTTACATAACATCCGCCCATGCTACGCCAGCACCTTAGCTTCTGTCCCGAAGATCTCAGACCTCGACACCTTGCGTTCGCTCTGTCGTAATTACGAGAACATTCAGGCTCGCCTAGTGGGATTCCACGAACCTCCGAAGGTCTCTTCAGGAACACTGGCGCCAGAGTTTACTTACGCTGGTCAGTCTGCAAGTAGGTTTAATCAAGGCAGCGGCCAAAGTTTCAATAAAAGACCTTACAATAACTTTTACAATAGAAGCAACAATAATTACAATACAGGTAATAAAACTTATTCTAAAAATAATAATTATTTGCATGCGGTGCAACAGCAGTACCAAAAGTCCCCTTATTGTCCTAGGTGTCGTAATAACACCCACAACCTTCGTCAATGCAAAGCAAATAGGGATAGAATATTTTGTTTTGTTTATGGCCAGGAAGGCGTCAAGTCACCAGACTGTCCGAAGTGTGGCAAGGATAAACCGAGCACTTCAAAAAAACTGATAGACCAGCAGAATTGTACTGAAGTCCTGCCACCCAAGTTTGACCAAGAGGATTGGCAGAGCTGGCTTAACACTGTTAATGTTTTCTTCAATTCTTATAAAGTTGATACAATTCTGCTGGACAAACCATTGCATGATCCTAGACCTTACGCTTGTGTACAAATCAATGATTTTAAGCTATTTGGCCTCTTAGATTCAGGCTCAGCTGTGTCCATTTTAGGTGATAAAGCTTATAGGAAGCTAGAGGAACGGGGTTTACAGCTGCATAGGGACAACTTAATTACAGTCACGGCTGCTGGGGGTCAATCTATGACCAGCATTGGCTATATGTTTCTCCCTATAAACTTTGAGAATGAGTACCATATAATTAAGTCATTTGTTGTGCCAGACATCAATATTGATCTCGTGTTGGGGATCGATTTTTGGCGCGAGTTTAACATTTTTCCTAGACATTTCTCAAGCATTACATTTTCTAATGCCGCAGTATTGAATGCTAGCCTTAGTACCGATTCTACCACTTTCATACAAGCGTATGACCACTTAACTGTTTCGGAGAGATCAGTGGCGGATGACATCATTTCTCAATTTAGCGACATTTCCGCCGAACGTCGGGGTTTGGGCGAGACGAGTTTGGTCACTCACCGTATTGATACGGGAGATGCTGAGCCAGTTCGTCAAAGGTACTATAGGTTGTCTCCAGAGAAGCAGCGGATCCTTGCCGAGCAGGTCGACGAGATGCTGGCTCTGGACGTAATTGAGCAGTGCGAAAGTGCTTGGTCATCACCAGTTCTCATTGTTACGAAGAAAAACGGTCAGCCTCGGTTTTGCCTCGACAGCCGCAAGCTCAATTCCATCACGAAGCGCGACGCCTATAGTCTACCCTACATTTCCGAGATCTTGGATAATCTTCGCGATGCTCGCTACTTATCTAGTATCGATTTATCCAAAGCCTTTTGGCAGATACCTATAGCACAGGAGGACCGGGACAAGACTGCTTTTTATGTGCCTAATCGCGGTACCTATCGTTTTAAGCGCACTGCTTTTGGTTTAACTAATGCCCCGGCTACACAGCAAAGGTTGGTTGATCTGTTATTTAGGGAATTTGACCTCAAAGTCTTTGCATACCTAGACGACATTATTATCGTCTCAAACGACTTCAATTCCCATGTTTCCCTGTTACTTCGGGTTCTTAATAAGCTGAAACAGGCCAACCTCACTGTAAACCTAGAGAAATGTCAATTCTTCCGCAGTCAGCTCAAATACCTGGGTTACGTCGTTGATAGTAGTGGTTTACGTACCGATCCTGAGAAGTGGAAGCAATCCTCAATTACCCGACACCTACATGTCGTAAGGACGTTAAGCGCTTCCTCGGGACTGCTACTTGGTATCGTCGTTTCGTCCCCAATTTTAGTACCATTGCAGGCCCCTTAAACAAGTTAACTTCGAGTAAGAAGGGTGGACCACCTTTTGCCTGGTCTGCCGAAGCTGATGCTGCCTTCAAGAAACTTAAGGAGTGTTTAGTTTCCGCTCCTGTTCTTTCCTGCCCTGACTACGATAAGCCATTCGAAGTACACACCGATGCCAGCAATTACGGCGTGGGTGCGATGCTGACGCAGACTATAGATGGTAAGGAGCACCCCGTTGCTTATATGAGCAAGTCGTTGTCAGCAGCAGAGAGGAACTACAGTATAACGGAGCGTGAGACATTAGCTGTCGTCATCGCCCTGGAGCACTGGAGGTGTTACTTGGAGAACGGTAGGCCATTCACTGTCTATACTGATCACAGTGCGTTAAAATGGTTTCTGTCTCTCAGGAACCCTACCGGTAGATTAGCTCGCTGGGGTGTAAGATTGTCCTCATTTCATTTAGAATTCAAGCATCGTAAGGGTGTGGACAATGTGATCCCCGATGCCCTCTCTAGAGCTCTTCCCGTCTCGGCGATTAGTACTTCCGGTTCGAACATGGTGACATCGGATTCTTGGTACAAAAATATTTATAATTCTTGCCTTTCTAAGCCACAAACTTTCCCGAATTTCATTATCAAGGATTAGTTATTCAGGCGTGCCAAGAATAATCACTCACTTTCATCCGAGTTCTTATGGAAGGAGGTTGTACCTTTTGAGCTACGCGAGCAGGTGATCAACGAGAATCATGCGGAACCCACGGCTGGACATCTCGGCGTTTTTAAAACATACCATCGTATTGCCTTGCGCTACTTTTGGCCTGGTATGCACCAGGACGTGGTGAAGTTCTTTGCCTCCTGCGAGAAGTGCTTGTCTTACAAGGCTCAAAATCACCAAACCTTGGGAGCAATGGGCCGCCCGAAGCAGTGTTCTAGGCCATTTCAAATGATTTCAATTGATTTGATGGGCCCCTTGCCTGTCACTAGGAAGCAGAACACTTATATCTTCGTAGTCACATGCTGCTTCTCGAAATATTGCCTAATTTTCCCATTAAGAAGTGCTACTGCCACTACAGTCACGAAGTTACTGGAAGAGTCTGTTTTCCTCGTCCATGGTGTCCCTCAGACCATATTTTTGGACAATGGCGGCCAGTTTATTTCGAAGGTCACTGAGTCACTTTTCCATCGTTATAAGGTCCCTAACGTGTTCTTCACGCCAAAGTACACCCCTCAAATTAATTTGGTAGAACGACATAATCGTTCAATTATCACGTGTATCTCAACTTTCGTGGACAACGATCATGGCAGTTGGGATACATATATTCCGAAGGTTCAGTTCGCCCTCAACAATTCGGTGAGTGAGGCGACTGGTTTCACTCCATCCTTCCTGGTGTTCGGCAGGGAGCTCGTTACATGTGGCTCGCATTATTTAGATAACGATTTAGGCGATGAGGTTTTATTCCTTCCCCGTGACATCTACGCGGAGGATTTGGGTTGTCTTAAGGAAGTTTTCGATACTGTAAAGGCCAAATTGTGGCATGCTCATGCTAAAAACTCAACCCACTATAACCTTTGGCGCAAGCCTATGGAATTAACATTGGTGACACTGTAATGAAACGCGCATATGTTTTAAGTGATAAGGATAAGTTCTTTAGTAAAAAACTTGCGCCAAAATTTATTAAATGTCGCGTCATCGGTAAAAAGTCACCCCTAGTTTACATCCTGGCTGACATGTCTGGGAAAGATATTGGCACCTGGCACATCAAGGATTTGAAATTAACAGGACACAATACTTAGTCATATATGTATACACTTTTTTTTTTAAAGTGGTACTTCCCCGTGTGGTGTCGGGTTAGAATAGCACCACCCCATTTCTTCCTGTGGGTGTCGTAAAAGTCGACTAAGGGATAGGGTAGTAGTGTGTTGTGGGAGATGGGCTAGCAACCATCACTGCAATATCACAAGATCTCCATGTTACACCTACAAGTACACTTAATTAAGTTGCATGTGTTCTGCTTGTTACTTAGGAATACACTAGCGTTATATTTATATATATACATGGTGCTCGTTTTACCCTGGTCACACTTTTACATCTTTAGCTCTAGGTATTCGTATGGGTCTTCCAGTCTAACCGATGCTGGAACACCTTGCCAAATGACAGGATGCGTCAACTACCCTATTGATGTTCGTTGACGCTGATATAATCGCGTGAAGTATGAGAGATGTTGTATAAAAGGATAATGCGAATACATAACAATTTAGAGCGGATTTTATTAATTAAGAATAATAAAATCCTTATGTAGCGCGCGGGGTACTGTAACGTTGCACGTACATGTATGCATAATTATAATTAAACGGTTTATTAAAATTAAATAAACATTTAATAAACTAAATAAAAATAAAATAAAAGTTATTAACAAAAATAATTCTATAATTAACTTAGGTATCCTATTAATAAAACAAATCAGTAAACCAAAAGAACGAATTAAATAATAAATCAAATATTAAAATATTGTATTTCGAACAAACACTCTGACGCTTCGTTACTCTATGCGCTTTGCAACTCTCGCGTCAGAGTTTTACCCGACCGGTATCATTCCACGGCGTCGCGCTCCCGGTCACTCTCCGCCCGAGCGCCCTGGGAGGCGCACACTACCACTGCAGCCGCGTTCACAAGCTCTGCTTTGTGTCCTCGTACGCGCTTGCAAATTTTAATCCCATTTTGGAAAAAGTTTAAAATAATATAATAATTCCGGCACTGTGGCCGTATAGTTTTTTCGTTAATTCTCGTCACCGAGACCTCCGTATCGTCTTGCACCCCGTAAGGGGTGCAATTTTACGACTACAACCGTGGCGGTCGTCCTTCTTAAGAGGGCCTAGGCCTCCCCTCGACGCCGCCACCGCCACAGCCAGCTGCCCACGGCGCTCCCCCGTGAACAGTCCAACCCCCCGGCCCTGCTCGACCACCTCGCGGCCACATAGTGGAGTACCTGACTATGCCAGTGAAGCCAGACGGGCACTTTCTTTAAATTATCGGAACCACGCCCACGACCTTTTCTTTTACCAATATATAATTTTTTTTTTATGACTGGTTGTTGCCTTATTTTAAACTCCAACCGCCTCACTAGTACCTGCTCACGCTTGGCTTCGGCCCCTGTGATTAGGTTTTCAGTTACCTCTTTAATAGGGAGAATATAGATATGTACAAAATAACAATAATAATAAATAATAATAATAATAATAAATCATTTTATTTTTCTCTTCACAAAGGTATATAATTTCACATTATTTCTTAAATAATACGATAGTAGATAATTTTGACCTTTGTGAGAGACTGGTGTCCATACTAGGTTAATCCCTGTGTTATAGATCACCAGGCCCTCACCCTGACCAATAATAATAATAACGCGTAGGGAAGTGACGACCCCATCGCCCGCTTACGTAACAGTTATGTGACAAAACTGCTACGTTGGCGCAGTCAGTCAGCACCCTGTCAAGAGGTGTGAGCGCCGTGCCTAGGCAAAATTGTAGGTGCAAAGGTCCGTTTGTGCATATGACCCAACCACGAAACGGTGCCGGGCTTGGGCGTCTCCCATTATTTGGCGCCCATAAAATGGATGATGGCACAGAAAGGAACGCGCATAGGGCCGCTGTCTGGGGGTCGCCGGGGCGCGTCTGGAGCTGGCGCTGGACGCGGCAACATGCGGGCCGCCAGCCGAGCGCGAGGAGCTGCACGATCACCTAGTGGCCCCTCGCATCCATCATCCCCACCAGAAGGCTTGGTGTGGAAACACAATTAAACTTAAGGATAAGTTATATATGTGTGTAAATTGTATTTATTTTACAACTTAATTGCCTTTGAAGCTAATACACCTTGAACAGCGTTTTGCAAGTTGATTAAATCTTTAGTAAAAAGGCTTGATCCTGTGGAAAACTTAAACTTTATTTCGCTCCGAAGCTTCGCTTGTCTCGCCAAATTAAATACTGCCCCGATCGCGGCATGCAGCGGGTTTAAATACACTTTTACGCCGAAACATACAGAATATTCCCGTAGATATAGGCGCCGACCGACCAGACGCAGAAAGTTCGAGTGTGAGGCTTGTAGAAAGCTTAGTTTTTCAATTCGATACTAGATGGCGCTGTTGGTTAAAAGATTATTCATGTCATTTTCTGGAAAGCTCTCCTCGCTCTGTTACCCGACACTAGATGGCGCTATTGCCAGACGTCAACTTAGGCGCGCAACAGTACTTTACAAGGTACAGGGGTGAAAACCGCCAAGCTTCTGACACCTTGCTGCTTCTAAAATTCCTTGACAGAGTAACCGCAAAACTGATTTGTATGACTAGGGATTATAACTCACCGTATTTTTGGACCAAATAATCAGCAGCCGCGCTTATGATCACCGGAACAATGGGGCAGTCAATATATTATATTATAATACATATTTTAAGTACAGTAGCATTATATTGCTATTTCAGTCTCGTATTCAATGCGAGCGTGGTCCTTTCCTGGTCAAGCCAACTCATTCCTGCTGCACCCATTATATGGTATAGTATAGGTCTACCACGTCAAAAGAATATTTTAAAATAGCATTTTAAATAAACCTAAGAATTAGTAATGTGCTTTTCGTGTTATTATACTAATTGAATAAATACTCGTAGATTACACTGCATTATAGACCAGTACATTCTATTATGTATTGGTATAAAGAGTATGACAAGCTTTAATGACGCTATTAGTGGAATTGATTACATAATATTAAATCTGTAAAAACAAATGTCAAAGGGAAAACGTAATAAAGTATTTTAAATTGATTGCTTTTTATTTATCAAGGATGTAACTAAAGCGGCAGTTTAATTAAAAAAGATACGTCTATGTTCCCTAAGTGGGCGTTAACAGGACGATTTTACTTAACAGCAGCATTTTTTCTGTCTTCAAAAACGGTTAATGTTTCAAATCCTGTATGTTACCCCGATATCTTTGTAGATTGTGAACCAATTGAAAATATTGATTTGTTCATAAAAATTTGGTAAAATATTCCTTGTTTTTCCATTCTTAAGTTTAAATTTTTAAGTATAGGTAACTATTAAGACGATAGTCTAGTTGTTACCTGAGCTTATGATATTTGTTACACCACTCAAAGGGGTGAAAAAAATTAAACTTTTAATATAAGTAAAAGCCGATTTCAACGAAACAAAAATATTAAAATAATTTCCACATAATAGTTTCTAAAGTTGAGGCTTTAGTTGGTTTTTTAAAATAAAAATGGTAATCTTAAAATAAAATATTAGTAGAGATGAGAAAAAATGCGCACCATATTGATTGGTATCTTTAATATATAGGTTTTTCAAGATCGAGATTATTTTTTATAAATTACACCTGAGAGTTGTGTAGACAGGATCTTTTCATATTTCTTGTTAGTTAATGTACTCGTAAATCACTGCAGTCGGATTCTTTGGTTTTGTAACAATTTGCTTGAATTTTTTTTTGTATATATTTGTTTTGAACTAGTAAGTTCTAAGCACGACGTAACGAGCTAAGTAATATAATTTTTTTAAAGCATAAGGGTGACAATCGAGGACACAGTCCACCTGATGGTTAGTGGGTTCTATGGCAGATAGACATCAACATCTATCCTCGATTAAAAATCAAAATGCGTTGCCACCCCTGAGGACTAATGGTATCCAGCTATCTACACTCACCATTGGAAATACATCAGCATTGAGTTGCTACTTTACGCTAATATTCTATGAGAGGGTGGTACTTCTCCGGAATGGAAGTATAATGTACGATGTAATGTACTAGAACGGATGACGCGAACAAAATCTGTGTGCCATATGCGACAGTGCGGGGCGCGCGGGAGGAGGCGGCTGAGTCACAGAATGAGCGTGGAGCGAACACTAGCATACGCCAAAAATGGCTCGGAAAAAAAGGCGTACTCTCATTGAAAAATAATCCAAAAGAGCATAAACTGAGTTGTTTTTCATGAAGTTATCGCTGAAACGTCACACCTTGACTTTTTTGGTTTTCCGAGAATGATTGAAATAATCTTTTACAACGCAAGAAGGCATTTTGAAAATGTAAAATGTTCGACCACACGCGTCGTGTTAAGACGAATGGCGAAGACCGACTCAGGCATTGCGGTTCAGTGGACCGCATTGCGCAGCGAAAAACTTTGCTTTGAGGTGCATTTTCTAGTACATTATACCTCAATCTTCTCCGGTCGTTCATTTTAATTACGTTTAAAAATAGGAAGTTAGAAGTTTTAATAAGAATTTTGTTTGAGTATGTACAGCTCTTATTTCTTTCTATAGGGGTGTATGATTGTAAGGGTCAAGGTACTTTTGTTATGGACGTACAAAATTATGATAAATTTCATGGAATACTATAATACATGCATAAAAATTTATTTGAAAAAAAAAAACAACATTTAACTTCCTAATATTCTTAAAGGTATTTCTGACATTCTTGTACTCTTTTCTTTTCTCCCTTAAAAACTGCTTGTGCCTTAACAACGAATGAAGTTTGAATTAAGTCGTTGCAATTACGTAGAATATTCGGTTTCGTTCATTGATCTTAGGAGCGTAAAATACGAAAAAGTTATCTTTAGTATCTGAAACAGATTTGTGTAATATTAAATACAAAAAGTAAGATATAACTATGAAAATTACAAACATTGCGACGGAATTACATAATTTAATAGCTCCATTTTCTACCATGGTACAGCAATGATGACTGCGAACGGGCTGCAGCATCTTCCTAATAACAACTGTGGCAGTTGTGTCAAAAGTTTAATTAAGCAGATGACATATGTTCAGGACTTTTGATTGGTTGTAATGATTGATAAATGAATGATGTTTTTCGAAGCGTAAATGTTACCTTGGCCATAGTTTTAACACCCACAGTGGTTATTCCCATAACAGTTATGCTTATAGGTTTTTGCAGTCTCTGGAGAAATATATACATTGTGGTACAATTTCTTTTATCCATGCGTTCCCACGGTATGTAGTATAAGTCATCTTTTAGTTTTTCGCTCTGGAAAATTTATAATTTAGGGTGCAATAAGACCAATTGCGGTTTAATTGCGGTGTAAGAATATCCACTACCCCATATCATCCCGTGGATGTCGTGAGAGGCGACAGGGGGAAATAAATCAGGAGATGGGCAGCAAAGTCTTTTATACGTGGTGGAGCCATGCTACAGCTATATTATGGTTGTAATACGAATGGATCGGATCGACCAGGGAAGGACCACGCTCTAGCAGAATACCAGCGTAAAATAGCAGCTTTGTACTGCTGTGTTTCGTATGGTGAGTGTAGAGATCCGGAGACCCTTTTTTACTGGAAACAAGGCATTCCATCTTAGTCCTCAGAGGTGACAACGTATCTGCGTTTTGATTCTTAATCGAGGATAAATGTAGATATCTACTTACCATCAGGTAAACTGTGTGCTCGTTTGTCACCCTTATTCTATAAAAAAAGTCTTCCTAATAACGACAAAAAAAATCTACGGTTGCCAACCCTACGAGACAATGACGGAAGAATGAAAAAAAAAATCTATGTTCATCAGTGGACTCTAATAGGTTGTAATGGTAACAACAACAGTTCTCCGTTGCTTTGGAATAGCGTGTGGACTACACTATGACGACGCCACCGCCTACTATCGTGGTTGACAACATCGTCTAGTTTTGTTCCTCTGAAAGTGATATAAGATATGAGTGGTTTCGTAGTCAGCTAAGAAACCATTCAGACATTAAAAAAGTAAACGAGTGTCTTTATCTAAGTTTCGCAGCCATAATTAAATAGTGATGTACGCGAAAGAGAAATGGTATATCTTTATTTCTTCGACTTCGAAGAAAATGAATTTCTGAACCTACTAAAGATATCATCGTTTCGAAATGAGGTTCCTCTGACTGTAGAAAAAACGACAAAATAATTTGGCAGGCATCCTCTACTTTTGGTGTTCTGTGAGAGCTAATTGCAGTAAAGACCATAACGAGTAAACCTGGCTACTATCTGCAAAAAATATGGATATATTTTTGTTTTACTTTTTTGTGTAAAAAAAACTTACCACTGTGTCAACTACTTCAAAAACAACAGATATTAAAATAAGTTGTCCATAAACCATTACTGTGACAGGTCCATATCGAGCCATCTCCTTGAAATCCTGAGAAACATTGTGAAAGTAAAGTAATAATCTAAATACGCCTCATTGCTTTGCACAGGTCTACCATTTCTAGCAGTTGGATGTCATCTATTTTTTTTATTTCTCAGACATGCTGTAGTTTCTCGCAGTTTTCCTTAACTGTCGAGCACGTGGTAAATCAGCACTTGAAATTGCAATTAATAATTTTGTTGGTGCCTTCTTAAATTGTACTCGGGTTGAAAATTTACAGTAAGCGTTTACGTAAGCCCCTGAGCTACCATGGCTCTTTGAATTTTTTTCATAGGTATTTAATAAAAAGTATTGATTTATTTGTTTAATATTTTGTTTTTATTTTAATATTTTGTATTGTGTTTTTTTCTTTGAAAATAGTTAACATATCTATATCCTTAGTTAAATTCATTCCCATAATAAAGAGAGACACATCAGCTGAATCACAATTAATTGGCGTCATAAAATATCTAATCATATTAAACCTTACATTTTATATTTTATATTTAACTAACTATATTTTACTTAATTTTATAGCGCCAAAATATGATGAATTAAGGAGTAAAACATTTAAATTAACTTTTAGTAAAACTTGGCGATGTAAAGGAAAGTTAAACTTTATTTCCGATACGGATTTTATAATTTAAATAGAGATAATAAGAGCTGAGGATAGTTTTGTTTTAAATTAATTTATATATGCTGGTATGTTTTGATACGTACTCCTTGTGAACATTCCAGAAGTAGTAAACAGCAGATGAGTAAATGGCATAAATAGTTAATGCCTAACATTGGTCCAAAAAAGGAAGATATATCATCTGAAAAACTGTAAGAAAGACAAATTACAGTTATGGTTAAAAGTCCATTGCTAGAGGTGGATGTACTCTTTTGTAGTGCTTAGTAGTTAGATTACAAGCACGATAATATACATCTCGGATCATTGATTAGATACGTTGCCACACCTGATAACTGAGATAGGATACCTCGTTGCCAGTATAAAGGATTTTTGGTTCTCTACACTCACGATACGAAACACAGTAGCATTAAGCAGCTAATTTAAGTTTGTATTGTGTAAGAGCGTGGTCCCACCTGAGACGATATGACCAATTTGTGCTACAACCATACATAAAATGTCTTTCAGACTGAATTTCAGCCAATGCGACAAGTCTCTATGGAGACTAGCTATTAACGCACAGCAGAGTTAAAGTGCATGAGTGTGTGCGCAAGCTCAGGTGCACTCTCTATTCCTTCACTCTCGTACGATAGTGTGCCACGACCAAACAGAAATCCGGTGCAGGACCAGGGTGTGAGCGATAAAGAGTGACAAATTCTTCTACGTTGCTACCAAACGGCGGAGCTAAAATAAATATTATTTAACAATAAAAAAACTCTTTACTTACTCAACAATATGTCTGTGGTGATCAACTATCACTTTTAGCTTAATATGTATCTTTTCATTTTCCTCCTCATTAAACATTTTGGGCATTTGTTTTGAATGATTTGCGTTATTTTTCTCTTCTAATACAACTTCATCGTCATTAATTGACATTTGAAAGCCCGATTGCAAGATGTACAAATGACCAATTATTTGGAACATCATTAGTATTAAAAACAAGTCAAGAGAACAAGTACTCATAGCACAGTTGAAAGATAAGTAAATGTTATAAATAGTACATAGTATGAAATAATCCTCCAATTCAAATCCAGGATATTTAAAGTATATAGAGAATTCGTAAGTTACGTTATTTTGACTATTGTAACTAAACACACCTGCTTTATAATTGTTATAAAAGGGTATTATATTAAAACCAATTATTGCTATTACTGCCAATGAAATCATGAAGTAGGTAAAGAATGTTGATATCTTATTGACGAGTGTGTTCACCTGCAAGTAAATAATTTCAATTAGTACTACTACACGGCGTAGTACTTTTACGGTTGGGTCTCTTTCAAATACGACTAAATAAAAGCATCGAGACTTTTGGATGTCACACAGAGGGGTAGGCAGAGAGGCTCAATGGAAGTAGTAGTAGTAGTAGTAGTCCCTGTAGAGACAGGGACTACAGACTTCCATTGAGCAAGTTCCTAACACACTTGTTCCGCCTCCTTCACGTCCATATAATTAATACGTATATGCTTCTTGGTTAAGGGTACTCTTCATTTAGCTCATCTCTATTTAGCGTTAATATACTCATCGTCCCTCTCGAACGGCCCTTGATGACACTGACATTCACTTTTGCAACGTAAATTTGTTACGACACTCTTTTTATTATAATTCTTTCTAGATGTAAGCATTCGTTTCACTTTTGGTAACAACAACTTGCAAACCACACTTTTCTCTAATCACAAAATTCCTCACTTGTCATGCAGAGTAATCCCTAAAATACTTCCAACTTTTAGGTAAGGACTATTGCCTATTTCCTGTTTGTCTTGTATTCACTCGTCGTTTTATATTCTTGTCATGTCTACCATCCCTGCTAAACACACATCCTAAATACATAAACTCATCTACTTATAAACTTATTCCCTTTCTCTTCTCATTTCTCGTATCGTTTTTCTTTCTTCTCTTTTGAAAAACATCACTAACATCTTACTTGTTTTCACTTTAGTTCCCTTTTCTTTTTAAGAATGTTTAATAATGTTACGAGCTTGAGGTTCGTGACAATAAAAATTGCCGATAAAATTACCTAAATTAACACTTTAATTTACTTTACACAAATTAAAACTTAAAACACTAATAATTAAACACACTAATTCACTTTATTCCGCTCCGAAGCTTCGCTTGTCTCGCCAAATCCAATACTGCCCCGATCGCATCTTGCAGCGCCTATATATACAAATTAGCAATGAAGCATCCGGAATATTCAAGTAAATGCGCGCAAAGCGACGAGTGTTCGAGTGTAGATTTTCTAGAAACTTAGTTCTTCGGTTTGAGACTAGATGGCGCTGTCGATTGAAAGATTTGTGATGTCATTTTCTGCAAAGCTTCCCTCGCTCTCGTTCCTGACACTAGATGGCGCTAGTGTATGACGTTGACTTATTCACGCAACACTGCCCCCTCCTAAGACATGCTCGTCCCGAGCATTATCGGTCCCATAATAACGCGCTAAGCGATCCACATGGACGATCTTAGGAGTCCCTCTTGCGCCTTTCTGTATCCGGTAGGTCACATCGTTGATCCTGGTTACAATCCGGTAAGGGCCGTCCCATTTAGCTTGAAGCTTAGGAGATTTCCCTTTGCTGCGGACTGGATTGTGCAACCACACTAATGAACCTTCGTTGAACCCTTTATTGTTCATTTTGCGGTCGTACCGGGTTAATATTTAATAAATGTCATTCATTTTGTTCCGCAAGTCATTTGCATAATCGGTTATACTGCGTGGGGCATCAGGTGGTATCTCGGTGATCAGGTCTGCAGGCAGCCGTAATTCTCTTCCAAAGTTTGCGAAAGCTGGTGTCACTGCTGTACTTTCGTGAACAGAACTTCGATATGACAACAAAAACGGTTGTATGTGCTTGTCCCAATCTCATTGCCGATTGTCTACAACTTTTGCTAGGTACCTCTCCAATGTCTGATTAAATCGTTCCACCATTCCATCAGATTGCGGGTGATAAGAAGTCGTTCTTGTTTTATGAGTACCCATAACTCGGCAAGTTTCCTGGAATATTTGAGACTCAAAATTCCTTCCTTGATCGCTGTGAATCTCTAAAGGTACTCCAAAACGACAGAAGACTTCATGAACTAGTTTATCTGCAACTGTTGAAGCTTCTTGATTTGGAATGGCGAAAACTTCTGGCCACTTTGTGAAGTAATCCATCACAACCATGAAATACTTGTTACCGCTTTCGCTCTCCGGAAACGGCCCCGCCACGTCAATGGCTATTCTTTCCCATGATGCACCAACATTGTACAACTTCAATGCACCTCTCACAAACGACTTGCTGAAGTACGCTATCACGACCTCTTGGTCACCATTCCGTTGAGACAACACACCGCCAAGTCCTATATCACTTGCGTCTGTGTCAACTATAAATTCTTTGCTTGCATCAGGGTATCCCAAAATAGGTGCTTTGCACAGATGGTCCTTGAGCTCCTGGAATGCGACATTGCAACTTTCATCCCAGCAGAAATGTCGCTTCTCCTCGGTTAGCTTGTGCAGAGGTTTGGCTATATCTGCAAAGTTCTTCACAAATCGCCGGTAATAGGAGCACAAACCCAAAAATGCTCTAACCTGCGTCTTGTCTTTTGGAAC
Organism: Parnassius apollo; assembly: GCA_907164705.1. Taxonomy (NCBI): domain Eukaryota; kingdom Metazoa; phylum Arthropoda; class Insecta; order Lepidoptera; family Papilionidae; genus Parnassius; species Parnassius apollo. Next base: position 6,927,830 of record CAJQZP010000081.1, on the reverse strand, counting down.
CGGCCAATCCTTGACAGCGGCGATTTTCTCTGGATCCGTGCGGATACCTTCTTCCGACACTACATACCCCAAAAAGTTGACTTGCCGTTTGAATAGTGAACATTTCTTCGGACTCAACTTGAGGTTGGCACTCTGAATCTTCATGAGCACGCGTTCCAGGTTTTGAAGGTGTTCCTCAAACGTCCGGCCTACGATGATGATGTCATCCAAGTAGACCAGACAGGCATCGCCAATTAGCCCGGTAAGTACAAGTTCCATCAGCCTTTCAAACGTTGCTGGAGCATTGCACAACCCAAACGGCATTACTTTAAATTGCCACAGACCCTTTCCCGTCGAGAACGCAGTTTTCTCCTTGTCCTTAGGGTCAATTTTAACTTGCCAGTAGCCACTTTTAAGATCCAGTGTGCTAAACCACTTTACTCCTGTAAGCATGCCCAGCGTGTCATCAATTCTTGGCAAGGGATAGCTGTCCTTCTTCGTAACGTCGTTCAGACGGCGGTAGTCAACACAAAACCGCATGCTGCCATCCTTCTTTTTCACCAGCACTACTGGTGAACACCATGGAACCACTAGAGGAAGGTTCAATAACACCATCCTTCACCATTCCTTCAATCATGGTTTCCACTTCCTTTTCACGTGCTACCGGCAATCTTTTTTGGCCGCTGACGGATAGGCAATTCTTCTCCTGTGTTTATTTTATGTTGAACTAAGCCAGTCTTTCCTATGTCAGCATCGTTTGATGAGAATACATAGGCGTACTTGAGTAACAACTTCTTCGCTTTGACCAATTCGTTCGGGGAGAGAACACTGCGACAGTCTTCCAAAAGTGTGGTCACTCTTGTTTCTGCATCCTTGCTGGGGGTCTCACTCGATATATATTGGCACCGACGTAACCAATCCACTTCCTCACAAGTACCAATCAGTGTGCCTTTTTCTATAATCTGTTCCCGGTCGCAAAGGTTCAGCACACGTACTCCTGAAATGTCAGTGGTCCTGACCAAGGTTCGAGCTACTTTCCATGGAAGGTCATTGTTTACCCCTTCCACAAGTACACAACGGTGAGCTTGCCCAGCGTTTCGAGGAAGACTAACCGGAACAATCGTTTCTGATCTCGGCGGAAGAACAATCTTCTTAATGCTGTACACGTTCCCTGGTAACGCACCTTCCATGAAAAGTTCCTCCTGTCCACATTTCAAAACACCTTGCTTAACGTCGATCTCACAACAATTATTCCTCATAAAGTCTAGGCCTAGGATGCAGTCGTCCATTATATCAGCCACGATGACATTATGACGGGAGATCACGTTGCCTAGCTTCAACTCCATCTCCTTCTTTCCACGGACGGGTATACGCTGACCGGTGGCTGTTACCAAATTAATGCGTTTTTGGTTGTATGCGGAGTCCCCAAGGAACTGACTTATAAGTTGGGAACTAACAACCGTACGAGAGGCTCCAGTGTCTATGGTTAGTTTACACGGCATTCCGTTGACCTCGCCCTTGATGATCAGACTGTTCCCATCATGGGTTTGTGAGATCGAGATCCTTGGGGCTCTTTTAACATCAGCCAGCACCCGCCCCGCAGTTCTGGCTTTTACTCGTTTCCCTGCTGCTGCTGGGCGGGGCTCTTAGCCGCACCACCCTCCTGATATCGTTCACCTTCCCTTTCTACGGTTCGCTTAGGGCAGCTGGATCGAAGATGGCCCCTTTCCTCACAGCCATAGCACCTAGGGCTGTATCCTTTATTGCGGTCGCGAACCGTAGCTGCTGCAACCTCCCTGACGCGATGGGAGCGAAGATCCTGCCGCACGGCTTCCACCTCCAGTGCATGGGCCAAGGCGTCCTTAAGCGTCTCGTGGTGCCCGAGCCTCACAGCAGCTCTGACTTCAATGTCGCGGATTCCTTCGATGAATGTCTGAACCAGGTTCCCTTCAATGAGCGCAGGTACAGACTGGTATGCTTTTCGAACCATCTTCTCCACCTCAAGGGCCCACTGCTGCAGGTTTTCGTTGCTGCGTTGCACGCGATCTTTAAGCTGCGCGCGAGAGACGTGTTCCAGGTGAGCGTCACCATATCTCGCCTCCAATGCCTCAAGGAGCTGCTCGTAGGTCACTTTCTTACCGAGAGCTTCCACCACAGTTAAGGCTTGGTCGCGCAGGCCTAAAGTGAGTGCAGTCATGGCCTGGCTTTCATTCCAGCCGTTTGCCTCCATGACGGCCTCGAACTGGATTTTGTAGGCCGACCAGGAAGAAGTCCCGTCGAACGGTGGTACCTTGAACCCACGTAGCGAAGGTATAGTAGCTACTGCGGGGGCTGCAATTACATCTCCAAGTTTGAGTTCATCTAGCGTTTTCTTAACTTGGTTGATTTGGGTTTCAGCTTCCGACAGGCGGTTATCATGTTGAGCAGCCTTATCCTTCACCTCCCTTATCTCTTTCCTGAAGGTAGCGTGAAGGTCCTTCATGAGAAGCATCTGCTGTTCCCTATCGCGTTTGAGCTGCTCTTCTAAGCGACGGGCCTGTTCCTCCTATCGGCGGGCCTGATCCTCCTGTTGGCGGGCCTGTTCCTCCTGCTGCTCTTTCAACTGACTGGCCTGTTCCTCCTGTCCGCGCTTCAGCTGCTCTTCAAACCGACGAGCCTGTTCCTCCTGTCGGCGGGCCTGCTCCTGCAGCATCACCATCAGGGCGCCTAAATCAGGTGCTGCAGATGCAGGAGCTACTGACGGACCGGCCTCCGTTGCCGGCGGCTGGCCCTCCGACGTCTGCGGCGTTGCACCACCAAATCTTCTCTGGTCCGTCTCATGCTGGCGTTGACTGCGGGTACGAACAGCCTCCGTTTCCTCCTTAGGTAAAATCGGCATGATTTTATCCCACTTCTGACACCAATTGTTACGAGCCTGAGGTTCGTGACAATAAAAATTGCCGATAAAATTATCTAAATTAACACTTTAACTTACTTTACACAAATTAAAACTTAAAACACTAATAAATAAACACACTAATTCACTTTATTCCGCTCTGAAGCTTCGCTTGTCTCGCCAAATCCAATACTGCCCCGATCGCATCTTGCAGCGCCTATATATACAAATTAGCAATGAAGCATCCGGAACATTCAAGTAAATGCGCGCAAAGCGACGAGTGTTCGAGTGTAGATTTTCTAGAAACTTAGTTCTTCGGTTTGAGACTAGATGGCGCAGTCGATTGAAAGATTTGTGATGTCATTTTCTGCAAAGCTCCCCTCGCTCTCGTTCCTGACACTAGATGGCGCTAGTGTATGACGTTGACTTATTCACGCAACAATAATATAACAACCATTTTCAAAAGAAATTTTGATGAGTAACTTGTCCATTTTAACAACTTTACAAATATAATAATCAAGGGGAATTACAATACCATATCTGACACCGTTATGGATACCAAACCAGCTTGAGTAGGCCCTCTTAACCCTGACACAAGCACTAGATTCTCTATAAATTTTTTATGCCTGTATGCCCAGCGTGTGTAGGTTTCTAAATTCTCATATATAAAAGCTACGTCCCGTTACTTTGTACACTGATAACGTGATGAATCAGCTTTTAAAATTGCGTTTAACTATTTAAGTATTGATGGCGATGGGATACATTGACTGATATGCTCACGTACTACTAGAGAACAACGCAGCATTTGTGCATTCATATCATTTAATATACGTAATATGTATTATATAATATATAAAGGATAATATGTACACATTATGTAACAGTAACTCTGTCACAGCAATGATACTACTGAAAAATTATAAACTTTTTAATAAAAACAGTGTTTTTTTGCTCAAGTGTTGGCATATTTTTAAAATCTGGCAAGGCCGTTGCAGCGGCGGTACCTTGGAGCCTATGGCGAAGTTACCATGTAAGTTTTTTTATTCAATTGAATTTATTATTCTATTTTCTTGGCACTATACCACGGGGTGTAGGTCTTTTTGACGATTAAAATTTTTAGTTTTAGATTTTCTATTTTATAGTTTCTTCTTTTATATTGTATATAATTTGTTTTAATGGTAAATATTATAATTTTAATTATTATTTTAGTTAAGTTCTTTATTATAATTTTTGTAACATAAATTGAACGTTATTTAAAATATATATAGTGAAAAGGTTAAAAAAAATTATTTTATTCCATTTGTATGGGGGTAAATTGTTTGTTTATTTTTTGGAAAGGATTAAATGAACAAAATCATAAAATGATACCTAAAGTAACTCTCATGGTTTTACATATATTACCTCCTCAAAATTTTCGGTGCACTTAAGATGAGTTAAGTGAAATTTTGTTATAAACTTTTTTGTGATCACGCCGTAATAATCAAAATTAGGCACCATCGTTCTTACCTGTTGATAAAATATTAGCTATTGGAACCAGGAAATTATTTTTTCAATTGGCCTTAATATTGTGATATAAAATCATACAATTAAGATAAACAAAAGCTAGTAATGATACATAGTTTTACATTAAATGGTTTCAAAGATCACTATTTCATTTGATGTATTGTGGCAAAACTAGAACGAAGTGTTTCAACAATACAAAATATTTTTATAGCATAAGCGTAACAAACAAACACACAGTCCAATTGATGGTAAGATGATGCAGTGGCCCAAAGGCCATCTACATCTATCCTCAATTAATCGTTTCCAGTATAAACAGTCGAAATATACAAAAGGGCGTGGCTTTTTCCCGGTAGAACTAGCCCATTCTTGATACAACCATAATATACTGGCAACATGGGTCTACCGCGTAAAAAACTAAATAAGGGTTAACTGAAGGAAATGCCGCTAAGATTTGGTGGATTTTTAAAAACGAAAGATTAACCCAAAGTTATGTTTCTTATTTATGTAGGTCAGCGTTTATTGTGAAACAAATTATGTACATCTTCTTAATTGTTAGAACACTTCTCCAGCAGTAAACTATCTTCAAGCTTAAGACGAAGTTGATAGTATTAAAAATATACTAGTTAGTGAGTTATTGAAGTCAAATACTGATTGGGTGTATTAAAATAACAGTATTTAAAATGATAGAGAAATGGAAGATCAGAAAACAAAGGTACGCTCGTTTTTGATTACAACATTTTTACAAGAAAGAAAGAATAGAAAATAAAATAGAAATAATACTTACAGCTGTCAGGACTGACATACCCATTGTCATGTAAACGTGTCCGACATGGTATAAATTTACTTGATTCTTTGTTTGTACTAAGTGATTAATCTGTGCCATCATCAGGAAAAATATATGAATTGGTACCGAAATCCTATGAACTCGTATGAACATTGACACCTTTTCATCGAACACATGGCCAGGCCACAC
>CAJQZP010000081.1:6882500-6920000 GCA_907164705.1 Parnassius apollo | reverse complement strand
TTAAGAATGCGGAATAAACGTTGGCTAAAGAATAAAGGTAAGAAAATGATTCTCAGAAAAAGTAAATTTATTATATAAATATTTAAATAAAATAGTTTTTTATATTATATAAAGTGAAAATTAAAATATTTACATAATTTATGGGACTGAGATTACTGACGTGTTGAAAGAACTTAACCTCCTACCAGTTTATTTTATAGATCGGTATTTTTTTGTTCCGAAAGTAAGTGTAACCTGTATTTGATTTTAAATCCACTAATTGTTTTCAGGTCATGCAGTGGAGGCGGGAGGTTATTCCAACATTTAGTGGCATTATATTTAAAACTACCTCTGAAAGCGGCCGACCGGTAGAAAGGATATACTAACTTGTAATTGGATGATCTGGTATTATACTGCTTATTTTGATCTTTAGACCAAATCAACTTATTATATAAATATAAAGGTTCTTTATTTTTAATAACTCCAAACAAAAGTGAGGCAAAATGTAGTCGCCTGCGACAGTCCATTTTTAAAATATTAGCGTTATTAATGAAAGGGGTTACATGTGCACGTGGTGGTACATTGAAACAAAAGCGTGCACAGGCATTCTGTACCCGCTGTATTATTTGCTGTGTTCGAGATAATAGTCGTGGGCCTATGAGAGAATCCGCGTAATTGAATTTTGAAAGCACGATAGACTCGCAGAGATGTATACGTAAGGTGACACTTAGGTACTCACGAATACGATAAAGTACTTTCAACCTATAAAAGCAGTTACGTGCAATATTCATTACATGTTTCTCAAAACGAAGTTTGTCGTCCATTATTACCCCCAAATTTCTGACTTCAGAGACTCTCACAATAGGTTCGTTGTTTACAATAATGGCATGGTGGCTTAGTGTGCTCTTTTTTATTTGATTTAGCGATCCTAGAATAAGGTACTGCGACTTTTTTGGATTGAGAACCAATGCGTTACGCTCTGACCACAAAGATATCCGACCCAAATCCGAGTTCAATTTTGTCACTGCTACTTGAACATCACAAGGCTTAAACGATATATATATATCTGTAAGTCGTCAGCGTACATGTGGTACTTACAATACTCTATATTTTTAATAATGTCTGCACTATATATTATAAAAAGTAAGGGACCTAAAATGGATCCTTGCGGTACTCCTCGGTTCACAGGGCGCTCCCCAGAAACAGCTTTACCTTTTCCATTTAATTGTATTTCAACTTGCTGTCAACTATTTTTAAAGTAACTGGCAAACCATTGGGTCGCGTTTCTGCTTAAACCATAAAAATATAATTTTGAAAGAAGTAATGGGATATTGAGGGTTTCAAAGGCACGCGAGAAATCAAGTAATGTTAAAATAGTACCCTCACCACTGGCTTGTGCAGTCAGTATATCATCCACGACCTCTATAAGCGCTGTGGTAGTGCTGTGCTTCTTTCTAAAGCCAGACTGCAGCTCAGGAAGGATGTTATTTGCTTCAAGGTACTTTGTTAGCTGATTACATGCAAACTTTTCTATTATTTTAGAAAGGCACGGTAGAATACTAATTGGCCTGAGATCCGACATACAAACAGGGTTATTAGTTTTTGGTATAGGTTTAACGATGGCTTTTTGCCAGAGATCCGGATAAGTATTTGTCGCAAAAGATTTATTAATTATGAATGTTATTTCTGTAATAACTTTAACATATCAAGAGAAATGCCATCGCACTCCACTGCATTAGACTGCAAAGAGTTTATAACTTTAACCACCTCATCCTCCGAGGCTTCTTTAAAATAAAAAGAGTTATCATTAGTGCCATTAAATTCAAAGAAAGTGAGAAGAGACAATGAGACGTCATTTTTACCAGGAATATTAAGAAAATGATTGTTTAAAGCAGCGGGGTCGCTGAAATGGGATGGCAAAGAAGTATCCTTACTTTTTATTTGAACTTGGCGTTTAATGTGCTTCCACATTATTTTAGGTTGATTTAGTTTTGAATTAATATAAAATTTGAAGTAGGCAATCTTTTCTAAAACTATCGCTTTATTAACTATTGATTTTAGTTCCCTATAATAATCCTTATGTGGAGCAAGTTTTGTTTTCCGGGCTCTCACTTGAGCCTCGTTGCGTGTTCTCATCATACATCTTATGTTATGCGTTATCCATGGATAATATTTTTTTTATATAGACAGTTTTAGGAGGGGCGTGAGAATTAAAGATATTTAATAAATTTTTGTTAAAGGAATCAATCATATCGTTTATGTTATCTGACGATGCACAGTGCCAGTTAATTTGTTTTAAATCTTGGTTGAATGTCAAGTTCACATACAATAAAGGCATGACTACTGAGGTCACTGATATAGTCCACACTTATATATGACACCGATGCATCTGAACATATAACATCTAACAGTGTCTCACTATATTCAGTAAAGTGTATTGGTTCCTCAACATATTGCACGAGGTTATTGCATGTTAGGAAGTCCGAAAGCATTTTGGTACTAACACAATTTTTATTTAAAATATCGATATTAAAATCCCCAAGCAGTACTGTTTGATCGTAGCCTACAAAAGAACCTAAGGACTCGCTCAGCGCGTTCAGAAATAATGTCACGCTCAACAATGGGGGACGATAAGCAGTACCGAAGACAAGGGACTTGCCGTTAATTTTAATATTTAACCATATCTGCTCCACCGCGGGACAAATAGGATGTTGAATAATTTTTGACGACAAGTCTCGTCTCAAATAAAAACCCACACCGCCACCACGCGCACGAACTTCGGGAGGTCGGGGTACGTGAAGCAGTCGATACCCTGGAACAGAAGGCGCCCGGCCTTTCTCCCCTGTCCGAAGCCATGTTTCATTCATAGCCATTATGTCTACAGAGTGATGCGCCATAGCAGCTAGGAATTCGTCTAGAGAGCTTTGGAACAGCAAGTTTAAATTTATCACGCGTATTAAAGTTATGAGATCTATACATTGGCATATTAGGTATATTACGGTCATTAAGAATAGTGCCTATAAAACTATATTGTCGGCAATTTGAAATTAAGTGATGCCATTGATATGTTTTAATACCGTATTCTTTTTCATTTCAGTCCGTGGTAAGTCCACCATCGACCGAGAGATCAATCGACGGGTTCAAGTTGGCTACACTACAACCGTGTTGCCAGTAATGACATATGGATCTAAGACGTGGTCATTCACTGCTGGCCGGTGTAGGCCTAATAGTTTTTGAACTATGATAAGACCGAAAGTAGCTCGAAATGGTTCGTGTAAATATACTCATTGCCGAAGCGCCCTCTGAACATGGCTAACACTCTTTCATGTGTCTGTATGAAATAATTATTTGACTATTAAAACTATGTTATCGTCACATTACATTCCACCACCATTTCTAGCGAAACTTTCGTTTTGTGACCTCATAAAAAGTATTTCATTTGTTCGATGTGTTAAAGACTTAAGTTATTACTGCTTTTTATGTAAATAATGCAGAAAAGTCCATTGTTTGTGACAAATGTTTTTATCGTTTCCGGTCTTAATTTTGTCGTTAAGCAACTATATAAATATAATGAATAATATTTGAACCATTTTCGATTTCTGAGAATTAATTAATGAACTACTTACTCAGAATTAGAATTTTTCATTTTTCTGTGTGTTTTACCTTACGTAAAAATTCGGTATTTTAAATATTTATTATACTAGATGATCGACAGCATTATCAAGTGCACATAGTTTTGAGCTAATCGTTACTACTGCACTGTAAAACATACAACTTATTTAAACGATTTGAGTTAAACGTAGATATTAAAAACTCATAAGCCAATCAGGTTACATGAAAGACTTTAATCACGTTCTGATTTCATTGTGAGTAATGGGTAATTTAATATTAATGAGACGAATGCAGATAACACATTTAAAGGTAAATTCTGTAAGTTTTATTGTGTTAGAATCATTTCGGTTTTAATTGTGTAATAATACATCAAACACGATTAAGTCGTTGTTATTTTTATAGTACTACCGATACCTTCTCACACAAGAGGAAGGCTTGTTCATGTCTAGCTGAAGGACGTATAATAGGTTGTATCTTTGTATCTTTTAATCTACTACTGAGGTAAAAGCACTGCTAAAATCTAACAAGAATGATGATTTGCTGTCCATGGGCCAAAGGACATCGTCAGTTATAATAAGCAAAGCAGTGACAGTACTGTGTATTGGGATGAAAGTGAGAAAGAGAGGAATTATTAAAAACTTTAGGTAAGTGTACTTTTATAATGATTGTTTTTGAATCAATGGAAAAGATGAGGAGGATATGGAGTAATTAAATATGTGAGTAAGTATTGTACAATGCATAGAAACAACACACCATTCTCGAGTAGTGCGTGTTCTTTAATTTTTTATATTTTTTAAAATAAAATACCTAATTTAACATCCCTGGATATATGTAAAAGAGATCCCGTCAAAAAGTTATATAATTTAAATTAACAAAAAACATCTCGACAAACTGTTAACATTCTAATGGTAGCCGTCGCCTTTCTGTATATATTTTTAAGCCCTTTTTTAATTTACATGTAACTGTGTTATGATTTCAGATAGTAAATAGCACTACTATGTTCCAGGCAATTCCACCTTAGTTCTTAGAGGTGACAACGCATCTGTAGCAAAACAAATAATTGTTTGCTGTTGGTTTTAGATGCAGGTGGTTCCAGTAGCATCACCATAAATTGGAATATAAGTTCGTTTGAGACAAAACACTTCAAAGTAGTTTTTTAAATGTTTTATTTAATAACATGGGTCATAACTTAGGAAATGCAAAAATAGAAACTTTTAGCAGTATCTTTATTAAGTTACTAAATAATTTCGTTCGTTCTTAAGTAGCAATTTATTCTTCAAAATTAGCAAATGAAGCTCCAACAAGAAATATTGGTAAGCATCGCACCGTGAAATTGTAATTTCTGGAGCGCGAATCAGATTATCAGTAGCCGTCGCGTGCTTGCATTAGTAAATAAACTGCAGTGCTTTAATTAAGTCGTTCATTACTACCATGTACCGAATTTAGATTTTGTAAAACAACAACTTTAAATTGGATTAAACATTTCTATAGTATCACTGACTATACATTTACTAAATGAATCTGATCAAATTAAATATCTATCGATATTTTTTCGCCGCCGTAGTGGTATCAGAGTACTTGCTACTACCATATATCATCACGTTGATGTCGTAAGAGCCAGAGCGAAATAAAACAGGAAATGGACAGCAGCATATTCTTAATGACAACTTAGAATAATAAAAATACTACTGTTGCCAACCTACCTGCCAAACTTGGTCACTATAGAAAATATCTACCTTTCGGCCGATCTACGATCTTTATTCAGCAGCGGAGTGTTGATACGCTGCAATAGATGAATGTTCGATGTACGTAGTACTTAGGTGTATTTCCTATTACTTTGTGAGACCCTTCGTAACCATTGTAATAAATGTGTCAATGTATTAACATTGTCAGTAACTAACAGGTTTTTATTAAAATTTTGCGATTAAATGTTATAGAACATTCAGTCACCAAAGTGAACATATGATATCCATAGCATATCATCAAATGATTGAGTTTTGTCAGTCGTCGCATATAGAAAAGAAACGATAAATTGATGTTATACAAAATTATAAAGAATTTAACGTAAAGTTTATGTCACAACTAGTGTACATTTGAACATTTCAGCTAAGGTTAACCGGCACCTGGAGTATGGCAATTACAAGGGCTTCATAGGGGCAAATTAATTAAAACAGACCTATGAATTTCTAACTGAGGACAGGTTAATCAAAATTTTGACTTTAACTTATACCTGATGCCTGAAAGTAAGCTTAAAAACATAGTGACATAATAATTAATCTAATCTATTCCTTTCTAAATTCAGTGGATTCTGTGGAATCTTGCGAGGGAGGATATTTTGTTAGCGCTGATCTGTTATTCTGGTACAGAAATGAGATATCGTTCAATAACAAGATGGGCTGGAGTCAAAGGATAAAGATCGTAATCTAGGAATGTCAGATTTAAAATACGTCGGAGGTGATGTTTACATATTTGAGAGCCGACTCCCACAAGCAGCCAATATGAGGAGTATATGCGGGAATAAAAGTGAAATTAATAGCTTGCTCAGTCTTGTCTGCGGGTGAAAGCTGTTTAAGAAGTCCAGATAACTCATGAAAAGTACAAGTAAGTAGTAAGTAAGTGTAGTTCCATTATCAGAATAGACGGTTCGCGGTTTAGTTCTACGAGACGTAAATCTATTCAGAGCTGCTATAAAGGCTTCCTTCGTCAGGTCCGAAACAAGCTCAAGAAGCAAGGCCTTTGCTAAACAAAGACACAAATATAAGATTTTTATGTTTACATCCTCTTCCCTTGTGGTTGACTATCATCACTGGCCCAACATAATCTACACCCGTGTCAAGAAAAGGAAATTCTAAATGGGCACGCTATTCAGGTAAATTACCCATAACCGGTTGAAGTGTTTTTCCCTTAAGCCTCCAACATTTCACGCATGAGCGGACAGTACGTTTAGCTAGATTTCTGCCTCCTAAAACCCAGCAATTATGTCTTACTATGGCCCGCAATAGTTGAGAACTCGAATGTAAGCACTTAATGGGTAGCATTAAAAAGAGAGATCGGAATAAAGGATGATAGGCACTCAATAAGATAGGTTGTTTGACGTTGTAGTCATAATTATTGTAAGAAAGTCTCCCACCAACTCTAATGAGCTTATTATTTTCAATGAAGGGTGATAGAGATAATTATGATTGTGTATTACAGAAGTAAAAACCATTTATTTATGCTTATAATTTATCCATTTATTACCTTATATATTTTTATAACTGTTACGAACGATTTCAAGTACCCAATTTCATATATCTAATTTTTTCGTCGAATTTCCATTTTTTTTTTGCGTTTTTAGCGTACGTGTTGTAATAAACCTATCAATTGAATCAAACTATTCAAAAGCAGTGAACGATAACTTAAATAGTGGATCTGCAAACTCGCCGAAACATTCACCGTTAATCTTTTATCTGTGTATAAAAAGTTGTGTTTATGTAAAGACGTCCAAAGCTATGGCAACCGCTATAGTAAAATGATTGCTGCGTTGCGATATGTGCGATGTTTGCGATTATGTTAATTACGCTCATCATCATCATCATTAGTACAGCCCTTCACAAGTCCACTGATGATCATAGGCCTCCCCCAAGGTATGCCACAAAGCACGGTCCTGAGCCACCTGCATCCATCGACTTCCTGCATGTCTTACCAGGTCGTCACTCCATCTAGTGGGGGATCGCCCTACACTTCGCCTACCAGTACGGTTGTCAGTTCTTCGAGCTATATGGCCGGCCCATTGCCACTTCAGCTTACTAATCCTTTGGGCTATGTCGGTCGCTCTGGTTTTACTGCGGATATCCTCATTTCTGAGTTTATCACGCAGTGAAACTCCGAGCATAGCCCTCTCCATAACTCGCTGAGTAACTTTGAGCGTCCTCATGCGGCCAGCAGTGAAAGACCACGTCTCGGTTCCGTAGGTCATCACTGGCAACACGCGCTGGTTGTACAACTTAGTTTTCAGGTTTTGGGGTATACCTGACGAGAAGATGCGTCGTAATTTCCCGAACGCTGCCCAGCCAACCATCCAATTAACCTCTCGGTCGAAGTTGGACTTATATAGTCGGACTATTTGTCCCAGGTGAACGTACTCGTCAACAACTTCGAGCTTAGTGCTCCCAACAACTACCGGCATAGGTGTGACGTGGACATTAAACATGATCTTTGTTTTATCCATGTTCATCTTAAGACCTATCCGTTGGGAGGCACTATTGACGCAAAAAAACGGCCCCCAGTCCCCGGCGACCCCGCTATTCCTGGCTATGGTGGCAACCATGGTAACGGTGGGGCAGGGGGTGCTAAGAATCTCTGGTGGAGGTTCGGTTGCCACCTACGACGACTACGGAATATAACGCACGCACCCTGAGGACTGACGAGAAGATACTGGAGCTGGAAGAAGAAGTAGACAAGTTGCGCTGGCATACTATTGGATTATCCGAGGTCCAAAGAGAGGGGGGGGACACGGTAATCCTTGAGTCCGGCAACTTGTTCTATCACCGGGAGGGCGACCACTTGTCCCAAGGAGGTATCGGATTTATCGTCCAAAAGTCTCTCGTCAATAACGTTGTAAAGATTGAGAGTGTATCTACGAGGGTCGCGTACCTGATACTCAGAATCACCAAACGGTATTCGCTGAAGATCATACAGGTTTACGCACCAACCTCGGCACATCCCGATGAGGAGGCGGAGGACATGTATGAGGATATTTGAGGAGAGCCATGCATTCCTCCAAAACTCATTATACGGTGTTGATGGGAGACTCCAACGTAAAACTAGGCACAAGAGAAAGCGGTGAGCTGAAGTTAGGGAAATTTGGAGTAGGGCAACGGAACCGTAGGGGCCAGCAGCTGGCCGACTTCATGGACAAAGAGGGACTCTTTACGATGAACTATTTCTTCCAGTAGCGGCTCCATAGGAAATGGACCTGGTCGAGCCCCGACGGTTCGACAAAAAATGAGATTGACTTCATTATGACGATCAGACGCCAACTGTTCAGTGATCTCTCAGTGATCTCGAGGGTGAAAACTGGCAGCGATCACCGAATGGTTAGAGACACACTGAACCTAAACGTTAAGTTGGAGAGGTCTCATCTAATGAAATCAACGCTCCGTCTCCCTCGTGCTCTAATCCAGAATCCTGAAATCTTTCAGCTCGAGTTACGTAACCGCTTTCAGTGCCTAGAAGATTGCAAAGCAGTTGAAGATGTGAATGACAAGCTCGTGGAAACTGTCCATGCAGTCGGAGGTAAGTTCTGCAAGACCCGCCGCAGAAGAACATAAAAACTCTCCGATCACACTCTTAATCTCATGTCTGTTAGACGGGAGATGAGGCTGCAATCGTCAACAGATTTGACAGCATATAGGCAACTGAACAGACAGATCTCCAAATGCACGCGGCGAGACTTACGCAACTTCAATACTGCTAGTACTAAAGAAGCGATCAAGCGGAACCAGGGCTCCAAAGTCTTTGCCAGAGATCTCTCTGCCAGTAAGAGCCAACTGTCAAAGCTGAATACTGAGTGCGGCAGCATCGTTTCCGGGACACCTGAAATTCTGAGTGAGATTGAGAGGTTCTATGAGCAGCCGTACACATCATCGTTGGAGCCACACGCAAGTGTGAGTAACGATCCAAGAGCAAGGCTTATCCGACACTATTCCGATGATATCCCAGACGTCAGTCTGAGCGAGATTAGAATGGCTCTCCAGCACCTTAAAAACGGCAAATCTCCGGGCGAGGATGGAGTTACAGCGGAGCTTTTGAAAGCGGGTGGAAAACCGGTACTTGAAGTCCTTCAGAGGCTCTTTAATTCCGTCCTCTCATGGTGGCACTACTCCGGAGGCGTGGAGCAGAAGTGCGGTGGTCTTGTTCTTCAAAAAAGGTGACAACGCCCTCTCGAAGAACTACAGACCGATATCTCTTCTGAGCCGTGTCTACGTGCTGTTTTCGAGAGTCATTACGAATCGTCTCGCATGCAGACTCAACGACTTCCAGCCTCCCGAACAAGCCGGTTTCCGAAAAGGCTTTAGTACCATAGACCACATATATACCCATCGGCAAATTGTACTGAAGTCCTAAGAGTACAATCTGCCACTTTGCCTGGCGTATGTGGACTATGAGAAAGCCTTTGATTCCGTCGAAATTTGGGCGGTGCTACAATCTCTTCAGCGGTGCCAAATTGACTGTCGGTATATCGAAGTGCTAAAGTGTTTGTACAGTAGGGCTACGATGGCTATCCGAGTACAGAACCAGAGTACGAAACCTATCCAACTGCAGATAGGTGTAAGACAGGGTGACGTTATTTCCCCGAAACTCTTCACCGCTGCATTGGAAGACGTTTTCAAGCTACTGGACTGGAAAAGATACGGTATTAACATCAATGGCGAGTACATCACTCACCTTCGATTTGCCGACGATATAGTCCTTATGGCAGAGTCGCTGGAGGACTTAAGCACTATGCTCAATGACCTTAATTACGCTCAATAAAAGGTAATATGTTTAAGAACATATTTTAACATAACTTGATCGTCAATGCGTAAAGAATGTGGCCCGTTGATCCGTGACCGTTCGGCAATGTTCGGAAGCCTCCGACGCAGAAGCAACCAGTTCGGATTTTCACACACACACACACACACACACACACACACACACACACACACACACACACACACACACACACACACACACACACACACAAAAGTGGAGGACTTATTTACTCGTATTTAAAAAAATGATATCACTATATAGTAACTTATTTATATTTTGAACTTCAACGTAAAATTTGGCTACTATTTGAAAAATAACTGTATTAAGCATTTCGACACGTTACAAGGCAAAAGTATTCAACTAATTTCTTAAAAACAAACTTACACGTTATATGTGTTCATGTTAGTTGAACATAGATAGCCATAGCGTAAGAAATGAAGCTTTAATTTAATAGACTATCTAACACTAAAATAATAAAGAATGTCAATATTTTCAAATGAAGAAATAGAATACTTAATTAATTTAATGGAATATGAAACGCTCAAAAACCTTAAAATATGTCCATATTTTTTATTGGAGAATACTACAAGACCAAAGATAAAAATCTCTTTGTTGAGGAAATTTTCAATAAAGTTAATTAATATACCAAAGTTAATATATTGAGCATTTCTTGTGTTAAATAATAATGTTTCATGGAAAACTCAATTAATACTCGATTTCTTGTTTTTCATATTGTACATTTGTTTTGTTTTATAATGTTTGTCCACGTAACGTAATAAATGACTATGACTGTAATACTATTTGATTTATAGTTTGTAGTTTACACTTGGGTTTGAACTGATCATGTTTAACTTGAACAGTTCAAACCCAAGTGTAAACAATGTAAATGTAAATTTCGGTATTCTTTTATTGCTTATATACCTATTGTATAAATAGCTCAAACTATCAAATCAGCAACTGCTTTTGGTGACTTTGTGGATTGTTTAATTTGTTACAACAAGGGGTGTAATTTCCAGTACGCGCCCGAACTGTATTATTTATTACTCGTCACATAAGTAAGTCTAGACGGAAACTGAAATCGTGAGCTTTAATGTTAATTAAATTAAATATCCTTCGAAAGTTGCTGAGTTCAGCTCAGCATAATAATTCTTGGCAATAATTTATTTAATTTTTTTCAATAACAAATAGGTAAAGGTTTGACCAAAATCACACTTAAATGTTTTGTAGGAATATTATCCTTGATAGGAAAACATGTACACTAAGAAATTGCTTATTTACATTTTAACTAGAAATCTCTTAAATTGTAACGATCAGGAACGGTAAAGAATGACGCAGGTAGAGAATTACAACCACTCGTTGTGCGCACCAGAAATTGAGACTTTAAGTTTGTCTTGTTTTATAAATAATCAGGTGTTCAGAGAAAAAGGTTCACTGGTTTAATAAACTCACTATACAAAACATATATTTTACGCAGGTATTCTGCTAAAAGGTGGCCCTTTCCCGGTCGAGCTGACCCACTCATGTTACAACCACAATTTAGCTGCGATACGCTCTACCACGTAAAATTATGTATATCATGAAGGAAATTTAAACAAATACAATAATACAATTTTGTATTAGAACATAATGTGAACAACATTTAATTTGTTTGTGACATATTGAAATTGTTCGGGTTGGTGATGGAAAAAGCATTGAAGCGACAAATTGGATATTATCTCTGCGGCCTCTTTCGACACATGAACAAATGACACACTCATATGGGTTTTGTGAAAAAGCTACAATTGAATTTTGGAAATGATTGTTTTGATTTAATCTAAGTGTTGTCGTTTGATTTAATCTAAAATTAATGATCCTGTATAGTAATAATTATTACATCTCTAGCTCATCGGGAAGTTAAGTTAAATTCGATTACTAAATTCGACTCGAAGAGACTTCACGAAAGGAAGTTAATGAAAACGCGGTAAAAAATTTCTTTCATTTGAAGGATAAAATCTAAAATTCTTAAATTTGTGGTTTCCAGGCGTAATATTTTATAACCCTATAAAGGGTTGGGTGTAAACACAGATATTTTTTTCAATTTGTAAAGTTAGAATAACAACGAACGCATGTGACGCTGAAACCATGCTCAGCTTCTTGACACTCACCCACATATCTTTCTTTTGTCCTTGTTTAAAAGTCCATAAAAGTCCACTACACATATATGCACCTAAGCTACAATGTAGTCGCGATGTAAGAATATCTACTACCCCACTACGTCTCATGGGTGTCGTAGGAGGTGACAGTGGAAAACAAGCCAGGAGCAAGGGCAGAAGCTTCTTCCTAATAACAACTACAAAATAAAATAAACTGCGTTTGCCAATCCGCCTGCCAAGCGGGGCAACTATGGCAAATATCCCTATGATAGATTAATGGGTGAGGCTGATTTTAAGCAGTGGACTTTTGATAGGTTGCAACGATAATGTGTGCGTAAGTACGTGTTCTCACAATAAGTTGAACATGGTTTCGGCGTATTTTCAATGTCACTTGAAATGTATGCAGCGCTCCGTATTAGAGCAGTGAGAGTATACATAGATTAAAGAGTTGTAATCCTAATGTGTCCCATTCACCAGTGTTAAATTGAGCAAGGACTTGGTTTTATCTGTTTGTCCACTTTTATAAATTTTTCACCATCTTATGGTAAGTGGATTCTACGGCCTACATTGGCCTAACATCTGTCCTCAACAAACAAAAGATCCAGATGTGTTGTTACCCCTGAAGACTAAGAAATGCTTCGTCCTATTCACCATACGAGATAATTAAGTACTCAGTACGTATCTGGTTTGTACTACCCTAATCCACTTACTATTATCTCACCTCAACATTTTATATAGCTTTATGAGTTTAAATGTGATCATAAATGCACTTCCTCGAATGTAGTCGTTTATAACTTTTTTGCAAAACGTTAAACGAAGTTTGTATATTTTTATTGTTAATCTACATAAAAGACAAACATTAAAAAAGCATTGAAAAATGTTTTTTATTAATTTTTTATCTTTTTAACTTTGAGTTGACTTTTCGTATGGTTGGCAAATGGCGTAAATTGACAGTAGAATAAAAATAAAAATGCGTAGAGTAACTAACTTTTGTTTAAACCACAGGATAATTAATTTTGTATAGATTCTATAATGCTAAACTTCTTCATAGAAAAGTAGTCTCTAAATATAAATTTTATGGTTTAAAGTGCTGTGGGTGGGTGAGGTCTCATGAGAACGCTAGGTATTTGACGGAATAGCGCGACGGTCTCCAGAGACCGCTAGGGGATTAAGGGGTTAAAAAAAGTTATCAACAATTATACGTGAATAAGGGCATTTTTATGAACCTTTAAAGCCTTGAAATCAATATAAGTAATTTTTTTTAATTCTTGTTATTTCTTCATAAATCCGCCGTAATAATGGAGATTTAAAAAATTACGTACGCGACCAGACTGATACCAGATTGAGATAAAATATACTTGTAAAAATTTATGCTGTTCGTTTTCAGCTGGAAAAAGTGAACCTATTCTATGATAAATTTGCCCTTGCTCCGTAAATGTAGGCGAAAATCCCGGCGTTATTATTTCCCGGTCAACTCCGAAGGACGTCTTTTGAAAGCATGGTTATATTTCCGGATTCTGTTTAAAAAGCGCCGTGACTCATTAGCATCATATAAAAAGAGAGTTTTCAAAGGTTCTTCTGGTTCCCCAAGTAAGGGAAGAGACACTTTGCCATTGGAACAGCACATGCCTGCGGTCTCATCTTTCCATTTTAAAGCGCTGAAAAATCGACACGCCTTGTCCATCAGTCCGATAACAACTAATCTGTGATTTTTATAATCAATCAGATCATAATTGAATGCTGCGTCATTAAAAACCGACCAATTGTTTCTAGATCGCCGCACTCTAATACATACATAAACACTCACGCCTGTCACCCCCAGAGTGGTAGGCAGAGACTACAGACTTCCATTTGGCACGATCCTGACACACTTTTTTTTTCTTCAATACCAGCCCCCTTCTGATGCAGAAACTAAATCAACATTAGATTATTTTGAGACATTTTTTTAGCAGACATAACAGATATCATAACCGCCAACACCAATTTATACACCGTACAACGCAGAGTTACTAAAAGCATAAATATCACAAGTAATGACATAAAGGATTTTATAGCTATTACTTTACTTATGGGTGCAGATGCCAGACCAGGAAGTGAGGTATCCCTAAATTGCTGATATCATGACCTTAACGAAATACGAGTTGATAAGGAGATACCTCCACTTTACCGACAATCATGACATGAACAACGATCATTATTTTAAAATGCGTCCGATTCTCAAAGGAATACATTGGAATTGTTTAAACCTTACAGAAAAGGGCAAATGTAACATTGACGAAATACTTCCCTACAAAGACACCAGAGCAGGGAGCAGACGGCAATACCTCCCAAAAAGCCGAAGAATTAGGGTTTTAAAATATTTGTACGAGTAGGAGTTTCGGGCCTTATTTACAAGTTTCTTCCGTATGCTAGAGAAGAAACTTTTCGCAATAGTTGTTTACAGATTATGAGTATATCTTAGCTCCTGAAGCGAAAGTTATTTTTGCATTGTGCAAAACTATAAAAAATAAGCTCGCAACGGTTTCTTTTGACAATTTATTCACCTCTTTGGAGCTGATTCGTCATTGACGTGAGGAATATGGTATTCTGAGTTTAGGGAGAATAAAAAATAACCGCTTGAGAGGTTGTCAAGAAAAAATGATTTCTGACAAATCTTTAGCGAAGAAAGGAAGGGGCATCAGCGAACAGCTTGTGTATAATCACAACAAATTTGCCGTGGTGAAGTGGATAATGAGGTGGTAGCACTTGCAGGTTCATTCGTCGATTGCCACCCATAAGAAAAAATTAAGCGGAACTCAGAAGAGGTTAAATCGAGAGTAGATGTTGAGTACCCGCTTAGTAAAGCAATACAATGCTCATATGGGTTAGGTTGACTTGTCTGTTATGCTGGTGTCTTTATATCGGTTAAATTTTAAGACAACATGGTGGTATATGGCTCTTTTTGCTCAAGCACTTGAAATCTTAATAACGGCTGGGTATTATACAGAAAAAAGCGGTAGGTGTCAAAAAACAGCTGATACAGGGTGCAGGTTGGGCCTCACATGGAATACTGTTCCCATCTCTGTGCCGTTACAAAGAGATGTTGTGTATCTTATAGCATTTACCACGGGAAATGCTCTGAGATGTGTCTTCAAAACGATATCCAATGGTTCGATAAAAACCTTTTGAGTCAAATAGTTTGCCCCATTTAAGGGATTTAATGGAGTAGAGAGAACTCTACATACTACTTGTTTCTCATACATATTATATTTTAATGATTTTTTACATGATGCGTTTTAGCATGCCAGTATTTAAAATTGCGTAACACTGTAGTAACACCGTGCTCTAAAAAGGACAATCACTTTCATTAATTATTATAATTATTACGCAACCACAAAGTTGTATTTTGCACTTTATTACTAAAATAAACAAGTATAACAAATAGCTATCATAACATGCAAATTTCCAACCGCAAGCCAATATTAATAGCTGACGAAAATTTGCTAATAAAATAGAACGTAACATTTTGCGGCCAATATCACCAAAATTTTGCGAATATTTTTGTTAGATTTAAAATTATTTGCAGTTCAATGTAATTGGCATTTATTGAATAACGTAGTTTTCTTTTTGATAATCTTCATTTGCCTATAATTGATAGAATCAGGCGTTACTTTGCGGAACTCCATTATAATAAAGATATTAACAGTTACTTTGCAACCATCCGCTCAATTAAATACAATGATATGTCCTACCTAGATTGAAGAGCACCTTCTGCCCTCCCTCAATTGCGTGCACTAATCCCGCCACCACTAATCCCAGCACCAAGTATTTAATTGAGCGGATGGTTGCAAAGTAACTATTAAAGTACATTGCTGAACACAGATCTCTTACACAGAACAACCACACGATTTTTATTTTTAGTCGTTATTATGAAGACGCTGCCGCCCACCTCCTGATTTGTTTTCCTGTGACGCCTCTTACAACACTCACGGGATGATATGGGGTAGTGGATATTCTTACACCGCCACGACACGGTATCATTACTTCATTATTTGTAATTATCTGAAGAAAATTATATATTTACATCATTAAAAAATATTTTTTCAGAAATAAGAGAGAGACATTTGCCAGTATTGACGTACGTTTTCCAAGGGCTGCAATATTCATTTACCATCAGCTTGATTGTTCACCATTTTAAACAAAATACCGTATTTCGATAACATATGAGGCTTAATTTAGCATGAATCACAAAACATTTTATGTTTCACGGTACATTTGATTCGTATACCGTGTATGATATTTGCTTAAGCACGTGGTTGGAAAATCATCGACACGACAGATTGAACCCTCCGCGGTAATTATTGATGCGGAATAAATTGGCATTGTGCGAGCAAAGGCAATATTTGTGCAAAAACAGTATTATTTTATGAATATGTTTGACTGTCGGTGAAAAAAAAGAATTTATTGATATATT
Organism: Parnassius apollo; assembly: GCA_907164705.1. NCBI lineage: Eukaryota > Metazoa > Arthropoda > Insecta > Lepidoptera > Papilionidae > Parnassius > Parnassius apollo. The sequence goes on along the minus strand of CAJQZP010000081.1, from coordinate 6,903,308 downwards.
CTTTCGCTAGTTTATAGAATTAAAAGTTAATTGTGAGTACTCAGTCCACGAGTTCAACAAATTTAAAGTAAAGACGGCTACAGATGTGTTGTCACCTCTGAAGACTTAGATGGAATATCTCACAGCCTGTATCTAGTTTTCCTAGTTTCTGTGATATTATTGCTGTTAGCCTTTTTGGCTTTTCTTTATTGGACTCAAATCTATAAAAAAATAGGTCCAAACGTTACTTACGTATCGATGTCTACTTATGAGAGTTTTGAGTGCTGTGTGTGTGAGTGCTGAACACTTTAAATTAAAAACACTTAGTATCATGTCAAACGGTTCGGTTTGACCGGGGAAGGACCACGCTCTCACAGAATACCGGCGTAAAATAACAGCTCAATGCTGCTGTATTTTTTATGGTGAGTGTAGAAAACCGGAGAACTTTTTCACTGTAAAACTAGGTATTTTATCTTAGTTCTCAGGGGCGGCCACGTATCTGCAGTTTGATTCTTAGTTGAGAATGGATGTAAGTGTCTATGGGCCAGAACATCCACTTACTGACTATGTGATCGCTTGTCACCCTTACTCTATAAGAAAATGTGTGCAAGCACTTATAACTTTAAAACACGGCTAATAAAACACAAAGAAATTTTAAAATAGACGCGTTAATTGCTCTATAAACAAGCGTGTCAATCACTTGGCCGCAGTAGTAGTACGAGTGTTTTCCATTAACTTCCACAACTGTAACACAAAGAGAATTTCAGGCGCATTTCCGGCCATTTAAAAAGGCGTAAGACCGTGTTTTGAAGGTACATAAATCGTATTGGTCTATAATATGATAGAGAATAAGAGTTGTTATATACATATAAGCTATGGAAGGAGGCCCGTAATAAATAAAGTATTATGTAAAAGTTACACCTATATACAGCCCAGCATAGGAATGTCTACAGGTGTAGCAATTAATTTTAATGTATTTCGTTATGAATATTTAGTATCACGAGCCATACTAGGGCTATATTGTGGTTGTAAAACGAATGGGTCGTCTTGATCGCGGAGGAACTATACTCTCACTTAATAGATTATGATTATGAATGAGGATAAAATAATTTTGTACGTATTTTTTTAATTATGATTAAGACCTGTCTTAGTCTGGAAATATAATAAATTTTATTAAAACACAATTTTCACTAGTTATATCTTCTATAAATTTTTTTATGATGTAAAAAATTTAAGCTGAGATTCGCGTCGTAAAATAAAATTATGTGTCTTAAATACTTCCTTTATAATGAATTTCTGTAAAGTAACGCTTGATTCTATTAATTATCGTATTTTTTTAATGTGTATGGTTATGACATTACCACAATATATAAAAACAGCATTTATGCATATATACATATAACCAACGTGACAGACTGCAGCGTCAAAGGTGCGAGACGTTTAATACTGTGATCGTAAATGTCTACAACATGTCAATATGTAAATCTTGGATTAGAGATAATCTACAGCTGAAGCGACGTCAATAATGACAAAAAAGCGCTCTTCGCTGCTTAGTGCAGCTCTTTCACCTTGCTTATTATCATTTTAAGAACTAAATATATCACTTGCGTTGGAATCAATATTCTTATTTAACAATAATAACTCCATGCAGCCAATTTAGTCTATTTGTACTAAGGTGAAATTTAGTAGCTGAAAAAAAAACTGGGAGATTTTTTAGAAGTTGAAAAAAGCATATATTCCGGTCAGCAGTGGGATACTGTCTGTCTGTTTGTAATAGTGCTTCTAAATACAAGCAAGCAACAGACATCAGGGGAATACATGACAAAGGACAATTGAAAACAAAGGTAAAAGTAAAGTTTTTGCAACCTACGCTCATACAACGGGGACCTGCCTTTTGAACAGGACATGATTATAATATCCGAGTATGCGCAAGTACTAGTGCTATTCCCTCATTATTATAGACCGATGAACTCTAAATTAAACTAAAGAAGGCTACAGATATGTTGTCACCTCTGAGAAATAAGATGGAATGCTTTACAGCATGCAATAATACTTGTTACCATTATCCTTCAGACCAGAATAAAGCACTGCAAGCGTTACTTCGTAACAGAAATAGTAAAAGAGGAGAAAGTAGCACCTAATCTGTCAGTCTAATTGGCCTAGTATCACCTACCATGTCCGAATACAATGTGAGTATTTTTTATATTTAGATTTTAGGAATTAGAGTCTGAACCATCTCTTGGCATGTGCAACCGTTTGTCTTAAGAAGAGTACAGATGTGAGGAATTCTTTACTTAATCTATAAGTCGTAATGAGATAGGTAGGTATATCGTACAATTACCATTTAAAAAGGGAGATGCACTATATCCACATGGTAATCTAAAGGATATAGCGTTCAAAAGTTTTCTGTATTTAGAAAGGCGTTTATTGAAAGACCCAGAACTTAAGGTCACAAACTCAAAGTTTATATGAGTGGTTAATGAGTATATAAGTTCCAACCTTATGGAAGCAGTGAGCTTTAACGAATTTGCAAAGAAGTCACTATACTCTCCACATCACGCCATAGTACGTAATAACAAGACAACAACAAAAGTGCGTATGGTTGTGGACGCATCTTGTACAGATTCAAATAGGGTATCCTTTAACAATGAGTTGATAGTAGGCCCCTCGCTTCAACCGGAACTTCGTCATATTTTTATGTGATGGCGATGCTACTTTATCGCTTTGGTAACTGACATCATCAATATGTACGTGCTAATAAAAGTAACTAGTGAGGACATTGATTTTCAACACATATTTTGGCGCGAAAGTTTGCTGAATTTCAGTATTATTCGTTTTTTGCGAGTTATCTCTGGCACCTCATCGGCACCTTATTTGGCCACCACATTCAAATCTATGACCAGATGACTTTTATACTGAATCTTGGTAAATTTCCACTTCAGAAATAGTTTGGTAATAGAATGGATTTATTTAATAGAATACAGACTGATGCCAAGAAATCCAACCCATCTTTGTTTTTGAAAACAGATGAAGTGATCAAAATGTTTTGCTTCTGACATTGCTCGGGCTTTGATCCCTTGGATTGGTTGTTGCAGACACAGGAAAGATCTTTTTACAGAAGGTATGGCTATTTTGTAGTCACAGGAAAGATCTTTTTACAGAAGGTATGGCTATTTAGAATCGACTGCTTATGGAATGGGTAGAATTTCGCAATAGTTTGCCTAAATTAGCTGAAATGCAATTTCCTCGATGGATTTATTCGCATTTAAACGATCAGGCCTATAAGTTGCATGGATTTCTAGACGCATCTAATGCAATATATGCAGCAGTAGTATATGCGCGGATAGTGAATGCTCAGGGAAGGGTTCCCTTACGGTTTATTTACACCTGATTACTTCAAAAACGGGAGTAGCTCCGATAAAACAAATCTCAATCACTCGCCTAAAACTCTGCGTTGCAGTGTTGCTGGCTAAATTATAGAACAAAGTATTGGATCTACTGAAAATACCTATAGAACATCTAAACGCTTGGTCTGGTTCTGCAATAGTTCTAGTTTGGCTCTGAAGTCATCCAAGTCGATGGAAAATATTAATCGAAAACAGCGTTTCTGAGATACTTTCAGTTTTAAATGCAGACCAATGATCGCATGTAGCTTCATAGGAGAACCCAGCATACCCTGCATCGCGAGGATTAATGCCATTCGAATGTGTCACAAACCAGCTTTGACGTCAAGGCCCTGATTGGTTACGGTTCGTCGTAATAAATTACGAACGGAATATAATAGACACAAACCTAGAAGAAAGGAAACCAAAAATTAAGAGCTACATGACTGCAAAAAACAATGAAGAAGACAATCTGTTATCGAAATATTCCACCCTGACAAAACTTATCCAAGTCGTTTCGTTCTGCCGGAGAGTCTTACTGAGGAAGAAACATGAAAAAGAAAGGAAAAAGATTAGTACGAGTCGTTGAATTCTTTTTTGGATATCTATCAAGTTTTCATAGTTGCTGGAAGATTGCAGAGTGTAAACGTCGATGATGATCTGTTGTCGTGACAGAAATACAGGACTGGATGGCCTCAAGTGGTACTAAATGTCACTTATTCCTCCTCACTCTCCGAAATTTGAAGGTTTGTGGGAGGCAGATTTTAAATCTACCAAGTACCATATAAAAAGTTTAATTGGATACAGCACCCTTACTTTTGAAGAGCTGACTACTACTCTGTCCCAAATTGAGGCATGCCTCAACTCGAGACCCATTATTCAGATATGGAATAATCCTAATGACCCAAATCCACTTACTCTAGGTCACTTTTTAGTAGCTGAACCTCTTGTTCTCGTACCAGATACGAATTATTAAAACTCAAATATCAGTACCATGAGTAGGTGGAATTTAACTCAACGCATGGTCCAGGACTTCCGACGTAGATAGTCCAACAGTATCTTACTCAGCTCCTTCATCGTTATAAATGGTCTGACCAAGTTCCTGAACCAGATGTGGGAAGAGTAATGACAAACATCTGATAAAGATTGTGATTGTTATGAAATGATAACCAGTGCCAAGATTTTTAAATTTATGTTTAGCCTATTTTACAAGGACGACTACATACATAATTACTACGAGTACATTGTTACGTAACAATTCATTCATAGATTCGGTATGCTTTTCATTTATTGTTATTTTTTGCTACATTTCTATCGTACATTAATTTGGAACTAGAGTCTAATTTGTTAGTCTTTGTTTATCATATAAGCTTCTTAAAACCTATAAAAATTGTATTTATGTACTTCATCCATGGTGGGTAGAATGTTAAGACCCGATAAATTATTTACATTTCGACGAACAATGTTTGTGTTATTCAAGTTCAAGCAACATTGTTATATGGCGTATTTCCATTTCTATATCGCGATATGATGCTTTACCTGTGTTACATGTAGTGTGGACTAATAAAATTGGTTGGTACCTATTCTCACCACTGAGTACCGTGTTTTATTTAATTTTTGGGGCTAGTCCTAATAAATATTTGTGAAATGGATATTTGGATGTTTGTGGGTCAATCACTAAAAACTTCTTAAAGAATTTTAATGAAACTTGGAAATATTACAGATATCAAAACAGAATCAGAAATAGGCTATATTATTTGTATAAAAAAAGTTTTAGTCTGTCCCAAATCAAAGTTATTTTAACACATGGTGCAATAAAAATTAAGGCGAGTGGTGTTGCGAGTAAAGTGCTTATAATTAAAAAAAACACTTAGACAGAAATATATTTTTATATAAACCGTTAAAATTAATATGGGTTGCGTAAGGGACGCATTCAACTTTCTCGTAATGGCTTTCATCTATGGGTAAAAAATATCGTTTGTTAGTCGTCCCACAAATTTTTAGTCACAAGTCAATTTTATTAATGTCTTGTTGATGTTTTGTCAAAGTTGGCTGTGACAAAAGTGGAAAATCGTATGTGAACATTAAAAACATTAGAGCTACTACATAATAATATGTTCTGTATGAAATACAGAACAATAATATTGCCCACTCCTACAAGGATTTAATCCTTGTAGAAAAAAAATGTAGAGAAAATTTGCCTCAATCTTCCTGTGTAACAGGCTGATTAATGCCGGATATTTATACTTCCATTTGTTGAAAACCATAAATTTTTCCGGCGTTTTCCGCAGTCGCCTATCCGAAATTCACGTACGCAAGTCTGCAATTATGGAATCCCCTTAATGGCGACATACCACGAATTTTAACCAAAAGGTTTGCTTCGTCGTTATCAATGAATACGGCAAAAGAGTAAAATAGTTCCATACGATTACTTACGATGTGGATGTTTTAAAAGCAAAAGTGATAAGGATTACCACTTGGTGGGATAGTAATCATGCACGTGCTTATAACATTAAAAAACTCGCTGATTGTCCAGGGTGCACCGGAGGTAAATATGGGTTAATTACATCACGCAGGAAGGCCCTTTCTGTGCACCCCACGAAGGTTGATGTTTATTACATTAGCTCACCACCTGAGAAAATGTGATGATGATAATTTTTTTACAGAAGTTAATGACAAAATATAAGAGACTAAATCATACATACACTTCAATAGTAAAATCAAAAAGTTTTATTTATTTATTCATGTAACTTGGATACGTATCACAGTTTATAATTATGATATGCATAGCCAAATGTCGAAAGAACGTCACATATACTAAATGTAAAGGGAGACAAAAGAACACACAGTCTAGATGTTGCTAGGGCCCAAAGGCATCTAAATGAATAATAATAATAATAATCATCTTTTATTTCATTTGGTATTTTACAATTTACATAGGGCAGGGAGCATCTTTTAAGTATCTTAAGGCACTTGTGTCAGAGACTCCCGCTCTTCCATAGCCATACAAAACGTTCTAGAGACGTGAGATTATACATAATACAAAAAAGTTTTAAATTATTGAAAAATAAATGTGTGTTTGTGTGTGTGTGTGTGTGTGTGTGTGTGTGTGTGTGTGTGTGTGTGTGTGTGTGTGTGTGTGTGTGTGTGTGTGTGTGTGTAGTGTGTGTGTGTGTGTGTGTGTGTGCGCGCGAGCGTGCGTGCGTGCGTGTGTGTGTGGTGTGTGTGTGTGTGTGTGTGTGTGTGTAAGTGTAAAAATATTTTTTTTTCACCCTATGTGTATAAGTTTTTCCGTGTCTTCGTAAGATAGGGTCTTCAGCCAATTTATAATCAAAAATTTGCAGTCCTTGGTATTTCTACAGTAAATATTAAGCTGTATATTAGTAAATATTTTTAAATTTGTAAAACAAATATAATTAGTTTTAAGTGCATTAATCGTTAGAAAATTAGATTGAAGCCAGCTTGTAATTTTAGTAAGGTCAGATTCTGTATTTTTACGAATCTCACATCATGACGCTCCAGTAAAACTACAGCGGTGACATCGGCATAGGTGAACACACGGGCACCATTAATTTTCAGATTACAAAGATCATTGACATACATTAGAAACAATGTTGGGCATAAAATACTACCTTGTGGAACGCCGTAAGTGGCATGTAATTCCTCACTAATAAACCGATCTATTTTAACTTTTTGTGTACGGTTTAATAAGTAATTTTTAAACAATGTCAATATTGTGTCTCGTATGCCGATGTTTTCCAATTTTTGTAAAAGGATATATAATCGTCATCAATGACACCACTGCAAAACATCACTACTAAACATTATGTCACCTGCATCCATCCGTGTTCCTACATGTCTTAGAAGGACGCCACTCCGTCTTAACCCTTTCCTGCCAAATGGTTGTTGGTTCTGGCTATATGGCTGGCCTCTTACCACTTCAGCTAACTGATTTGTAAAACAATAAATAAAATATAAGTATAAAGAACTATATATTATTATAACAAAAATGTATAGCGGAGGCGTGCAAAATTTCTCACAAACTTGATAAAAATATTAAATTCAGTAAAGGTAATATCCAATTGTGCATATTTCAGCAATAAACCAACACAGACTTGTCGCAGTTCTTAACGTGGAACTGTTCGCTTTGTGTCTATACAAGGCCTTCCAGAGAACTTGAATTTAAATACACGTGACATTTGGTTATTATGTCGCATATCTCGCTTCGATTTGATCTGTTTGTTTTGTTGCTGGATATTTTAGAGAAAGTTTACGTACAACTAATCTAAAACAATGTTTTGTTATTTTATTAGTTCAATTTAGGCAACTGATTGAACTCCTTTTTTACCTGGAAGTCCACCTGGGTAGGTATCACATCACATTCTTAGCTATTTCTGTTTTCAACTAGCAGTAATATACTGCTGTGTTCCAGTTGTGGGTTATAGAGAGCCAGAATAATAACGGGCTGTGAGGCATTCCATCTTAGCCCTTATTAAGTGAGCCATCTGAGGCCTTTTTTGTTAAAAGTTGGCAGAAGATGTCCACTGACTGCAGAAGCTACTTACCAAAAAATACCAATAAGTAACAGAAAGTTGCTGTGACCTCTTAATATATTGGACTTGGGTCATATGTAAACTATTTAAATTTGCATCAAATTTTATATAAAAGAAGTAATTTTAAGGCCTTTTCATTAAAACAGTGGTCCAAAGGGAACTTAAAATCGTTTAAGTGACACTGATGTTTAGTTAAGCCGATTTACGGACCATAAAGCAATTAACTATTATGGACCTTCATGAGTTTTAATGATTATGAAATTATAATCTTGTGAAGATATGGGATCGTTACTATCAGTTGTCAGTGGGCTTTAGTCCGATTTCATCCCTTTTGTGGCGAATTAATGACCACTAAGCTTTTGCATTAATTCAAAAATGCCTTTAATTTAGATATAACGTTACAAATAGAAGAAATATAACCAATGACTAATATATTGGAGTGACAAATACGTATTTGTACTTGGTAGAGCCATGCTGCAGCTATATTATTATAGCTGTAGCACGAATGGGTCGGCTTGACCAGTGCAGAACTACGGACTTACAGAAAATCAGCGTATAATAGCAGCTTGATGCTAATGTGTTTCTTATGTCACCATCTTATGTGTAGAGAAGCGGAGATTTTTATAAAGATCTTTGCATTCTATCTTAGTGCTCAGGGCAACGAATCTGTTTTTTGGTTCTTAATTGAGGATAAATGTAGATGTCTACGAGTCACAGTATCCATTTACCATCAGGTAGACTATGCGCTCATTTGTCACCTTTATTATTTTTATACAAATATTTTCAGACCGGAGCAGCGTCTAAGGTGCAATCGCAAACAATGCTTACAGCGGGACAGGGGCCTCTCCCGTTGTAGGGAGTACTTACTTAATCGTCACGCTTAGGAAACAGATAAACGAGCACACAGTCAACGTGAAGGTAAATGGATGCTGTGACTAATAGACACCTACATTAATACTCGACTAAGAATTAAAATGCAGATGCGTTGTAATCCCTGAGGACTTAGATGGAATTCCCCGTTTCTAGTAAAAAGGGTCTCCGGTTCTCGACACTCACAATACAAAACACATTTTAAGTTGTTATTCTATGAGAGCGTGATCCTACAATGGTCGAGGCGATCCGTTCATGCTACAACCAAAGCAAGGCTGCAGCATGGCTTTACAACATGAAAAACTTCTGGCTATGGAGATGACGGTCTATCAGAAGTTACACGAGTAAGATGTGTTTTGGATTTGTCATAGTTGTCTCTTACAACACGCATAAAACGAAATGTGGTGATGTATTTATTGCACCATCATCACATTGCAAGGGAAAAGAATAAGAAGAACAAGAGTGGGGAATAAAGAAAATACAAAATTTCTTCTTTTACTATCAGCAGTTACTATTACTTTTTCTTTTCTTGAATGTCTTGGAGAAAACCAAGACATTCAAGAAATGAACTTACTCCTTCTTAAATGGCCTACAATTCCTCTGTTTTTTTGTTTCTTTATTTATTCAAAATATTAAGAGATAAAAAGAGATACACAAAAATGAAAATTTTCAGCCTGCCATCAGAAACTACACATAGTTTGATAGCTGATGGTCTGTCACCTATAAATTATTATTAGTACTAATGGCAAGCAAGATTTATTTACAAGAATCATTAAATAATAAGTATATTATTCTCTATATGTAAACATAATAAACAAATTAAACGAAAACAGTGTTTTACAAAATTATACAGTATAAAAAGCTTAACTTAAATCAAAAATACTTGCTAAGCCGCAGTCGTCTGTTGATAGTGTGCCTATAAATCTTTGTACTGCTTCATATTTACTAGGGTTAGCAGTACGGTAAATAGTTTTAACTTTTTTATAGAAGAGGGGACAAACGAGTCATGCAAGGTAGAAAAGTCCTAGTAAATTGAACAGTAGTGTACCACTAAGCATTTACATGACATTTATGGTAACGTGAGTACGCTAAGTACCTTGCGAATGAAGAACCTGTGCATTCACAAAAGTACAAAATGTTTTAAAGTAAGAAGTAAAGTAACATGCTATAATATACGTTCAGTAACACATAATTTCTGAGCATCAATCGCCCGGGGAAATCTATAGGAGAGGCCTATGTATAGCAGTAGATATTTTTAGACTGTAATAGATGTAATGGAATGGAAATTTGGTAAAATTAAGTGTATTCATATGCACTTTTTGTGATAGTTATTACAACCAACGAAATATCGCGTATTAACTGTTTGTGATATCATAGATATCTTATTAACTGTTGTGATAACATAGATACGACGAACAGATATTAAGCGATATTTCAGGCATGATAATACTAGATTCTAGGAGAAATTAGTGTTTTCGTTTTCAGCAGTGGACTTTGATAGGCTATATTAAACGAAAAACGAATAAATGATCTAAATACAGTTGAATATATGCCTCCTTGAGAACTTTGTACTTAAAATGTCGCTGTAGTAATGGGCCTGGGCGTATTGAGACGGTGGAATAATGTCTGTATATATGTAATTTTTCCTCGAATATGTAGCATTAATATCAAATACTATTGTACGTTCTTCGTAATTATTTTCTCATGGAACTATTGTAAAACAGAGCTCAAAAGTGCTTCATTATTTTCTGATACGGAAATAATTAAACGGAGTTGTTTCGAGTTTGCAATTTACCGAACGTGTGCAAGAAAATAAAGCGACTGACGCTTGTTTACATTACTGTACAAGCTTCTAAAGCAGATGATGAATATAAAAGTGGATTTTTTTTTGCTGGTTATCGCGTACATAATGTATAAAGTATCAATCGATCATCGGTGGCTGCGGCGTGGAAGACCTCAGTACCTATCGATAGTTTTAAACCCCCCGTAGGTAATGCGATATTCAGTGGTTCAAAAGATATCTAGACTTCAGTAAAAACATTATCAAAATCAGATTTTGGCCTAAACTTTGCGATTGCAACCAAACTATTAACTTTGCGACCGTGAATTTTTTATTATCTGGCGATATTACTGCTGGGATCTGGTGTACAAGAGCAAGTACAAGTCTATTTAATTATTGCTTAACCTGAACCATGTCCAAATGAGGATTAGGTAAAAATAACAACCATTCCGAAGGCTCAAAAGAAATGATATAAAAAGATATGCTATGTATAGTAATGAAGCTCATTTTGAACATTAACATTAAATAAGCATGTCAAGAATAATAAATAGTATTTTAACGGTAAATATTGGTGTGTTTTATTGGACTCATTCCTATCTTTTTTTTTTTTTTTTTTTTTTTTTACCCGACGTTTCGAGGCTTTACAGCACCCATGGTCACGGGAAGGACTGAGATGTTCAACGTCCAGCTGTCATAGTTAACCGCGGTTACCATAGATTAAAATTTTAACTTTTGTTCCGATCTACACAGTATGAACTTATGGTATCATGGAGTCTTGCAGTTGTATGCTTGGGTTGGGATTTAATTTTATTTATTATAGGATCCCAAGCAGATGGTAGCACCCAGCCATCTTCTCTATTGAAATTAGGATGTTTTTTGATTTCAATAGCCTCGCGAATCATCCTTGGAAGGAATCGGTGTTCTTTAGCGAGGATTTGTGGTCTATCAAATCTGATGTAGTGACGGGGGGCGATCCTGTACATGTTCACAGACTGCAGACTCTGTACATGTTCACAGACTGCAGAGGAAGTCTGCAGTCTGTGAACATGTACAGGATCGCCCCCGTCACTACATCAGATTTGATAGACCACAAATCCTCGCTAAAGAACACCGATTCCTTCCAAGGATGATTCGCGAGGCTATTGAAATCAAAAAACATCCTAATTTCAATAGAGAAGATGGCTGGGTGCTACCATCTGCTTGGGATCCTATAATAAATAAAATTAAATCCCAACCCAAGCATACAACTGCAAGACTCCATGATACCATAAGTTCATACTGTGTAGATCGGAACAAAAGTTAAAATTTTAATCTATGGTAACCGCGGTTAACTATGACAGCTGGACGTTGAACATCTCAGTCCTTCCCGTGACCATGGGTGCTGTAAAGGCTCTCGAAACGTCGGGTAAAAAAAAAAAAAAAAAAAAAAGTTAAATATACGCGATAAATCCGTAAAAATTAGTATTTTTCAATGTGTAATATTCGCGTAAATTTAAGAAATCATCATTCCTATCTTTTCGTATAGTAATTCTGTTATTTTACTTATAATCGTAGCGTTCTCTTAACATAATAAACATACTTACGTTTTTAGTAGAATTTAAATTTAAGGTTGAACTATTTAAGTTACATTTTTAGCATGTTGCCCCAGCACTAGCCAAATGATATTTTTAGGGTTAATTCTTCGTGAAAACCCGTAGTTTTTAAGATAGGTTATAGAAAGTTAATGCCAACCTGCAATTTTGAAAAAAATTACTATTTCTTTTATTTTTATAAATCTAAGACTGTTTGGTTTAAAGATATAAAGGACCCTCTGTTTATTTTGTTAAAAAAATCACAGTCGCAGACCAAATAGTTTGGCTACAATTGCGAAGCTTAAGCCAAAGTCTGGTTTTGGTAAATTTTTTACTAAATTCCTAATAACTTTTGAACCATTGAATATCGCATTAGATACAGGGAAGTCAAATCGACAGATACTGAGGTCCACTACCGAGGTGTATTTGAGCTTTGGTAGCTCAGGTGCTAGGCAATCGCTGTAAATTTTAAGTAATGAAATTGCAATTTTAAATGCTGAAATTACCACGTGCCCGCGGGGAAGGAAAACATCGGGAGGAAATCGGCATGTCCGAGAAATAAGAAAACAAATATTTTAAAGACATGGGAAGTTTGCCAACAAGCATTGGGCTGGCGCAGTGGACTTTTCCTTGCCCTAAAACTCTCGCAGAGAAGTGCCTTCCTCTGTCCAGCATTAAGACGTATATTGGCTGCAATTTTACTTTACTTTACTTTTTATATAAAAGTTGAAATCGTGCTCGATTTGCAGAAAACCCCTCTTGATTGGCTGTAAGGATGTTCTTCGGGACCATGTCGTGCACTTCACAATTTGAAATTTATTTTCGTCCTCTTTCTAATCCGTCGACTTCTTAAAAGACCACTTCCTACGTTACGCAAATTTAAGTATCTTCATTCAATTTCATCAAAAACTAAGCATGTCACCTCACTGTGAAGCTTATACTCTGCCGATGCTGGCCTTCTATCTAGCCTTGACTTGGTTCCTAACGACCAAACGGGAAATAGTGTTCGGGCTTCTTTCATCGGCTAGCTCCTTAAACCGGTCCCGAAAGCCCTGCCGCATCGGACTTATGAGGCACCGGTCTTGCGCCTCCTATCAGGGACAACCTACACCACCACGTTGGGTTCGGGGCAACAAGGTGGGCATGACGTGTAACTACTTTGGGTTGACGACTAAGATTACGGGTCCTGAAGGAGTTCTCTGGGCCCTGACGTCAGTTTTGTACGTCGTGGACTGTATATCTTCTTGATTCCCTACTTTTAGGGTGAACAATGACGAAATAAAAAAGCAATTGTTCGTAAATGCTCTTTGGAAATGTGATATTGAACTTTCACTACTTTCACTTTAATTTAAGGTGGTCTCCCATATATATATATATATATATATATATATATATATATATATATATATATATATATATATATATATATATATATATATCCCATTTGCATTATTTATTTATTTATTGCACCTTAATAAAAAGGATTACGCGTGACCTAAGTTCAGCAGAGTGTTTGAAATTGAATATGCCACTACACACTAGTATATTTATGAACAAGTCTTTTACTATACAGGCCATTCGTTTATGGAATGAACTCAGATTTGCAGTTAAACGAGCACCATCCCTACCGGTATTTAAAAACCTAGTAAAGAATCATTACCTTGCAGCTATAACTTCCAGCTATAAAGCAAGAAACAGGGAAAATTAAAGTGAAAGTAGTAAAAGTTCAATATCACATTTCCACTCTATTTATTACACTCTATTTTAATAGCGGCTTCAATAGTGTTTCACGACGTGTTTAATTGAAAAACGTTGCGAATGAAACGATGTCCGTTTCACGAGAAAATTGTTTGTTACCGTTTCGTATAGAATTAGACATGGTGTTAATGGTTAAATGTATTTATTTGTTTAATCATTTCGCACGGTTTGATAAAAATATCACTTGAAAAGATTTAACGGCAAACGATTTATTTAATAATTATGATTATGATAAATTCACTCACAAGTTCAGCATAAAATATTGAATATAAGTTTGATTTTAAAGCAAATAACTATTACAATGCTTATTTTTAGACATCTCAAGCCTACATTTTTATGTAATAAATCAAATGAATACATGTATTGATGTTTTTATAGAATATTGGCCTTCATGGTTGTAGTATCTTTTGTAAAAAAGTCCCAAAGTACACTGGCATTACTTCGAGATATTTTTGATAACTATCACATAAAGTTTTAGTATTATTTTTACACTTAGTTACTTACACTAATTACTGTACAATTATTATTAACACTAATATATACAATTGTATTTAGTTCTTATTTTACTAAAAATATTATTATTATTGCACAAAAAGAAAACAAAAATATTAACAAACGCGCCTAAAAAGTAAAAACAAACCGTGTCATTAAACTTAAACACAAGACTAATTTAAACCGGGCCAAGGCCACTTAAATTATGGAATTTGAACTACTTTTTATGTCACTTTTTCTCATTTCTAATATCGCTTCTATACGAAGGGAATAGAGTCATAGGTCAAATGTAAAAGCACCCGCGCTCACTCGACATTCGACGACCGGTGGTACTTCTACCACAGCGTAAAGAGTCGGTTTCTTTACTCATGTGCTTCTACTTCAACAGCCGAAGCCGTCGCCGATGCGTCGCGAAAATAGCCGAATAAACGTTTTGTTATTGTTACTGATTGCTCGTTCGTGATTCGTGAAACGCGGATCGTGTTACTGAGTTAAACATCTACTGTAATAGATAGTTTCGTTGCACTGCAATAACCCGCTACCCGCTATTGTGTGAATAGATAGTTTCAGTAACTAGTTACGTTTTGTAACGACCACTCCTACCAGTCATGGCTCTGACGTGGCACTGTTCACTTGTTGTATCCCGCTACTAGCTCATCCTAGACTATTAGGATAATTAATTTGTGGAAACGAATTAATTATTATTATCAGCTATTAAATTAGTCTCAGTACAATTTATAGTTGATTACCTCTGATCCATGTATTTTGTGATTGTATATTAATTCTATTTAACTACCTTCCTAGATCAGAAGTGGGATAAAGTCCCCGTTTTTTGCCCACATTTAATTTTTTATGGGATAAACTTTGTTATCGCTCACGTGGTATAAAGTCCCCGTTATTTCCCACATTTAATTTTTATGAGATAAAGTCGCCGTTGTTGCCCAGATTTAATTTTTATCGGATAAATTCCTTGTAATCGCTCACATGGGATAAAGTTCCAAATTTTCCCTACATTTTAGTTTTAAATAGTAAGAGGGTTATTACGTTTGTGATAGATCATAATTCGCTTAGCGTTGATGCCTTTGTTTTTATGTAAAATTTTTAACGAAATTCGCTACCCTACTTACGATATAAAGTTTATCATTAAAGTATAGAGTGAAAGTGAAAAGTTTTAATCCAAAATTTTAACTATTTTGTTCGATTTATGTTAAAAGTACCCTCGAGTACCTCCATAATATCTTAACGTACCTAAATATGTTAACAAATATCCAAGGAAATGTTAGGAGCTTTCTAGATGAGTTATATTTAGTTTACGTTCAGTGAAAAATTAACTTGATCGAGGTTTGTTATAATTTGGTAGTTCGTGCGAAATTTGATTAACGTGGGCTAACTATTATAATTTGAAATCTTTAAGCAGTGTGCCAAAATAAAAGATTAACTTCGGCGTGATATGAATTAAAAACAATAAGTGGCCTTTTAGTGTTTTAATGTGTTGATAAGTGTAGCAGCTTACTCCGAATATTGTGTAGTCGATAAGATTGGGATTTGCTATTGGGCTTGCTTCGAGAGATTGGTAGAAGTCGCTACGACAATTACCGATTGAAGGGGCCTTGTGTACTTGAATAGTTCTGTTGTCTACGACCTAAATAAAACTCAGGGATGGTCGAGCGTCGTAATATCTAACAAGTGTCGATATCTATTTGCAGGTTGGAATAACTGATAGACCGAATGCTAACGGTTTGCTGCCAACCGCACGAGGATGTGTGATAGTCGGAGATGGCCGTGTCGGCGCGTCTTATAGTACAGAGAGGTTGCATCATTCTAGAGGAATGATCATATTCAAGGTGATATCATAGAATTGAGGTTATATTGGGTGCCCAATAGTTTGTGCAGTGTGGAGTTCACTGTGGGTGTCGTGCGCAAAGGATTCCGACAAGGTCATGAATTGTGGTTCCGCCATCGTAGTGGTTCTTCTAATGCAGAAGAATATTTGTGGTGTTGCTGTTGGTTTTTATACTTATTAGTATTATTGTGTTATTGCGTCCCTCACGTTACACTACTGTGTGTTTGGTTTCGTCGGGCTATATTGCTCCTGCAGAGAAAAAAAATCGAAAAAAAGAGAGGAAAAGTGAGAAAAAAATGGTTCTTACTATCAAACTTAATCGAAAAAAAAAATCGAAACAAATATTGAGAAAAAAAAAGAAAAAAAGAAAGAAAAAAGAGAAAAAAAGTGGTTCTTGCTATAATTGAAGGGCTTATGCCGAACCAACGATATGGCTACAGGGAATAGTGATTCCGGACTAGCAGAAACAACGAGTAAGAGTTTTGAAGGGCATGTTGCCGGACCAAAACTGATTAGTGTTCCAGGGTTCAAAGGAACCGGTCCAATACTAATTGCCTGAAGGGTCGATGTAGACCGGACCAGAGCTGATTGTTAACACCTTAAGGTTCAATATAAACCGAACGAGAACGTATTGTCGAATGTGTAAAAGTTTATGACTTTTGTCAGGATAATCAAACGATGTTTTTCTGTCTACTAACTAAGATTGTGATGGAGTGCGTGCGGGGATGCACGCATGTCAGTATGACCGTGTCGGTATCTGCACCATTGCACGTGCAGTAGCGCCTCTGTGGCTAGTCTCGAATGTATAAAACGGACGGAGCGGCCACCATTATGATTGCGCCCTCCATTTGCCAAGGAGGGTCGCGTTCATATACGGCTTAGAGATCTCTAGTTAGATCGTTAAGCCAGTTCCTAAAAGGTTGGGTTTAGTGGGTAAAAGTCACCACATAACCACGCAGCCGGCTGCGTGGTATGCTATGAGCATTCCCAACCTCCCTCCCCCGCTTTCCGGAGGGTTGCCCATATTTGCTTCGGGCGAAAAAAAAAACACCATTAAGACAATCATGGAGGAGGGATGTTTTTATTAATAGAAAGGAGGTTTGTTGTTTGCAAGAATAATACTACATAAGTATTAATCACTTCTTATGTTTTGAGCATTGCTTCATAAGCCATAATAAAAAGACAAAAAATAAATGGTGTAATATTTGGCTAAAGTAGTGACAAAAATTTCGATAAAATAAACCTAAGAAGCCATCGATAACGAGAACATAAGTTCTAATATCATATTTTCATTGTGCACCCTGTCATGACGAAAATATGATCTACCCCTTGATGTGCATCCAGCAGTGGAATTTTACGTGCTTTTAAAGTAAGAAGAAGAAATATGTCTGCGTAAGCACGTTTATTTATAGTTTTTCTTCTTTCGGATGTAGATAGAAATGTACGCAGCGCTCCGTCTATCTACTGTTGGTGTATGTTCCCTCATTATTGAGAGGGTTTTGAAGTGGGTATCGTTGCAATAAACCGCTACCAGTGGCTCTTTTTACATGTTGTTTTCCTTTACTACCGAGCAATTGTTTATACAATTGAAATTCAATCTGTTTAATAATAATATTACATCTGACTTGGATAAAAATAAATCCAACTGTACTCTGATTGACGATGTGTCGCAATGCTCACAACTTTTGCAATGTCGTGATGGTTCCGAAACTTTTTGCATCCTTACTGTAAATATACGGAGTATAAACCGCAACTTTGATCTGCTATTGGCTTTTTTATCGGCACTTGATAAAACAATGGATATGATAGTTTTAACCGAATGCTGGTCAAGAAAGGATATCCCTCCCCAAATATAACCGATTACAATGTACAAACTACGACCGAATGAAGACACAATTAACACATATAAAAAATATAGGAACACTTGCAATAAAATATTAAAATTTTTGAAGCAGCAGTATTATCAAAAGGAACTACTAAAAAAGTGAAAAAAATATCAAAAAAAAAACCTGGAATATAATAAAGGACATATGTAATATGAAAACGAAAAACGATGTGCCTCCAGAGTTGCTTAAGATTGGGAGCACTACAAAAGAATCGTTAAACAAGATCAACACATACTTCACAACCATTGGTAAAAGTCTGGCGGACGTCATCCTACAGAAACTAAATAAAACGGAGCTCGAATTAGCAAGGCAAGCGTTTGTACAATCAAACTCTCAGCTTCAATCTATGTCTTTCGCACCCACAGACCCATATGAAATTAATAAAATAATAAATAATCTAAAATCTGACAGTGCACCAGGTCATGACGGCATTCCCACTAGGTTTGTCAAAAAAGTACCTTGTATATCCAATTGCACATCTTTGTAATCTTAGCTTAGAACAGGGAATATTTCCCGATTTATTTAAAACGGCTATCGTGTCTCCAATTTTTAAAATGAGGGACAAACAAGATGTCTCGGACTATAGACCGATTTCTATGCTGTCTACCATGACAAAAATTGTGGAAGGGTTGATCAACCGTAGGTTGATTATTTATTTAGAGAAAAACAAACTATTAACTGATTATCAATCAGTATGGGTTTCGCAAAGGAAGGTCAACGGATGACGCCTTATTGAAGTTGACGTCTTTAATTGACTATTATGTTGATAGAGGAGAGAAGATCATTGGTGTTTTTCTTGACCTAAAGAAAGCTTTGACACAGTATCAATTCCGATACTATTGTCTAAACTAGAGGGCTTGGGCATCCGCGGTCATGTATACCAATGGTTCCATAGTTACTTGGCAGGTAGACAGCAATACGTTAGAGTAAATAAAGACCTAAGTGACGCCTCAACCTGTGAATTCGGTATTCCACAGGGCAGTACATTAGGACCGACTCTCTTTTTGGCGTATATTAATAGTCTTCCAAACGCATTAACATCTAATACGAAAGTGCTAATATTTGCTGATGACACAGTCTTACTATTTCATGGGCAGAGTTGGAAACAAGTACAAACTTTTGCAGAAACCTGTTTTAAGAATATCTCAGCTTGGTTAGAGAATAACTCACACTAAATATTTCAAAGACCAAATACCTCTGCTTCTCGAGGTCTGCAACTTCAGGTCCAGCTCAAGACTTTAGAATCACACTACATTCTTTACCATGTAATGGAAAGCTTACTAGACAATGCAATTGCAGCACATTAACTACTACCTACTACTAACTACGAGGAGAAGTGTTAGAGCATTACACGGGCTACAGGGTTTTTAATAAGACCCACGAAACCCTGATGGCTGGACGCGTACCTGGGCGTAATCAACGTCGCGAGGGGACTACCCAGAGTGGATCCAGAAAGAAGAGATGTAATCATTGAAGAAGTAGAAAGAGACCCTTCTACTAGTTCACGAGCGATTACGAGAAGGACTGGAATCCCAAGGACTTCAGTTTTAAGAATACTGAAATAAGGTGAGTGCATTTTATTATTTTGTAGACCTTTTTATTCAAAATCCCAACACATTGCTGCACTGCCATTTCAAATCACACTCTATTAATTTACTGTGAATTGTCGATGTCTAATGTGTTGTGTGTGCGTGTAAAAGAGAGAAATGTAGAGACCCTTAAACAAGCGCTCGTAATTCAAAAATAGGCGCTAGGACGCCACTCTAGCGAATCCCAACTTTTAGTTTCATGTTCACGTGCTCTATTGGTACGTACCTCTAGTATTGTGTACAATGACAACCTACAATAAAAATACTAATCTTTTTTTCCAGAGGGATATCACGCGTTTCATATTCAGCGTGTTCAACAACTTAACGACGCAGACTATCCAAGGCGTGTTGCTTTCTGCCAAATAATGCTGGAAAGATCTGCGGAAGACCCGGATTTTTTTTAACAAGATACTCTGGACGGATGAATCCCGGTTTGAAAGGACTGGCGTATTTAACATTCATAATCATCATAGCTGGGCCATTGAAAACCCAAAAAAAGCAAGGCAGTCAAATTTTCAGAATAGATTTAGTATCAACATGTGGTCAGGAGTCATAAATGGAGAAATGGTTGGGCCCTTTGAATTTTCGTCTAGATTGAACGGGTCCCAGTACCTGAATTTTCTACAAAATAATTTAAATGGTTTATTGTTTGAAGTTAATTTACAAACGAGGAGGGATATGATATTTCAAAATGACGGTGCTCCTTGCCATTTTGAAAGACAAGTGAGGGAGCACCTCAACAGAACTTTCCCAGGAAGGTGGATTGGGCGTGCAGGGCCAATCGAATGGCCTGCACGCTCACCAGATTTAAACCCTATAGATTTTTTTATTTGGGGATTCTACAAAGAGATGGTGTATGCTAGAAAAATTAATTCGGAAAATGAATTAAGGGAAAAATTGAGACGCAAATTGAGGCGCAGAAAAAATCAAAGAAAATACAAATTTTTTAAGACGATGTAGACTGTGTATCGAAGTTAATGGCCGCCATTTCGAAAATTTACTTTAAATAAATTTATCTTAAATTATTTACTACTTTTATTATGAATCTTGAAATAATTTTTGTCCAGAACGTAGTAAAATGATACCTTATTGTCTATAAATTTT